>OU015754.1:85985452-86005917 GCA_907169655.1 Acomys percivali | reverse complement strand
GCTGCTGGAGGTGGGCAGGCGCCTCCGCGGTTCTTTATTCTCCGAGGCTGTTGCTCCTCCCGCTGCTGCCATCGTGCTCCCGCCTCTGCTAGACAGGAGCAGACAGGCCCCGCATCGGCGCTCCTGGTCTCTGGGGCCTTTTCTGCAGTGCAGACTCCAGGGGCTACAGAGAACACCACTGGCTAGTGGGCAGAAGAATTGTAGTCAACAGGGGTTGCCTTGGCTCTCATCATCATTTGCCTGCTTCTGAGCTCACATTTGGGATTTCTACTTGGAGAGAATTCTGCTTATTTCCTACCATGAGCCTGGAGGGCTGGGGAGGGCCTGGTGCTCCCCTAGCCATAACCGGCTAAACTTTGAGATCACAGCTACCATCTGCTGCTGCAGGGCACCCAGCATGGGGGGAGTAGCTCCGAAGAGGCCTAAGGGCACTCCGTAAGAACCCCCACATCCAGGAAGTGGGCTAGGACTGTATCATGCCTCCTCTACCACTGGAACACAGACCCAGGCAGCAGCCTGGTGCCTCCACGCTGGTTCGGTACTTCATGATCCCCTGCAACATCTGCTTGATCCTGTTGGCTACTTCCACGTTGGGCTTCGCGGTGCTGCTTTTCCTCAGCAACTGTACGTGGTTGCTGGGTGTACCTCCGTCCTGATCACTGAGCCCTCATCTCAGTTTACTGAGGATTTCGGGGCAGTCGGGGTCATGTCAAATCCAGGGGTTGTTGTGGGCAGGCATCTTTTCCTTCTGGGTATTGGATAGGTCACACTAGATTCCTAGGCCTGCTGTGACCTGTTCTTCAGTTCTTAGTGGTGCAGACCTTCATCCTGAGCTGCAGAACACCAGTGAGGATTGGCAAGGGTGTAACAGTGCTGGGGGATAGGGAGCAGGGACGAGATCTGGACTTACCCAGAGAAAATGGTTGGAGAAGAAAACGGGCTGTGAAGTTGGAGGGGCAGAGAAGAGGCCAGGGCCTCCTCTGTCTGCCCTGCCTTGGTCAGTGAACTTTTTAGCCTTGCTGATTGTAACTGGTTAGAGGAATGAGTGTGAGTGGCAAAGCGCCTGCTCAAAGAGGCCTAACTTCTTTCCTCCCCTAGACAAACCTGGAATCCACTTCACACCAGCGCCTCCTGTGCCTCCTGATGGTGAGTGTGGTGGTTGGGGCCGGTGGTTGGCGAACTGATAATGGGGTGGGAGTGGACAGGGTTACCAGAATTGGAGCTGTTTTGTAGTATGTACATCAGGTCTAATATTTGGAATAGTAGGCTGGACGAGAGAGTATGGACCCCTTTCACGGAGTCCTCGGTGGTCTTTAGGTGCTGGCTAATACTCCTGAGCAAGACCAGCCTTAGAACCTACAAGTTGGGAGGCGACATCAGAGAATTTGTGTGAGGTTTGGATGGAGCACTAAAGTCAGTGTGTTTGTAGAGGGGTTCCTTTTCTTTGTCCTTTTCCCTATTCAGGAAAGGGTGGGGCTGGAAACAGACAGAAGCACAGAAGGGAAAGTGGGCCGGGTAGTGGGGGAGGGCCCAGTAAAGCTAGTGACAGCTGTGTGAGGGCTGGAGGGCCTAGGTCTGCCCCTGGGGTGGGGGAAGGAAGCAGATGATGGAAAGGACAGGCTAACTAACCTTTTTCATGGCATTGTGGGCTGGGGCCAGCACTCCCAGAGGGCCTGCTAGTGTGTAGGCTTCTGGAACTAAGCTAATGATAAAGAGAAGAGGAACTGACGGTGTTACAAAAAAAGCAAAGACTGGGCATAGATTGTATTTCTGCTAGCCCAGCCAGGCTTCTCACAGCTAGCGGGGTCAGTTCCCGGCTCTGTTCTTGGAACCTATTACCCTATCAACTCTGCTGCCTGGGCACCTGGCTAGTTTTGTAGAATTATATGTCTAGAGATATCTCATGTGGGACAAAGTGATGGGTTCTGGGCTTTTTGGTTTGGGGACTAGGGCTTGAAACAAGACTTCTACATACCCTTGGCTGTCCTAGAACTCACCGCGTAGACCAGGCTGGCTTTAAAATCACAGAGGGCCTTTGGCGTATACGTCTCAAGTGCTGGGGTTAAAGGTGCATGCCGCTGTGCCCAGCCATGGTCTCTGTTTGGCCAGGATATGGGTCATGGGGACATCAGAGAATCCTGGGATTGAGGTTGTGGGTGTCGTTCTGAGAACAGACCCCGAGTTGTTCTCTTTTTAGGAAGCAGTGTTTGGGTTACATAGATAGTCTGGGTCACTTCCTGGACCTTGAGAGTGGAGACGGTACCCTGGCACTGTCGGGGCCTCTGTCCTGTGCTGGGAGCAAAGCAGTCTGTAAAGCCAGGTGGGGAGGGAGCCCAGGCATCCCAAAGCAGGAACTCGATGCACATGCAGGGTGCCAGTGTCTATCCTGCCTTTTGATGGCCAAACGGGGAAGGGTCATCTGTAGCCAACTGCTCTTTATTCCCAGTGTCTATAGGGTTAGCAAGCTGGCATTGACACACTTGGCCAATAGGCTTTTGGTCCCTAGTTGGGCAGTGGTAGGGGCAGTGGGAAGGGAGGCTGTCAGTGAGTGGTAGGTGCGTCTAATCTAGCCCGGGACTCTGGTTTTATGACCCCAAGTCTTGGCCCCTGGTACCAATATCCTTCCTAGAAGGCCCTTCAGAATACTGAGCCCAGATTGGGTTGTGGTAAGGTGAGGCTGTGTCCCACCAGGTGCCTCTGCCTGGGAAGTTATTGTCAGGGCGGTTGGATACCACTGTTTGCTCTATGACTTTCACTATTCCTAGAGTTAGAGGCTGGGTTGGTAGGTGAGTAAGCAATCTGCCTGTTGGGCTGGGAAGCAGGAGGAAGTGGCTCTGCTTCTCAGTATTTTTTTTTTTTAATTTATTTATTTATTATGTAGATAGTACTCTGCATGCATGTACACCTACCCACCAGAAGAGGGCACCAGATCTCATTATAGATGGTTAAGAGCCACCATGTCGTTGCTGGGAATTGAACTCAGGACCTTTGGAAGAGCAGCCAGTGCGCTTAACCTCTGAGCCATCTCTCCAGCCCTTCTCAGTATTTTTTTTTTTTAAGGGGACCAAGTCTAGCACTCGGGAGGCAGAGGCAGGTGGATTGCTGTGAGTTCGAGGCCAGCTTGATCTACAAAGTGAGTCTAGGACAGCCAAGGCTACACAGAGAAACCCAATTAATTAATTAATTAATTAAATGGGACCAAACCAGATCGCTGTGACTTTGAGGCCAGTCTGAGCTACAAAGTGAGTCTAGGACAGTCATGGCTACACAGAGAAACCAAAATAAATAAATAAATAAATAAATGGGACCAAATGGTTAGGCCTGAGTGTTCACGTACAAGGGGTAAGAGGCCTACAGCTGTCTATGTTCAAGGGAGGCTCAGGAGTGAAGAGATCTTCCTTCTAGGCCATTTCAGTTTCTTCTGAAACCCCCTCAACCTGCCAATGTCCTCCTTCCTTTATATTTATGCTGCATTTCCCCACAGCTGTGAGTGCAGTCCCCTTATTGATACCCAGCTTTCTTTTGTACACTTTAGACACAGAACGTGGCCGTCATACACACAAACGAATACCCATACCACGCACAAATGGACACAAGCAGGCTCACGGGCATCCATATGTTTCATCTCTCAACCTACCAAAGACTAGGAAAGAAGTTAAATATACTTTCTACCACTGTGGTAGATATAAAAAGTACAGGACGCCTCCAACATCACGTGGAGAGATTGCCTGGGTAAGAAGCTAGGAGGCCAGGGAGAGATTCCACAGGGGCTAAGAAGCCAGATGTGATCCCTTAGAGATTGTTGGCTCACAGGTGCCCAGGTTGGCCACTTGATTTTATAAGAAGCAGTGTGGGGAAGTGACTAGGAGCGCAGGTGGGCTCAGCGCTGGTGTTTATTAGGCGTGTGGCTTTGTCAGTAAACCTTGCTGAGCCTCTGCTTCCTTCCCTGATTCATGAACATTGCATATGATGAAGTCTGGTTGTTAAAGTAGCTCTGCCTGCCATAGTGATGCGTGTGTGTGTGTGTGTGTGTGTGTGTGTGTGTGTGTGTGTGTGTGTGTTTACGTTTACTTCATCCACACTTGTCTGCAGGTGGCCTCAGATTGTGTCTGTTCTAACATTAAGAAATTTATCAAAAAAAAAAAAAAAAAGAAAGAAATTTATCAAGCCGCATAGTGGTGGCACACATCTTTAATCTCAGCCCTTGGGAGGCAGAGGCAGGTGGATCTCTGTGAGTTCGAGGCCAGCCTGGTCTACAGAGTGAGTCCAGGACAGTCAAGGTTACATAGAGAAACCCTGTCTTGAAAAAAAGAAAAAGAAAAGGTAAGAAAGACAAGGAAAAAAGAAAAGAAACTTATCAGAGGGTAATAGCAAGCACCTTTAATCCCAGCACTGCGGAGGCAGAGGCAGGCAGATCTCTGATTTCACGGGAGACCAGCCCATTCTACAGAGTGAATTCCAGGACAGCCAAGACTGCACAGAGACACCATGTCTCAAAAAAGAAGAAGAAGAAGAGGAGGAGGAGGAGGAGGAGAAAGAGTGTTGTCTTGAGCTTTTGTGATCTCTTGGTCCTGTGGGGAAGGGACACATAAACTTTGTTAAAACAGGAATCACCATGGATCATTCTGCATCAGTTTAATGGTGTGAATGTAAGTGTAAGGCAGGGTTCTGTTGGAGGTGATAGATGGTTCCCAAGTTGCTCTCTCCTTTTTGTTTTTCGAGACTCGGTTTCTCTGTGTAGCCTTGACTGTCCTGGACTCACTTTGTACACCAGGCTGGCCTCGAACTCACAGAGACCCACCTGCCTCTGCCTCCTGAGTGCTGGGATTAAAGGCGTGCACCATCATGCCTGGCTCTCTCTTTTTTCTAAGCATTCATTTGTGTGTGTGTATGTGTGTGTGTGTGCGTGCGCACGTGTCATGACACAACATGTAGAAATCAGGACATGATGCTGGAATCACTTCTCTCCCACTATGTGGATCTTCAGAATTGAACTCAGGTGGTTAGGCTTGGTAGCAAACCAGCCACAAGTAAACTTTTAATAAGTGACTTGATTGCAGAATCAGGATGGGTACCATGTTCTCCAAACCTTATATTTGCCACAGAGCCTCAGTACAGGTCTTTTGTTGTTACTGTTTTTTTTTTTTTTTTACAACAAAATCTTAGACTTATAGAGCTACACTTGGCTTTGGTGTGGGGTCTTTTTTTTTTTTTTTTTTTTTTGGTTTTTCGAGACAGGGTTTCTCTGTGTAGCCTTAGCTGTCCTAGACTCACTTTGTAGACCAGGCTAGCCTCGAACTCACAGTGATCCACCTGCCTCTGCCTCCCGAGTGCTGGGATTAAAGGCGTGCGCCACCACGCCCGGCTGGTGTGGGGGTCTTAGTGGGTGAAGGAATGAATAGCTACCTTGGCTGTGGGTTTGAGACCTGGGGGAGGTTGGCTAAGCCAGGTAATCAGATAGAGAGATCAAGAAGCGCAGACACCCTCAGTCAGCCAAAGAATGGGTGCTAGGTGCAGACCCAGAGACTGGGCCTAGGGGAAGCCTGGACAACAGCCGAAGAGTGCAGGCAGCAAGCATCAGCTCAGCCTCAGAAAATGCTTGTCGATTTGGTATGAGACCTTCGGGGGCTTGGGTGAGAGAAGGCCAACCGTGAGAATGGCATGACTGGGAGAGAGAACGCTAAATGGGAGAGAGGTGTTGGCTAGGCATGAAGAGAAACCACTGGTGGACATAATATATGTTTGTTTTGAGTCAAGACGGGGAGAGCCGTTTGTGCCAACAACCCAGTTATTGTGTGCTCTACCCAGTACTTGTCTGGAGCCCCTTAAGTGTTATAGACATCGGAAACCCCATAGTTCTAGGAGCAGGTCCTTAGTAACCCCATTTGTAGAAAGGGAAGGGGATGCTAAAGCACAGCGTGGGGGTACCTGTCTCTAAGAGCTGATGAAAGGTAAACACACACACAAGCAGGTTATATGTCAGGCAGGTAGATACTCCCATAATGTCAGCCTTCTAAGGTGGAGGCTACCCAGACAAACAAACATGGGAGGCCATTGCTCTAGCCCCCAGTGCACCCTGCCCTCCTAGGAGATGTCCAAGACGGCTTCTGGCTCATTTCTGAGCGTGGTGTGAGGTGATAATAATTACACCCAATTAAACATTTAGTAGATCTAAGGAACTTAGGGGCCCACCCAACTCAAGGTTCATCTTCTCAGAGGGTGTTGGCCCCCAATACTGTGCTTAGGAAGGCTTCCTATTGGTTATCTAAACTTTAAATATTCCAGTGTCTACTTGTGGTCTTCGTGAACAACACCTGGCTCTTCCTCTGGACATTGCTGTTTGAGTCTACAATGTTAGAAAGCTCAACCGGGTGTGATGGCGCACGCCTTTGATCCCAGCACTCAGGGAGGCAGAGGCAGGCGGATCGCTGTGAGTTCGAGGCCAGCCTGGTCTACAAAGTGAGTCCAGGACAGCCAAGGCTACACAGAGAAACCCTGTCTCGAAAAACCAAAAAAAAAGGAAAACCAAGAAAAGAAAGGAAGAAAGAAAGAAAGAAAGCTCTTGTGTGAGTGTATGTGTGAGTCTGAATGTAGGGAGCATTCTCACTGAGGGGGAACTCAGAGGACTTGGATGAAGATATTTCCTGAAGTCAGGGCCCAGAAGGATAGAAAGGGAGTTACCTGTGTGAGCCCAGAGAGACCTGTGCCACTGCCAACTTGAGGCTGAGTGGAAAGCAGTATATGATTGTAAATGGGAGAAGCTTTGAAAGGTTGGGGAAGTAGAGAAAAAAGTTTGAAGGAGAAAAGATGGTGGGACCAGGGTAAAGGGTAAAGGTTAGGGCAAGGCAGGACAGGGTGCTCCTGGAGGTGAGAGACCTACTAGAGAGCTGGCATGGCGGCGGGCAGGGGGTACAATGAAAGAAGAAAGCAGGGTATGTGGGGAGAGTTCCAGACTCCTAGTTGTACATAGTGCCCATCAGGCCTGCAGGAAGGTGAAAGAGCTTGGTGGGGGTCACAGGGGGACCTCAGAAGGTTTTGGAGGTGGTCTTTACTGTGAGGTAGCAGGAGTCAGATGGATACAGAAGCAACTCCCCAGAAAGGAGCCACAGAAATCTAAGATGGGGTGAGTCTGAGTTGTGGAGTAAAATCAGACAGATGTAAGTCTTACAGCTAGTGTCTTTCATTCACACTTCTCAATCCCCTCCAGCCAGCAATGGCAAGGCTCTCCCTGAGACTACACACGCACCTCAGTACGTGTTTTACTCAGATCCTTCAAAGCCCTTCCAGTGCAACTACCTCAGAAACCCAGCCGCATAGGAGCTGAGCCCTGAGGCTTATGTGGATGGAGCTAAGACATCCGTACCTGGTGTGTTAGGGCCCATGGAGTTGCTCCGGAAGTGAATGCTTTGTCCTATTGTGGGGACATAAACTCTCTACAGTTGAAGGGTATGAAACGAGGGAAGCCTTCCAGGGGTAGGGTTGGACATATGCACGGTGTCAGGTGCAGGGTGTAGGTGCTTGTGTGTTTGGGTGGCATCTTGGTCATGCGAATACTTGGATATGGATCTCCCTGTGAAATTTGGGCACAAACAGAATGTGACTGAAGGGCTCATGGGTGTGTGGACCTAGGAACAGATTCCTGGTAGCCTGCCTCTGAATACTCTTTCTCTGGTCTAAACTCAGTATGCAGGGGGATGTTATGTGGTTTTGGTGCTGTGTGTGAACCCAGTGTTGAGGATCCAGGCCGGGCCTCCTGTGTGTGCAAGAAAAACGTCTGCCCTGCTGTGGTGGCTCCTGTGTGTGGCTCGGATGCTTCCACCTATAGCAACGAGTGTGAGCTACAGCGTGCACAGTGCAACCAGCAACGGCGCATCCGCCTGCTTCGCCAAGGGCCATGTGGTAAGTGAGTGCGGGCGGTGGGGGAAGGGGGGGGCAGCGAACAATCAACATGACCCCACTTGTATGCCCACAGGGTCCCGGGACCCCTGTGCCAATGTGACCTGCAGTTTTGGTAGCACCTGTGCACCCTCAGCCGATGGACAGACTGCCTCATGCCTGTGTCCTACCACCTGCTTTGGGGCCCCTGATGGCACTGTGTGTGGCAGTGATGGTGTTGACTACCCCAGTGAGTGCCAGCTGCTACGCCACGCCTGTGCCCGCCAGGAACACATCTTCAAGAAGTTCAATGGTCCTTGTGGTAAGCAAAGCGCTCTGCATGGCTTCTCTCATATGTGACTCTTCAGTGTACGCTGGTGACAGCTCCTGATTTCTACTCTCGGACCCTAGACCCCTGCCAGGGCAGCATATTACAACTGAACCACATCTGCCGTGTGAACCCGCACACACGGCACCCAGAAATGCTTCTGCGGCCAGAGAACTGCCCCGCCCAGCACACACCTATCTGTGGAGATGACGGGGTCACCTACGAAAATGACTGTGTCATGAGCCGTATTGGTGCAACCCGTGGCCTGCTTCTCCAGAAACTGCGCTCTGGCCGATGCCAAACTCGAGGTTGGTGCTCCTAGGGGATGGATCCAGCCCTGCCGTTGCGGTCCCGCGTACCTTGTACCCCCACCCGCTATGTCAGGTGCCCAGTTGGTGTGATATTCTGCCTATCTGATCTCCTTGCCTGCTCCCAGACCAGTGCCCGGAGACCTGCCAGTTCAACTCTGTATGCCTGTCCCGCCGTGGCCGTCCCCGTTGCTCCTGCGATCGTGTCACCTGTGATGGGGCTTACAGGCCTGTGTGTGCCCAGGATGGGCACACGTATGACAATGACTGTTGGCGGCAACAGGCCGAGTGTCGACAACAGCAGGCCATTCCCCCAAAGCACCAGGGCCCGTGTGGTGAGCAACCTGGGATTCAGCTGGGACTAGCTGGTCTTGCGTCATTCCTTGTCCCTACCATACACCATCTCCATTTCTTGTCATATATCTCCTGGGCTCCTGGGCTGGGGTCACTGGGGAGGGTGCTGGTATGTGGAGGCTGTGAGGAGGGGAGTTGGGAAACCTGGAAAATGAAACAAAGGCAGTGTGCATGTGGCCTTGCTACACCAGCAGGCCCCCTCCTCCGCTGTCATCAGTTTGCGTACTGCGTGGGGCGGGGGTGGGGGGGCACAGACTACTAGGGTGGGCAGGAATGGATGTGATGCTGGAGATTCCTTGCTCTAGGAACACAGTGCAGTTCCAATCTTAGAGGTAGATCCTGCTTTGGAATTTGAGGGACCAGTGGAGAGGGTGGAGGAAATTGGGCAGTGGCCTCTGCTATCTGTCTTGGTCAGTCCTCTGTCCATCTTTCTTTCTGCATCTGTCTGTTACTTCTTGGTCCTTCCTTCCCTCTCGGCTCCGACTCTTGTGTCTTCCAGCCTGACCTGCTGGCAGGATGAGGTGCTGCGCCTGCCCGCCAGGAGCCCACAGCCCGAGGTCTGCCCCCGGTGCGGCTGGGGGGAGTGGCTTGCTACTGCCTGGCCTTCTGGTCCTCAGAGCAAGTTGACAGACACCTTCTTCCCTGTGTAGTCTGTGATTGTGGGGAATAGTGTTTTCCTAGCCACGGGGGGAAAGTTTCAACTCCCGTGTGCATGGTATCCTAGGGCTGCTGGTGGTCCAGGGTCAGTGACCTGCTATGGGCAGTCAGAAACTCATATGTCCCCATCCACCTCTGTTATGTGTCTGTCCCTTTCTCTGCTGTGTCCTGTGCATCTAGCTTTTCCTCCACCATTCCCACCCTGGAGAGGGGCTATTGCATGGGAGTGGGCTTTGTCCACAGCTAGAGGAGAAAGTACACTGAGTACCACATCCTCCCCAGACCAGACCCCATCCCCATGCCATGGAGTCCAGTGTGCATTTGGGGCAACATGCACAGTGAAGAATGGGAAAGCTGTGTGCGAGTGCCAGCGGGTGTGCTCGGAAGTCTACGATCCTGTGTGCGGCAATGACGGTGTCACTTACGGCAGTGTGTGCGAGCTGGAATCCATGGCCTGTGCCCTCGGGCGGGAAATCCGAGTGGCCCGCAGAGGACCCTGTGGTCAGTGGTGGGCAAGTGGGTGGGGTTGGAAGGAGGCTCTGGTCAACGTGATGATAGAGTTTCTTCTCCAGACCGATGTGGGCAGTGCCGTTTTGGATCCCTGTGCGAAGTGGAAACCGGGCGCTGTGTGTGCCCCTCTGAATGTGTGGCCTCAGCCCAGCCCGTATGTGGTTCTGATGGGCACACATATGCTAATGAATGCGAGCTGCATGTCCACGCCTGTACACACCAGATCAGCCTACATGTGGCCTCAGCTGGACACTGCCGTGAGTGGGACCGGAAGGGATAGGTCTCCATGGTTCCCTCAATAAGGGAATCATGTTTATTCCTGTTTCTTACTCTCTCCTGCAGAGACCTGTGGAGACACAGTTTGCACCTTTGGGGCTGTGTGCTCAGCTGGACAGTGTGTATGCCCCCGTTGTGAGCACCCTCCACTTGGCCCTGTGTGTGGCAGTGACGGTGTCACCTACCTCAGTGCCTGTGAGCTACGAGAAGCTGCCTGTCAGCAGCAGGTACAAATTGAGGAGGCCCGTGCAGGGCCGTGCGAGCACGGTAAGCTCAAGCAGCTCATGTGAGCCCCCTGGACCCCAGGCTCTGGTAGAGACCTCAGGGTGACGGCTCCCCTTTCCTGCAGTTGAGTGTGGCTCGGGGGGCTCTGGTTCTGGGGAAGACAACGAGTGTGAGCAGGAGCTATGCCGGCAGCGTGGTGGTGTCTGGGATGAGGACTCAGAAGATGGACCGTGCGTCTGTGACTTTAGCTGCCAGAGTGTCCTGAGAAGCCCAGTGAGTACCCCAAATTTCCCATGGCTCCAGGGTGGATGTACTGAGGAGGTGTTCGGGGTCGCCTACATTGACAACACTCCTCCAGGTGTGCGGCTCCGATGGGGTCACCTATGGCACTGAGTGTGAGTTGAAGAAGGCTAAGTGTGAGTCACAGCAAGAGCTGTACGTTGCCGCTCAGGGAGCCTGCCGTGGTGAGTGGCGCATCCAGCATGTGGTGGTGTGTTCTGTGTATTTGTGCTTCTGATGATGGTGGTGGCTTTGTCTTTTATTTTTTATTTTATTTATTTTGGTTTTCTTTCTGTTGTTGTTTTATTTATTTTGAGGCAGGGTGTCTCTACATAGCCTGGATGTTCTAGAACTAGCTATGTAGAGTAGACCAGGCTGGCCTTGAACTCGTAGATCTGCCTGCTGCTGTCCCTTGAATGCTGGGATTAGAGATGGGCACCAAGCACTCACTCTCTTTTTTCTTTTTCTTTTCTTTTCTTTCTTTCTTTCTTTCTTTTTTTTCGTTTTCTTTTTTTCTTTTTAAGATTTATTTATTTATTACATATACAGTGCTCTGTCTGCTTGTACCCCTTCAGGCCAGAAGAGGGCATCAGATCACATTATAGATGGTTGTGAGCCACCATGTGATTGCTGGGAATTGAACTCAGGACCTCTGGAAAAACAGACAGTGCTCTTAACCTCTGAGCCATCTCTCCATCCCCCAAGCACTCACTTTCTATAAGACAGATTAAGTTTCCAAATGGAAGCAACAAGCAGCATGGGGGGAAGGGGGCTGCCACTAGGGACTTTTACTCTTGTAGAAGAGATTTGTTTTTTTTAATGACAGGCTGGGCGTGGTGGTGCATGCCTTTAACCTCAGAGGAAGGTGGGTCTGTGAGTTTAAGGCCAGCCTACAGAACCAGTTCCAGGGCTACAGAGAAAAACTCTCAGAAGGAAGGAGGAAGAAATTAAATGCAATTGTGCTGATCTGTGTGTTGTGTATATACACAGATGTTTCTGCATAGTAATAGATGATGGTGACTGATGTAAAAGTGTCTTCACATATTTGTATACACTTGTTTCTGTACGCGTGTCTGTTTGTGGCTCCGGTAATGTGTGCATGTGGGTATGTGTCCCTATCTGTGTATGTGGTTTTGTATGCTTTGTGGGTTTTGGGTTCTGCATTTACTATATGTCTTTATATGTGATATGTTGATTTCACTTATGACAGCCTCAGATTTTTGGCTCCCAGTGGGCACTGATGTCAAAAGGGGCAAGTCATGTGGCAGGAATCATCGAGACAGAATGACTGAGCTTAGAATAAACAGCTAGCGCTACATCAAATAATGAATCTCTGTGCACCTCTCCTCAGGCCCTACCTTGGCTCCACTGCCGCCTGTGGCCCTCCCACACTGTGCCCAAACCCCCTATGGCTGCTGCCAGGACAGTGTCACTGCTGCCCAGGGTGTGGGCTTTGCTGGATGTCCCAGTGAGTACCTGAACAGCCCTGACCATGGTCTAGCAGAGCTGTGCAGCTCCAGTGACCAGTGCTTTGTCCTCCTGTAGGCACCTGCCACTGCAACCCACATGGCTCCTACAGTGGCACTTGTGACCCAGCCACAGGCCAGTGCTCCTGCCGACCAGGTGTGGGAGGCCTCAGGTGTGACCGCTGTGAGCCTGGCTTTTGGAACTTCCGTGGCATTGTCACTGATGGGCATAGTGGTTGTACTCGTGAGTATTGGAGCTCCAAGCGGTCCTGCCTGTCACTGCTCATGTTTGGTCTGAGCAATACCTGGTAGGGCTCTGGGGCAGGTACGGAAACCTATCCAGGTACGGACGATAAATTCTTCCCTCCCACTCCCTCAGCCTGCAGCTGTGACCCTCGGGGTGCTGTGAGAGATGACTGTGAGCAGATGACTGGACTGTGTTCCTGTAGGCCTGGTGTGGCTGGTCCCAAGTGTGGGCAGTGTCCAGATGGTCAAGCCCTGGGCCATAATGGCTGTGAAGCAGGTGAGGGCAGGGGCTGGTGCTGACCTTAGGACTCCCTATGCTAAGGGTGGGAGTCCCTGAGTTTGCAGGAATTTTTATGCCTACCCCAGATCCCATTACACCTGTGACTTGTGTGGAGATACACTGTGAATTTGGAGCATCCTGCGTAGAGGAGGCTGGTTTTGCCCACTGTGTCTGCCCAGCTCTCACATGTCCAGAGGCTAACTCTACCAAGGTAAGGAGTGAAATAGGTAGAAAATGACGGGGTAAGGAGGCCTTTCCCAAGCATCCTTTCCCTGTATCCCAGGTCTGTGGATCAGATGGTGTCACATACGGCAACGAATGCCAGCTGAAGACCATTGCCTGCCGCCAGGGCCTGGACATCTCCATTCAGAGTCTTGGCCCATGCCAAGGTAAAGACCTAGAGCAGCCATCTAAATCAAACCGGAAGGACCTCGTCCTGTCCTGACTCCAGCCCCTAACATCCTTTTTGCAGAAATTGTTCTTCCTGGGGCTTCTCCAACGTCTGCATCTGTGACCACCCCGAGGCATGCCCTGAGCAAGGCACTGTCATTCCCCTACCACAGCCTTCCTCTGGCTCCCAGCGGTACCACCCATGAGTGGCCCACCCCACTACCCACATCACCTCAGACCACGGTCAACGTCCCTGGGAGCACTGCGTGGCCTGTGCTGACAGTGCCTCCAACAGCACCCTCTGACATAACCAGTCTTGCCACGTCCGTCTTCAGCGAGTCCGGCAGCACCGATGGGAGTGGCGACGGGGAGCTGAGTGGAGATGAAGAGGCCAGTGGGGGCGGGTCTGGGGGTGAGCAGGGCCTCAGGGACGTGTGGGCAGGCCTGAGGGGGATGTGGGGCAGAGCCCAAGAGCGGCTCCTACCCGGGGCTGTGCTTAGACTACATTTCCCCAGGACTTGAGCCCCCTGTGGGCAACATTGTGGTGACCCATGGGCCACCCATCGAGAGGGCACCCTGCTACAACTCACCTTTGGGCTGCTGCTCAGATGGCAAGACACCCTCACTGGACTCAGAAGGCTCCAACTGTCCTGGTAAGTGGACAGCGGGGAAAGGGATGAGCTAAAGGAACAGCGTAGACATGTCAGGAGTACTGTCTTCACCCTGTGGCAGCAGGTTGGTATAAAGTTGTGGTACTCTGGCTCTAGCACTTAAGTGTGTGGGGGTTTGGAGATTTGGCACACATGCACTCCGGTCTCAGACACTGAATATGCATGTGTGCCAAGGACCCTGTACCTAACCCATCTTTCTCCTTGCAAGCCAGCTTGGGGCACCTGCTCCTAGGAATTGCCTGGTAACTGACGCCAGCCCTACCCTGGGGTTCCCACTTACTAACCCCATGATCATCTGACTAACATCCCCTGCCCTGCGCCCCACATGGCTTGCTGTGGGGCCTGCTTCTGTGGCTGCCTAGGAGGCTAGAAGGCATTGGCAGGGCCTCACTGCCCCTCCCCCACAGCTACCAAGGCATTCCAGGGCGTGCTGGAGCTTGAGGGGGTCGAGGGACAGGAACTGTTCTACACACCTGAGATGGCTGACCCCAAGTCAGAGTTGTTTGGGGAGACTGCAAGGAGCATTGAAAGCACGGTATGAGGCTTTTGTGGAGTGTCCACTTAGGACAGACCCAGATGAATGGCTCAAGTGAATCACTCTTAACTGGGGTTAGGCAGTACCTTGTGCCCTCACCCATTACCTGCCCACAGCTGGACGACCTATTCCGGAATTCAGACGTTAAGAAGGACTTCTGGAGTGTCCGTCTGCGGGAACTGGGGCCCGGCAAATTAGTCCGTGCCATTGTGGATGTTCACTTTGACCCTGGTAAGCCCCTGTTCCCCTCATGGGAAGTGATGGCTGTGGACTACATGGAGCCAGGTCATGCTCAGGACCTTCTCTTCCCTAGCCACAGCCTTCCAGGCACCGGATGTGGGCCGGGCTCTGCTCCGACAGATCCAGGTATCCAGGCCGTGGGCCCTGGCAGTGAGAAAGCCTCTGCAGGAGCACGTGCGATTTTTGGACTTTGGTGAGTGCTAAGTTAGGCTTCCTCTTGCCTGTCCTCCCTTCTCTGGCCTCGATGTCTCAACAATACTCTGCGTGCCCTGTGCCTTGCGTACCTAACAGTTACCCTTCCCTGCAGACTGGTTCCCCACCTTCTTCACGGGAGCTGCAACAGGAGCTACAGCCGCTGTGGCCACAGCCAGAGCCACCACTGTGAGCCGACTGCCCGCCTCTTCTGTCACCCTACGGTACCCCAGTCATACCAGCCGGCCTGTCGGCAGAACTACAGCACCACTAACGACACGCCGGCCACCCACCACTTCCCCCAGCATTGAACGGCCTCGGACTCTCCGCCCTAAATGGCCCCCAAAGTCCTGTGATTCCCAGCCTTGCCTCCACGGAGGTACCTGCCGGGACCAGGATTCGGGCAAGGGCTTCACCTGCAGCTGCACCTCAGGCAGGGGCGGCGCTGTCTGTGAGGAAGGTAAGGTCACCCAATGCTCGAGGGTTTGGGGATGTGGCCAGAGAATGTAGCAAGGTCTCAGGCACTCCTCCAGCTTAGATCTGTCTGTTTCCTGCAGTACAACTCCCCTCTGTGCCGGCCTTTGCGGGCCACTCCTTCTTGGTCTTCCCCACCCTACGGGCCTACCACACACTGCGTCTGGCACTGGAATTCCGGGCACTGGACACTAAGGGATTGCTACTGTACAATGGCAATACACGTGGCAAAGACTTCCTGGCTCTGGCTCTGCTTGATGGGCATGTACAGTTCAGGTGGGCGTGGTGGGTGGGGTTAGTATGTGAGTGTGGCTTCTGTGGGTCCGATGGGCGATGTGGTTACAGAGACCAATCAGACCTTCTGATTCTAAGGGCTGAAGTCTCTGTGGTGAGCCTGGACCAACATCCTAAACACTTGCTACCATGTCTAGGTTCGACACAGGCTCGGGGCCAGCAGTGCTAACCAGCTCAGTGCCAGTGGAACCAGGGCGGTGGCACCGCCTAGAATTGTCACGGCATTGGCGGCAGGGCACACTTTCTGTGGATGGCGAGACTCCTGTTGTGGGTGAAAGTCCCAGTGGCACCGATGGCCTCAACTTGGACATGAACCTATATGTGGGTGGTGTCCCAGAAGAACAGGCTGCCATGTGAGCAGGAACAGGCTGGGACTGGCTGGGCCTCTGGTCTCTGACTCTGGGTAACATGATGGGAATAGAGGAATGGGTGTGGATGGTAGCTGTAACTTTGACCCCAGCCCAGCCTCTGACCCTCCTCCGGTTCTCGCTGCGCTATCTATGGTAGCATGCCTTTGATGGGACCTATGAAGATGGCTATCCCTGACCTTTGGCCCTGACCTTTGAACCTCATCCCCACCATCTGATTCTGTCTTGTTATTGAGCTGGCCGCCCCATGAACACATACGGAGAGTAGGCGTAGGGGCACCCCTGATCCCTAGCCCTGGTTTACGGGACATGTTGGTATTACAGCTGATTGTGAGAGGGTGTCTCTGACTCAGACCCCTCCTGGTATCAGGGTGCTTGATCGGACCTCTGTGGGCGTCGGCCTGAAAGGATGCATCCGCATGCTGGACATCAACAACCAGCAGCTGGAGCTCAGCGACTGGCAGGGCGCCGTGGTCCAGAGCTCCGGCGTGGGAGAATGTGGAGACCATCCTTGCTCGCCTAGCCCCTGCCACGGTGGGGCCCTGTGCCAAGCACTGGAGGCTGGCATGTTCCTCTGCCAGTGCCCACCTGGCCGCTTTGGTGAGAGCCAGCCTGGAGACTGGGAAGGAATCTAGGTGTTATGGGAAGAGTCTCATGTGTCCTGGAACCCCTTGCCAATCTCCCCTCAGGGCCGACTTGTGCAGATGAAAAGAGCCCCTGCCAGCCAAACCCCTGCCATGGGGCAGCCCCCTGCCGCGTGCTTTCTAGGGGTGGGGCCAAGTGTGAGTGCCCCCTGGGACGCAGTGGTGCCTTCTGCCAGACAGGTGAGGTCAAAGAAGTGCTGGGGAAGGATGAGGGTTAGAGTCAAATTCCTGGGTGGACTTGGAGTCTGGTATATAATCCAGTAGGGTTGTATTTGATCATTTAGACACAGTAGTAGGGAAACCAGGGCCTGCAATCCTGTTTGACATCTGTTTGGCCCTCCATAGTCCTGGAGACTGCTGGCTCCCGGCCCTTCCTGGCTGACTTTAATGGCTTCTCCTACCTGGAACTAAAAGGCTTGCACACCTTCGAGAGAGACCTAGGGTTAGTAGGGCAGGAGGATTAAGGGAAGGGAGCCAGTCTGATGGGGAGACAGTGACACATTCCCACAACCCCACGCCACCCCAGGGAGAAGATGGCACTGGAGATGGTGTTCTTGGCTCGTGGGCCCAGTGGCTTACTCCTCTACAATGGGCAAAAGACAGATGGCAAGGGGGACTTTGTGTCCCTGGCCCTGCATAACCAGCACTTGGAGTTCCGCTATGATCTTGGCAAGGGGGCTGCAGTCATCAGGTGGGCATATGGGAGCTAGACTGGGCATTAGCCAGGGCTGGCTCTGGACATTGTGCGCGGATAACAAGGAGGGCCTGGAGGGCTACCCTGAGGTTGGGATGACAGTGTATATGCCAGGGGTGCATGACAGTGTCACTTGGAGTGAGCAAAGCCCAGGGCCTACTCTTATCTTTTTACAGGAGCAAGGAGCCCATAGCTCTGGGCACCTGGACCCGGGTATTCCTGGAACGGAATGGCCGCAAGGGTGCCCTTCAAGTGGGCGATGGGCCCCGTGTGCTAGGGGAGTCTCCGGTGAGTGTCCAGGGTGTGAGGAAGTTCCAGACCTCCCACACCCTGTTCCCACCACTTCCCTTCCTCCTCCCTGGGGCTTCAAAGACCCTGATTGCCACCTCTCAGAGAACTGTTTTCTCTGTCTGCCCTGTGCCTCAATCTGTCTCCTTTCTGCCCCCACTGCTTTCTGGCTCTTGCTCTGCAAACCCCCTCACCTGCTCTCCGGATGTCAGAAATCCCGCAAGGTACTGTTGGCTTCTTACCCAACCCAACTCATCATCTCTCGTACCCATTCCTAGAGTAGCCTTTCCCACTAAGGCCCATGTCTGCCATTTCTGTGTGATTAATGCTGCCTCCTAGATAGTAAGGGGTGGATGTGGGGCATCAAGCAATCGGGCAAATTGTCCTGGGACTCGTCCTGCTCTGGCCTAGGGGCATCATACATGACCTTCTGCCCCTTGCC
The DNA here is from genome assembly GCA_907169655.1 of Acomys percivali. Lineage (NCBI taxonomy): Eukaryota > Metazoa > Chordata > Mammalia > Rodentia > Muridae > Acomys > Acomys percivali. Next base: position 85,987,881 of record OU015754.1, on the reverse strand, counting down.
TCTTACAGGTGCCGCACACCATGCTCAACCTCAAGGAGCCCCTGTATGTCGGGGGAGCTCCTGATTTCAGCAAGCTGGCCCGGGGAGCTGCAGTGTCCTCTGGCTTCGATGGTGCCATCCAGCTGGTATGGGGGCGGGCACCAGCCAGGGTTCTCCACAGTGGGGTGGAGAAGGGCTGTCGTATGTGGGGATTTGGTCCCAGGTGAGGGCTGGCTCGTCAGAGAAGGTAGCAGATGTGTCTAAGGGGTTCTCTCTTTTCCTCTTCAGGTGTCTCTAAGAGGCCACCAGCTGTTGACTCAGGAGCATGTGTTGCGGGCAGTGGATGTCTCACCTTTTGCAGACCACCCTTGCACCCAGGCCTCAGGCAGCCCCTGCCTTAACGGGGGCTCATGTGTCCCGAGGGAAGCCACATATGAATGCCTGTGCCCTGGGGGCTTCTCTGGGCTACACTGCGAGAAGGGTGAGCACTGGCAGCCCAGGGCTGAGACTTGACATGCCCTGGAGATCTCACCTGAGGCCCAGTTCATCCCATCTGTCTCCCAGGGCTAGTTGAGAAGTCAGTGGGGGACCTCGAAACACTGGCCTTTGACGGACGGACCTACATCGAATACCTCAATGCTGTGATTGAGAGGTAAAATGAGTCAGGAGGCAGGCACTCCCTCTTCCCCTCAGCTGTCTTGTCTGGTCCTATCTGTGCATGCCGTGCAGAGTGTGGGTGTTAGGGTCTCCACATCCCTGTCAGCTCTGGCCAGGAGAGAAGGCCGAGAATCTTCCCTACCCCCTTCATTCTCACTATCTCTGTCTCTTTGTTTGCAAGCGAGCTGACCAATGAGATCCCAGCGTAAGTAGGCCCTTGGTTGTACTCATACGTTGGCACTCACTCATGTCCATGCTTTGCTCCTAGCATTATAATCTTGAGTCTCACTAAAGGAGGAATTTCTACCCTGGATGGAGGATGGGGTTGGGGCCTGTTTATGTACTGTCAGGCTCAGCTTCCTACCTTGGAAGTGGTTAGTCCTCTACCCAGGATACACTCACCATCACCCACACCACTGAGGCTCCAGTACAAGTGTGATTTTGTGCTTGTGTATACATGTTTCTATGTGTAGGTATGTATCTGGGTGTGTATCTGATTTGTGGGTATATATGTATATATTATATCTACATATGCCCATATGTGTACGTAACATACAGGTATGTATGTAAAGGTGAGCCTGTGTAGATGTGTGTACATGTATGTAGGGGTGTGTGTGTGTGTGTATGTGTGTGCACGTGCGTGTGCGCGTGCATACAGGCGTGGTCCTGTATGTGCTAGGGCATCTCCAGGGCTGCTGCCATCAGAAGAGCCTTTGTGTCCATCCCATATCACCTATGCCTTCCTCCTTGAACTACCCACCAAGGCATGTCACCAACATATGTGTTACATAAGGGTCACTGCCAAAGGCTCTTTCTGGGAAGGGCCATAGATGCTCTGGAGCTACGCTTGCCCTTCCTCTCATCTGCACATGTTGACAATGGGAATTTTGGCCTGCATCCTGCCTGTCTTGTCTCCTGCTTACTGCTTCCCTCTCTTCCTGCTTCTAAGCCCTGAAACTCTGGATTCCTGGGCACGTTTCAGGTAAGCACATGGCAGGACCTGAGACCCTGCACATTAGCTTGCCATGTGCCTGCCTCTTGCCTGCCCCTTCTCTGACCAACTTTATCTAGCTGTCCCACTGTTGGCGTTGCCCCGCCCTCCTAGCTGCCTGGGTCTGGTCACCAGCCTCTGGTGTCTGTGGTAGCAGCAACACCCACACCTGCACCACTCCATCCACCTACCAACCTGGGCGCCCTTGAACAATCTTTTCACTTTGCAGTGAGAAGGCACTACAGAGCAACCACTTTGAACTGAGCTTACGCACTGAGGCCACTCAGGGGCTAGTGCTGTGGGTCGGCAAGGCCACGGAACGCGCAGACTACATGGCCCTGGCCATTGTGGATGGACACCTGCAGTTGAGCTATGACCTAGGTTCCCAGCCAGTTGTGCTGCGCTCCACTGTGAAGGTCAACACGAACCGCTGGCTTCGAGTCAGGGCTCACAGGTCAGTGGAGCCCGCTGAGAGCAACAGTAGGTAGTAACAGGACTCATTTAGCTGCGTCATACCTAGTCCTCATGGTCACCAGCAGTCTGACTCAAGGCCTGTTAGTGAGAAGGGGAGGAGGGGGCAGCAAGAAGACACAGGAGGCTGCGTGTGGTGGCGCACGCCCTTAATCCCAGCAATTGGGAGGCAGAGGCAGGCGGATCTCTGTGAGTTCGAGGCCAGCTTGGTCTACACAGGGAGTCCAGGACAGCCAGGGCTACACAGAGAGACCCTGTATCAATAAACAAGGGGAAGAAGAAGGAGGAGGAGGAGGAGGAGGAGGAGGAGGAGGAGGAGGAGGAGGAGGAG
>OU015754.1:85960064-85975777 GCA_907169655.1 Acomys percivali | reverse complement strand
TGAAAAATCAACAAATGCCAAGGCTACACAGAGAAACCCTGTCTGGGAAAAAACCAAACCAAACCAAAAACCAACAAATAGAACTGGGCATGGTTGGTGGCACATGCCTTTAGTCCTGTGTAGACGTGCATGTCCTGGCTCTCTGCAGATGGGGCTGGCCTTAAATTCACAGAGATCTGCCTGCCTTTGCCTCCTGAGTGCTGAGATTACAGGTGTGCACCACCACTGCCCAGCGTCTAAAGGGTTTTTTATCTATTAGTCACAAGATGTTAGTTCCAAAACAGAAGTGGGTAAGGAATCGCTGTTCTAAAGGACTAGAAGTTGCCAAGATAAGTAGCCAGTTAGTTTCTGGACCTACAGCATCTCAGTTTCTTCACAACACTGCACTCTTAATCTCTGCAGACACAGCGTCTTTCTGTGAGTTTTCGTTTAACGGGGACCACTTGTCTTGACCACTGCAGCAGTGAGTAGCACAGGAAGTGGGTAATGGGAGGCAGAGACACAGGACTCTGGGTTCACCTCAGGGAGTAACAATTTTTATTTTTCCCATCCCTGTGGAAGGTGTTGCCCAAGTGCTTCCTAGCTTGCACACTCTCTCCCTACAAGCCTCTTAAGGCCATGAGGCATGAAAGGGGCTTAATCAGCCTAAAGACCCTGATGGGAAAGCCATACGAGTCGTCAGAGAAAAATTGGAGATGGTCCCACAAGTGCCCACCTTGGACTCTTATCCTGTGGGCTTGGGACAGGGGCCCAAGGATGTTGGATAGGAGGAGATGAGTCATCAATGGGGCCACCCCGGAGTCTCCATCTGGTCAGACACTATGGTAGCGAGACTGCCAGCTTCCATTATTCCTTGCTTCTAGAGACAGCTGTGAAACACTGGGATAGAGGCGGGCCCTGAGGAATGAGAGACTACATGTGCATGTGTGTAGCTCCGTAGAACATACCGGCATGCTGACGTAAAGCACTGTCTCCTAGAACAAATGCTTCCAATAACAGCCAGAGCTGCACCGTGCAGTAGTTGAAGATGGCAGTGCAACATGGCTGAGCACCAGACCCAGGACTCAGAAAGAACTGAGGTGTGGCATCAACCAGGTCATCCTGGTGGGTAACAGTTCGAAGTCAGCATGCTCAGGGTTCCCAAGTCTATGCTGAGAATGAGGAAGCCCTATGCTGAGTCCCCAACCCCACTGAATTTGGTGGCTCCCATGTCCTTAACATATTTAGCACAGTGTAAGCCTCGGCTCTTCTCAGTTCACAGAAACTGTGTGTGCTGATTCCTTTTTTTTTTTTTTTTTTTTTTTTGTCTAATATCCCCAAGCTACCGTCATTTAGGAAGCATTTGAGAAAATCCTCCTGTGTCACAGCTCTGAGGGGAAAGGTTCCCTGGCAGGGCAGTCAGGAGTCCTTTTACCTTACAGCTCCCCACCAGAGTCACCAGAAGGTAAGTCTGTGGGAACATTTTCCTGATTAATAATTGATGTGGAAGCCGGGCATGATGGTGCCCACCTTTAATCTCAGCACTTGGGAGGCAGAAGCAGATGGATGGATCTCTGTGAGCTCAAAGCCAGCCTTGTCTACAGAGTGAATTCCAGGACAACCATGGTTACACAGAGAAACCCTGTCTCACAAAACAAAACAAAATACAACAAATAATGATGTGGATGGAAAGGCTCAGGTCACTGTTGGTGATGCTGCTCCTCTGACAGGTGGTCCTGTGTGACATGAGAAAGCAAGCTGAGGGGCTGGAGTGATGGCTCAGTATTTAAGAGCACTAACTGCTCTTCCAGAGGACACAGGTCCAATTCCCAGTACCCACATGGCAGCTCACAACTGTATATAACTCCAATCTGACACCCTCACACAGATATATGTGTAGGCACATAAAATGAAAATAAACAAATTACTAAAAAAATGAAAGAAAGGGGGCTGGAGAGATGGCTTAGTGGTTAAGAGCACTGCCTGCTCTTCCAGAGATCCTGAGTTCAATTCCCAGCAACCACATGGTGGCTCACAGCCATCTATAATGTGATCTGATCATATTGTATACATAATAAATAAATCTTTTTGGTTTTTTTGTTTTGTTTTTTGCTTTTTTTTTTTTTTTTTTTTTTGTCTTTGTTTTTCGAGACAGGGTTCTCTGTGTAGCTTTGACTGTCCTGTACTCGCTTTGTAGACCAGGCTGGCCTCGAATTCACAACGATCCGCCTGCCTCTGCCTCCCGAGTGCTGGGATTAAAGGCGTGCACCACCACTGCCCAGCAATAAATAAATCTTTAAAAAATAAAAAATAAAAAAAAAGAAAAGCTGAGCAAGCCAGTCAGCAGCACCCCTCCATGGTCTGTTCTTCTGCTCCGGCTACCAGGTTCCTGCCTTGAGTTCCTGCCCTGACTTCCCTTCATAATGCACCATAAGCTGTAAACTGAAATAAACCCTTTCCTCTCCAAGTTGCTTTTGGTCATGGTGTTCCATCACAGAAGTAGAAGCCTAAATCAGACAGCAATGCTCTCAACTTCAGATCCAGGTCTCTGCTCTGGGGCTCCAGAGCAGCTTCCCCTGTACTCCCACTCAGGCCCGCCCTGACCCTAAAATGCTTTGGTATATCCATTTGTATTCAGTGATAGCTATTTCTTTCCAGGCACAGATTCTCTCTACCTGCAGCCATGAGTAGAAGTGGGGAAACTGTAGTTCCTCAGACGTCCCTAAGGGTGGCTTTTCCCAAATAAAACTCAGTGTTTTCAATCTTGCCCTTGCTTTTCTTCTCTGCACATCTAGGACACTTGGGGTCTCTGTCCCACCCGAGTATTTCCTTGCCTCTCCTCCATCATCGGTCCCACCGCGTGGTCACTTTTGGCTAATCTCTGTGTCTGCCCACGAGGGTCCCAGCACTGTGTGCATTTCTCATCCGTGAACTCCACAACCAAGCAGGGGGCTCCAGCTCGCTCACTGCCCTGGTACCGTGAAGCTCTGTAGTACTTCTTCAGCAGACGCCACTATGGCTGGAGAAGTCCAGCGAGAGCCCACTGGTATCTTTAAATTCCCAGAGGAGGTGAACCTGATTCATAGCCGAAAGCCGGAGCCAGACCCAGTGTATCTCATGTGTGGCTGGAGGTGGGGGTGGGGGGGTGAGGAGGTGGGGGGTAGGGGGATGGGCCATCGGGATCCATATAGGATGAACAAGCCTTTATCGAGGTTAACGTTTTGGTTGACTGCATCCACAGACACGTGAGTCCCGAAACATGACCTCCACGAATCCTCCGTAAATCAGAGGCCTCTCCACCCGTCTTACCGTACGAATCCACCTCCAGACTCACCTTTGCCCGCTGGTCCACCTTCCTCTCTGGGTTCTGCCTCCTCCCCTGCCCCACCACAGCACCGGCTCCCCTTTGGGTCCCACTGAGGCCGCGCTCGCCTAGTCTACCCTTGGCCCCCTGAGCTCTCTATTCCCCAGGGCTGGACTGAGACATGATTTCCGGAATAATGACTCAGTTGGTGCCGAGCGACAATCACCACTACCATAGCAGTGCAGGAGCCGGCCACCGCCTCAGGAAGGCGTGCATCCTAACGCAGAAGCGGCTATCCCAGGCGAGAAGCCGCAACTGCGCGAAAGAATGGGGAAAGGCAGTACCAGCGTGCAAAGGTGGACCGGCACCAGGTGCTTCAGGGGCCAGCCATAGCTCCCGACCTGAGCGGTACCTGCGGCCCAGGGCATCTTGGGGTCTGGGATTTCTCGAAGGGGTCAGGACCGGGTACCAGAAGAACCGCCACAGGTGGAGGAACCCCGGGACACCCCAGGGGTAGGAGAGCCTCTCGCTGTATTTCCCTGAAGGGCCACTTTGCTGACTGACCATGCCTGGAGATGTGGAAGACATCCAGGAGTCTGCCCCAGTCCAGATAGACCTGAGTTCCAGCAACGGAAGGGGCATTTGAAGATCCCAGTGGCCTGGCCTGGTACCTCGCATCCAGCTAAAACGTGGTTGCAGGGTTCTGACAAGTGACTCTATGTGAATTTGTGTGTGCCACAATTCCAGGCACTCCGCATGGTCCTGTGTATGACCTTAGTGACAAGGATTGGGGTAGTCTGAGCCTGACTTGCCGTGTACCTTAGTCCAGCTTCCTTGTGTCCTGTCCTTTAACACTACCCACTTCAGGATGGTCTGGGATCTGGTCCCTGTGATGATTCAGTATTGTCTTGGCCACAATGGATAAGGCTTGTGGAATGAAGACACATGTGATATGCTCATGTGACCATGTAAGCATTCCCACATGCCTGGCCTCGCCAGTGACACGGGTGTCGCTCCAATGTATGCATCACTAAGTGTGACAGGGTGCAATGTCACTACCTCACGGGACATAAGAAGATCCTTACCCATCACAGATGGCCTGTGGCTTTGTAGCATCTTCAGTGAAATTCTCAGTTCAGTGTCTTTGGCACTGGGGCCCGGGGTGTGAGGGAGTCCCCCAAAGACAGGCCCAGCTAGCACCTCTCTAAACCAACTCCATGCCCTAGGCAAAGGCATGGCTGGCTAGAACAGGAAGTACCTTGGCTGGGGAGTCAGAGGTGAGGAGGCTGAAACCAGCTCAAGCTGGAAACGGCCTGGGCTCTCCTGGCCATACTCACCTGGTAGGTAGTACAGGATTCCTAGGGCTAGCGGCAGAACCTGCGTGGCTGTGAGGTGGACAGGGCTCTGCTTGGCCCTCATGACACTAAACTTTGCTGTTTCCGTATCCAGGCTGGCCTGGAGAAGGCTGGGGATCTGTTGGAAGAGCCCTGTGGTCTGTAGGTTTTTCAGGCTACCTACTGGTTCACAGCTTTATGGTGTTGGTTTACAGGCAAGTCAGGAGTTAGCCTCGCCCTTGTGAAGCCAGGAAAAGCACGAGTGTTGGTTCTTGCGCCCTCCCACTCCTGCTGTGATCCAGTTAGGTTACCTGAGTGGAGGGAGGCTTGATTGTGGGGATGTGGGGTGGGAGACTTTCTAACAGGACAAACTGAATGGTGGGAGATTGAGGGGGTACACAGAGAAACAACATTTATACAAAATTATTTATTTTAAAATGCACAATTCATAATGGCCAAGGATAGCTGGCAAGGTCCTGCTGTGGTATGAGCAAGTGTCCTGCCTTTTCATTTTCACTCTTAATCAGAAAACTAGCTGCTCAGCATCCCCATCAAGTGGGAGGGTCCAGCTCTTCCCAGAGAAGGAACTGGGGAGGGCCCTGATAAAAAGGAAGGATGGCAAACTTCTGCTGTTTTGGCAATTTCGGGAGGCCAGGGGCCTGGCCAGGCAGTCCTAGGTTCCCTTCCCCATCTGTATGATGGTCCCAGGGCAGTCTCTACAAACTGTAGTTCCTAGAGGCTTTGAGGACCATTTTGCCCCCCACTGGCACTTAGTCCTGAAGAGTGAGGGACACATATGTGTCCTATATCAGGTTCTGGGGGGGCCAACTAACATCTAAAGCTGCTGTGTTCTTGACCTCAGTGGGTCAGAGACCCATCCACGAAGCTGGTGGACTAGCTGGCCTTGCCCAAGTGGTGACCTTAGTTGTTGGCTAGGGGCCCAAGGGTGAGGGCATTGGTGGTGGCAGTGACAGTGGCAGTGGCTGTAGGTGGCCGGTTAAGGCAGTGCAGATTTCCAGTTTTGAGCGCACACTGCACAGGCCAGAGTACCACACAAAAGAGGATCAGCAACAGCACAGAAACCAGGGCTACACGACGCCAGTCCGCAAAGCGTGCCCAACAGCCGGCCAAACGGCTTCGGTTCGGTGCAGGGGTCTCAACAGGTACCGGCAGGGTAGGCTCAGCTGGTTTGTTCAAGCCTACGTCCACACTCACAAAGCCACTGGCATCTCGGCCAGAAGCGGTGGGCAAGGGGCGGCAGCACAGTTTGGTGCCCTCAAGCCACACAGGCTCCTCCTTCTGTAGGTGTGCTGGCATCTTGGCCTGTAGCTGACGACTGGTGCGCAGTGCAGGAGCCCCAGCAGCAGGCACAGTGGTGGGCTGCCGGCAGAATGGGCAGGGCACGGCGTCTCTGCCAGGACCGCCTGCAGGCTGGGCAGCTGCCAGCCTAGCCAAACACTCAAGGCAGAAGACATGAGAACAGGAAAGCTCCTTGGGTGTCTTGAAAATGTTGTCGTAGCCTGAGAAGCAGATGGAACATTCCAGTGGGGAGGCCACCCTCTCTGAGCCAGGAGTACCAGGGGACCTGGGGCTGCCAGCTGAGGCGGGGGACTTGGGCACTGTGCCTGTGGGGCTGCTCTGGCGGTGGGGTAGCATAGCTGTGTGCCATAACCGCTGGCCCGATGACATAATTATTAGCTGTGGAACAGAGACCAGACATTATGAGGTGCCCTTTTCCTGAAAGGTCAGCCAGTCATCACACTCTTTTCTTACCCAGCATCAGACCCAAAGATTCCAGTGAAGGGGGCTGGAGAGATGGCTCAGAGGTTAAGAGCACTGCCTGCTCTTCCAAAGGACCCTGGTTCAATTCCCAGCACCCACATGGCAGCTCACAGCTATCTGTAACTCCAAGACCTGACACCCCTACACCAACACATGCACATAAATTAAAATTAAATATTTTTTTTTTAAAAAGTGCACTGGCTGCTCTTCCAAAGGTCCTGAGTTCAATTCCCAGCAACCACATGGTGGCTCACAACCACCTATACTGAGATCTTCTGGTGTGGAGGTGTACACACAGGCAAAACATTATAAACATCACAAATAAATAAATCTTTAAAAAAAATATTCCAGTGAAGGGCACTAACCACATGCATGTACTTTCAAAATTCCACCCATGTCCAAACAGTAACCTGTCCTCTTCCATTTATTACAAAGTCAAGAGTACCAAGCCATAGGCATGGACAGTCCAGATGGATTTCAAAAATAGAGGCCAAGTGCTAGGGGCTGTCAACACTGATGGCTGGATACCGATTGCCCATCCGTCCCCATGCGGGTCATGAGAGTGGCCCACTGTAGCTACGACTTATGTCTGTGTTTTGCAAGGCTGAACCCATGCCACAGAATAATCATAACAGCTCCTCCATATGGAAAAGGCGTCTCCAAGGCGGAGTGACTTAAGCAGGGTCGTCTGGACCAGCGCCAATTGGAAGCTGGGCCCTGACCAGGTAGCGTGAGCTACCTGTGGCTCTGGATCAGGTGGAAGGGGTTTGAACTTGACCCTGGTGTGGGCCCTGGTTTGCATGGCATACATCTGAGTTCCAGGCAGCTGTGTAAGGATTCTGGGGTCTTTGGGCGAGCAGCTGGGCCCATAAAGCTCTGAGAAACAGGAAGGGCCTTAGTTGAGGCCCAAGAAGTTTTTGAACGACTGTAGTCTGGAATCTGGGGCCAGCTTGTTTGGAAAGGAGAAGGAGTGCCAGAGACCAGGGATCAAAAATGCTCCTTAGCCAGGAGCCAGAGGGCACCCGTGCCCTGTTCTGCCAATATTAGTCACACACGGCTGCCTCTCAAGAAGGTGGAATGTAGAAGATCCAGGCCTTCTTTTTTGACAGCTCACCCCACTTCTCTGAGAGGAATCCTAGAAACACGCTGCCTACTTAGTACCGTTTGCTTACCTCCCCTGGGCCAGGACTACACCTCGGAAGACATAGGCATTCAGACCAGAGAATACTAACTACAAAAGCCTTGGCCTTAAAACTCATGGATCCCAGCAGCGACAACAGAGATGACCCTTCTCCCTGCTTCATTGGTCAGCTCCATGAGTGAGAAGAATTGCTGAGTCATCGCTGCGTCTACGTGAATCATCTGACATCACTGTGACATCATGAGGGCCCAACCTTCTTGCATGTGATGTCACCACTTCCTGGAAGCAGCAGTGGTCTTGGCAAAGTCTGAGAGGACCTTGGGTCTATCCTCTCCTGACCGGTGCTGCTCACAGGACTGGTTCCTTGGCACCAGGCCTCACCTTCCATGAAGGGGCCTCACGCTGAGACTGCATAGGCTGAGCTGGCCTTACCTGGTAGCTGGGGTCAGCAGTTCCTTGGCATGATCCTCTCCACTGGCAACAGCAAAGCTCTGCGTCTCTAGGCTGACTGGCTCTAGAAGAGCCTGTTCCCCCTCCTCTGGGTCCAGCCTAGCCTCTGCTCCACCTGGCAGGTGTTCCTCCACAGGCTAGCAGCCAACAGCCTTCTTGTGGCACCGGTCTGGCTGGCGCACCTCTTCTGTGCGTATGTAGGAATGGGAGGTGTGGCGCCTGTGTTCATCCAGGAGCTGCCTGACTGAGACAGGTATGAATTCTCAGGCCATGAGCTTTGACGGGGTTATTTATACCCTCCAAGTCATGGTGGCTGGGGGTGTGGCTTTGAATGACCTGAACATCAGAGATTGGCTAGTTAGTCTTCTTCCCTGGCAAGCTCAGAATGGGTGGGGATCCAGGGGAAGGGTTAGAGCCAGGATTCATCTATGGTCAGCACAGGCCCCTGGTCTAGACCAAGTAGATGTTCAGGTACTCAAAGCCCCTTTCCTTTGGAAAGCAAGTGTGCTCAGCAGAGATCCTTCGTTGAGCCTAATGTCCTCTCAGACACAGCCCGGTTTGCCCCTTCTGCCCCGTCTCCACCTGTGCCCACCAATGTCCTGCCTCTTCTTCTTTCACCTCACAATTGCTTCATGCAAGGTCCTCATCTGCTGCCGCTGATACATTTGGGAAATTGGAAGTAGGGGTTAGGGTCAGGGTTAGGCAGGCCTGGACCACAGCCGAGATGCTGGAGTCAGTTAAGAATATTAGGGACCCAGGCTAGCCCCAGTAGATTGTGAGTACTGCCTGGGCACCGTTTGTTCAGGAAGGAAGCCTCCACCTTCAGGTGTGCTTGGAAAGATAGGGTCTCAAGAACCTTTGACCAGGTAACACAGCAGAATTATGAATTGGTGGCCAAGGGGCATCTAAGGTTAGGGCAGGGAGTGCCTCGCTGGAATGGGATAGGTCTGGACACTGTATGATAGGCAGCCCCTTAGTCTGCTCCAGGCCCACTGGGTTGAGACATCCTTGCTGACCAGACTCAATAACCCCGGTGGACATTTCTTTTCCCCACCCACTTTGGTCAGGCCAGGATATTCCCTGTCCCTGAGTTTAGTTGTCCTTCCGGCACAGTGAATTGTAGGGTTCTGAGACAGGAGCTCACACATGGGCCTGTTGCTGGAAGAGACCTCATCTTGGTGGCAGTACTGACCTTAGGAACTCCAACCTGCAGGTACTCGACGGCTACCCACTGGTCCAGATTCCCAGAAGCTGTCACAGTTTTGTTTCTATATATTCTTATGCTCAAGGCCAACTTTCTTTTTTTAGGTTTTTTTTTTTGTTTTTTTTTTTTTTTTGAGACAGGGTTTCTCTGTGTAGCCTTGGCTGTCCTGGACTCGCTTTGTAGACCAGGCTGGCCTTGAACTCACAGCAATCCACCTGCCTCTGCCTCCCGAGTGCTGGGATTAAAGGCGTGCGCCACCATGCCTGGCCTTCAAGGCCAACTTTCAAGGGAGCTAAAATATGGGGATTGTGGGAGCCTGGGGACAAGGTCCTACCGGAGGAAGGGGCCTGAGCTCTGGAAGGAGCCCCCCTGCCTAATTCTGAGTACTAGGAGCCAAAAACAGGGCCCAGGGAAGCAGGGGCTTGAGAGAAAATGAAGGACCAGAGAGGAGATGGGTAACTAAGATCTAAGGAGGGAGCTGGGGGCCTTTGATGAGGGGATCCAGGATTACAGAGCACATGAGGGTGCTACGGAGGGAAAGCTGCTAAGTGCCCAGCCTTTACGCTGTGTAGCGTATGACTCTGTGTCACATGCTGCCTCTAGGAAGCTGGAGTCCCAGATGTTCTAGGAACAATCTTCAGAGGGCTCCTGGGAATACCCAAGCTCTGAGGTCACCAAGGCCACCCAGTGAGTTGTCAATGTCCAGAGGCAAGTGTGCTGTGAGGCCTTAGGAATCTATCACGCCTCTCATAGCCTGGGCCTTCTCCCAAGCCTGACCTCAGGGGAAGTCAACTCCCAGCTGGCAGAGGAGCCAGGTCTTAGAGGAGCCCCAGCCAGTATAAAAGAACTCAGACTACACTGTCTAGGGTAGTAAGCAGGGTCCGTCTTGACCCTATCTTAACCAGCAGCAAAGTAGCAGCAATTGCCAAGCAAGTGACTGTGTAGGTGTGCACATCAATATTCTACCACCACTGAGCACATGTATGCACTTACGTTAGCATGGCCCACAAGGCCAACCTTATTTCCTATCTCCTCACTCTGGGTTTCATAGCCCCAGGAGCTCCGTCTTTGGTCGAGGCCCTTACTGACCCCAGCCTTGTACCAAAGTGGTCACATCCTCCCAGCAGTACCCCAAAACCTACCCTGACTACAGTCCTCACTACCAAGGCTATGGACCTGGCTGCAAGTGTCCGATGATGCACCGTTGAGAAACAAGATATGGCTCTAGCACATGAGGCCTTTTCGGGCCAGGACTTTTCTTAGGTTCCCAAGTCTTTGTTTTTCAAGGCAGGGTTTCTCTGTGTAACAGCCCTGGCTGTCCTGGACTCACTTTGTAGACCAGGCTGGCCTCAAACTCACCATGATCCACCTGCCTATGCCTCCCGAGTGCTGGGATTAAAGGCATGTGCACCACACCTGGCTAGGCTCTCAGCCTTAAACCCACCCTTCATCTCTGCTGACCATTATGCTCCTCCATTGTGCCAGGCACCAGGAGGCACATGGAAGCGGCCGGAATAATCTGGGGTTTCCACTTTGGAGTGCATGGGCACTAGCTACTCAAGACGTGCTGGGTGAGGAACCATCTGTGACCCCAGGCAGCCACTTTGTATGCTGCTTTCCCTTGTTGCCATCAGCGTCCCTTTCCACTCTTCCTTAGAAATCATACTGGGGAGCCCTAACCCTTGAAGTGCCTCATGCTGCCTGGAGCACCGAACCCTGCGGTAGGCCGAGTGTCAAGCTGCTCCACATCCTGTCTCTCAGAGCAAGGGATCTGGCTCTGGAAACCTACATTTTAGCCTGACAGGATCTTACTCCCCAGCACTTTTCTGAAACATGGCCAAGGGCAGAGGGATGCCCTTTGGATGCCTCTGGCAAGAAACTCATCTCCAGTTTCTACAGATGTCTTGGGCCACAGGCCTCCAGCTAGTGCACTAGAAGTTACAAAGCAAGGGCCCTGCCTTAGTGCTCTACTGCTGTAAAGAGAATCCATGATCTCAGCAACTTATGTTTAAAAAAGCGTTTAATCGGGGCTTGCTTACTGTTTTGGAGATTTAGTCCATTATCAGCATGGCAGTACACATGTAGACATGGTGCTGGAGGAGGAGCCGAGCATTCTACATCCACGTTTGGACGGCAGGAAGAGAAAGCCATTGGGCCCTCTCGAATAGTGCCATTCCCTGATGACTAAGCATCCAAGTATATAAGCCTGGGCTGTGGGTGGGATTCTTGTTCAAACCACCATGGGGGACTTCTAGAATCCCCGAGCCCTCATTTTGCACTCCTTACCCAGTTCCACCACTAGTCAACAGACAGCTCCACATGGGCCGACTAAGCTGGACTCAGGTGGCCAGGGAAGCGGGTCCTGCCTTTCCCAAGAGTGACTTAGATCTATAAACTGCCAGTGGCCCCCTGAAGCCTAGTGATGCATCCGAAGTCTTATCTGACTGACCATGCCATGCTTGACCGGCACCTTCTACCTCAATATTAAGAAGCTGGGGTCGTCTTCTCATGCAAGACGGTGTCCTGAAATGGGAGGAGCTACATGTGGTGCAGGCTCTGGTCAGACACGTGGGGGTGGGTTGTGCTGTACTGCCAGTCCCAGCAGACAACATGGTCTGGACCCTGCTGAGGGGGCCCTCCTCACCTCCCTGATTCCCTGTCCCCTGAAGGTGGCAATGGAGGAGACGGCTCCCACACACTGAGTACATGACCCTTGGGACAATAAAGCGAGAGGAGAGATCTAGTTTAGTTTAATTGGTCTAACCTTAAATCACTGCTGTCACCTGAGCCACTGGTTCATGTCTGGGAAAGCAAGCTTGTAACACTGTTAGTAACCTCAGTTGTGTGCCTGGTGTTGAAGATGCTAGACACCCTTGGCCCATACAGAGGTGGCACTGGCTAGCAGGACACCTTCTTCCACAGGAGCACATGGCCAATACTACCAGCCACACTAGCAGCTCACAGGCACTGCTCCTGGAGGCTTGGAACAGCAAAGAAAGGGCCACTGACCAACATGACCTCACAAGCCCAGTGACCTCAAGTGTTCAGAGATGGAGACCCCATGGGCAAACATTTTACTTTGTGTGCTCAGCCTGAAAGGACAGGAGTCTATCCCTGGGAGACAAGGCTCTGCTGGCCTCTGGAATCGGGAAACCCAGGACACTCCATTCTGCAACTCTCAGAAATGTGTGCCTTGAGGTCAGCAGGTAAATTAGCAGGTAGACGCTGGAGCAGCCTATCTCGGGTACCAGTTTCCAGGTTGTGTTTTCTCCACTGTCAGGATCTTGGTTTCACTCTTCTCAGCTTGGTGATGAGAGAGAGCCCTGTCTACTACGGGCTCTAGTGGGTGGCTCCAGAAGTTTTGACCATTTGGATCAGGCCTGCGTTGTAGCTGTTACAGATGCTAGAACCTTGTTGTGACTCCTAAGGGGCCCAGACCCCACATGACTTCTTGCTCTTGAGTCCTTGGGTCTCATAAACAAATGGTTACTCCTGTGAAACCATCCAGTGAAGAACTCATGGCATGGAGGGTGGCTCCCCCTAGCATCTGTTTTTGTCTGTCATTCAGAGCCAATTTTGGCCTATTTTAAGACCCTTTGTGCACTGAGCTCACTGGAGTGGAGCCTTGGGTCTCCACTGCTGTACTGTGAAGTCTCAGATGGCCTCTAGAAGTCAGACGTTGCTGATGTGGGCCTCCACTGTGGAGAAGGCAGAAGGATCCTTAGTCTTCCCTGGATTCAGCTCACGCCTGATGTATCTCGGTTTCCTCACTGAAATGGGGTCAGAGACAAGCTGAGTCAGAGACAGGTAAGTTGAGGTCTTTGCCTGCACTGTTGGCTCTCAGGAGCACAGTCAACAGCCAACGGGCACAAAGCCCATACATGGTGTTTATTTTAACAAGAAAGTGAAGCTCATCACGCTCCACTGTACAAAGACAGTTTCTTCTGATGGAGGCTCCATGAGCTCAGCTATTTCCTATCAGGCCCCCAGACCCCACACCCCAGGCCCTGGATCATAGCACAGCTATTCTTTAAGACAAAAGCACAAAGCATACCTGCATTATGCACCACAGGGAGTTGGACAGCAACCTCTAAAGACGGAACCACACTGAGCTTTGAAGCCCATGAACATAACCCTCATTTGATTGTTTGTTTTTTGAGACAGGGTTTCTCTGTGTAGCCTTGGCTGTCCTGGACTCACTTTGTAGACCAGGCTGGCCTCGAACTTACAGCGATCCGCCTGCCTCTGCCTTCCGAGTGCTGGGATTAAAGGCGAGCGCCACCACCGCCCGGCTATAACCCTCATTTGAAAAGGTCTGTGCAGATGTAATTTAGGATAGGAAGTGAGATCACCCTAGATTAATCAGGTGGACTTTGAACCCAATTAGTACCCTCTTTACAGGGAGAGAGAGACATGGCTGATGTGGCCGCAAGCCACAGGAGGTATGAGATCCTAGGAGCTGGAAGAGACACAAGGGATTCCCCATGCACCAGGCCTTGGAATACATGTCTCGCACCCCCACATCTTAATTTCTAACTTCCGGCTCCAACAACTATCAAGGGATACAGTTTTCTTAAAGAGGCCAGTGTGTGTGTTTTGCTGTGTGGTACAGGTCACTGACAACACCTGTCAGGTCCTCAGGGAGAAGGCTGCTTTGGAGAACTTGAGACAGGTATTAATTGGAACAAGGCATGTCTAACTTCATGAAGGAACTACTTTATCTTCAAAAGAGAGAAACACTGTCACTGATTCTCTATTCTAAACCCTCGCGCAGTGAGACAATGAGGGGGGGAAAGCAGTTAAGTAAATCTTCTCTGGGGCTTGTAGCTGTGTAACTATGGACCAGCCATAGCTTCCTCTCCTATGTAATGGGTTATCACTGCTCAGATGGGCCTGGCAGGGAAAAGCTTAAGATCTGACCCGTTCCTTGCAGCTTTCAAACAGAGCCAGACTTAGATATGGCTGCAGGAGATGCAGGGAGTCTGGGCTACGCCACGGAGGGAGACAGCATGGAACCATGCATGCTGGTGAGAAGAGCAGTAGTGCCTGCTGAGCACCTGTCCTCGTCCTGCCTTATCCAACAGTCTACTTAAAATGCGTGAAGGCAAGCCGGGTCCCAGAGAGGGACCTTTATATCTTTGATAAAACCATAGAACAGGCTTTGAAGATGTCCACAGTAAAACCCTCCCACCCGACTCCCATAACATGCTGCAGCCTGTACCTGAAGACTGTGGCAGAGGGACCATTGCAGCCTTGAAAAGAGAAGGGCAGAATGAGACTTGGATGGCCTGGCAGAGGTGCTCAACCCTGGTTGCTCAGCCTAGTTGGGCAGGTTACTTACTGTTTCACCAGGCTGGAGGGCAGGGGCTGGGGAAGAAAAAGGCATATGTCACCTTGCTGCCCAGCAGCTGCCTCAGCTCTGTGTGCCCTGAGCACCCTGAGCCTGGACAGCTGCTCAGCCACACTTCTTACCTGAGGAAGGCTAAGCAGCAGGGCCCAACCACACATTCTCAGCTATAACAGCATCTGAAGGCACCCTGTGTTGGTGAGTGTGGGCACAGTGGAGTCCCTGTGCCTGCTCTGTGCCTGCTGGGGACCCCAAGGCCCTGCCTGGGGACAGACTCTGGACAGTAGCCAACCCTGAGGCCAGGTGGATGGAAGTACCTCTGTTCCTCCTGTAGAAAACCTCAGGAAGCTTACTGGAGCGCTTGAGGTAGAAGAACCCAGCCACAGAGAGGATGAGGCATGAGCTGATGAAGAGTGTCCCCAGGAAGAGGGAAGCTGCCACATGAGGACCCCCTGCAGACAAATCAAAAGCTGCCAGGAAAGCCTGAGTCTTAGGAGATGGATGTCCAGTACTCCTTGCTTAACCCCTGGGGCCACCATTCCCCAAACATACCGAGGCTCTACTAGGTGCTAGCCATAGGTCAGAGCGAGGGCTCCGTCCTTAGGCTTCTCCACAGGCCAACACACCTAGCCATAGATAAGGGATATTGTATCGCCTACTGTTTCCTGACCTAGGTTAATTCCAGGCTCCACAAGTATCAGATCCTGGGCTCTCTCCATTAGCCTGGCCTCAGCTTCTTGGAGCGAGAGTCAGAGCCTCCACCCTTGGCAGCAGACACTTCTGCCACTCCTCACTTCTGGTGCATGCCAGTTGCCTCCTGCTCACCTCCGTTTGTTTGGGGTCAACACATACTAAGGAGCAGGTACCTGACAGAACAGTCCTGACTGCCATGGGAGGTCATTTTCTTACCATTACTCTATATAACTGGCTTCCATTTGAGAATAGCACCTTTTTGGAGTGCAAGTGAAATTTCTGTTTGAGAGGAGGGATATGTTCTAAGACCTCTCAGAAGGACTGAGAGTTCTCAGAGTAGGACTCCAAACTGGTGGCGGCGGCACACATCTTTAATCCCAGCGCTTAGGAGGCAGAGGCAGAGGCAGAGGCAGAGGCAGAGGCAGAGGCAGAGGCAGAGGCAGAGGCAGAGGCAGAGGCAGAGGCAGAGGCAGAGGCAG
>OU015754.1:85921302-85936069 GCA_907169655.1 Acomys percivali | reverse complement strand
TGTGTGTGTGTGTGTGTGTGTGTGTGTGTGTGTGTGTGTGTGTGTGTATCTGTATGTGTGTGTGTATGTGTGTGTGTGTGTATGTGTGTGTGTATCTGTATCTGTGTGTGTGTGTGTGTGTGTGTGTGTGTGTGTGTGTCTTGTGTGTCTGTGTGTTACTGGAGACTGAACTGAAGGCCTAAGGGCCTCAGGCAAGCTAGGCAATCACTCCAACACTAAAGTATATCTCCACCTTGTTTTGTTTTAAATTACATTGGCTGATTGATTTTGTATATACGCATACATGTGCATCAGCGTGGCTCACTAGTAGAGGAGAGCTTATAGGAGTTGATTCATTCCTTATGCCAAGTGAATCCTGAGAATTGAATTCGGGTTATCAGGTTCGGTGCCGTAAGCATCTTTACCCCACTAAGCCATCTCAATGGTTCCCCACCATGCTTTTGCCTTCTGTTTTTGTACACCTTAAACATTTTACTCTCCTGCCTCAGCATCTCAAGTAGTTGGGATTACAGGCCTGTACCACCAGGCCAGGCTATCTTGGGTATTTTCACTAGGATGACATGCTCTGAACAGCTAATCCTTGCAGGTAGCCCAGCAGTGAGGTCCATGGAGCCAGATATGGTGGTCCCTGGCTATAGCTCCAATATTTGGGATGTGGAAAAAAGAAGACCAGGAGCCTTAGCTACAAAAAAAAAAAGTTCCAGATCAACCTGATCCTTTATTTATTTTTTAACTTTTTTTTTCTTTTTTGCCTGCATGTATGTCTGTGAGAGGATGTAAGATCCTCTGAAACTAGAGCTACAGACAGTTGTGAGCAGGATGTGGGTGCCAGGAATTGAACTCAGGACCTCTTGAAGAGCAGCCAGTGCTCCTAACTGCTGAGCCGTCTCTCTAGCCCCCAAAGGTAATCTCCAACTTTTTTCTTTTTTCAAGACAGGGTTTCAGCTATGCAGTGTTGGTGCATGCCTTTAATCCCAGCCCTCGGGAGGCAGAGGCAGGTGGATCACTGTGAGTTTGAGGCCAGCCTGGTCTACGAAGTGAGTACAGGACAGCCAAGGCTAACACAGAGAGACCCTGCCTTGGGGAAAAAAAAAAGACAAGGTTTCTCTGTGTAGCCTTGGCTATCCTAGACTTGCTTTGTACACGAGGCTGCCCTCAAACTCACAGTGATCCACCTGCCTTTGTCTCCTGAGTGCTGGGATTAAAGGTTTGTGGTACCACACCTGCCAATACCCTTTCTTTCTTTCTTTCTTTATTTATTTTTTCAAGACAGGGTTTCTCTGTGTAGCTTTGGCTGTCCTGGACTCGCTTTGTAGACCAGGCTGGCCTTGAACTCACAGCAATCCACCTGCCTCTGCCTCCCAAGTGCTGGATTAAAGGCATGTACTACCATGCCAGGCCAACACCCTTTTTTTTTTTTTTTTTAAAGATTTTATTTATTATGTATACAGTGTTTGAAAGCCAGAAGAGGGCATCAGATCACATTATAGATGGTTACGAGCCACCATGTGGTTGCTGGGAATTGAACTCAGGACCTTTGGAAGAGCAGCCAGTGCTCTTAACCTCTGAGCCATCTCTCCAGCCCCCCAGCACCCTTTCTTAAAACAAAAACAAAACCTAAAAAATTCCATGGAAGGAGCATGTATGAAGACCCGCTACCACTGAACTTTGAGGTTGTGGCAACCAACCCTGTCCTCATATAGTCCAGCCTCCAATGACAGTGGTCCCACTGGTTCCTAAGCTACAGAACAGAAATGATAAATGTATGTCCTCAGACATTAGATTTGGAGGTGCTTGTTCTATAGCAGTAGGTAACTGATGAAGGGTGCCCTGTGAATTCAGGGTTAAGTATCTCATATGGCTCCTGCTCCATAAACCTTTCCCCCTGGTGTGATGTTGGCGATGGCTTCCCATGTGCCCTGCACTTCTCAAGTCTCCCTTGTCTTCACCTTTCCTTTGGCTTCTGTGCTCTGGCAGACTGGGTCTGACTTCCTGAGTCTTAGTGTGAGAGCCTTAGGTCAGCTTTCCACCATGTCCCCTTACCCCTGAGCCTCTGTGGTGCTGCCACAGAGTCCTCCGACTTTAGGACCATGTAAAACTCAAGTCCCACCCTGCGCAAATATTTATTTGGCAAATAATGGCTCACCAGGATGAAGGCCACAGCCATAGCAGCACAGGAATAAACTAGTGTCAGGCTGTACCAGGAAGGGTTTGTGAGAATGAGAACTAGACGGCGGCGGCGAATGAGTGTCTGAGACGTCTCAGCCACAGAGGGAGCTAAGTGGGCCACAATGTCGTGGAGACACAAAGCAAAGACGTCTCATCTGGCAGGAAACCGGAATAGAGGGCCTTAGATCACACTCCTTGTACAAAGGACATGGGGAACTATGGGTACCATAGGTTGGGTTGGCGTCTTGTGCCAGCACAGGATAGATCCTGATGTCCCTTTCATCTACCAACCTGGTCTCTGTGTTCTGATGGGGCGATAATGGAAAGATAGACCATTAAGGAGCTCGGAGTGCTGCTGTGAGTGTATGAGTGCTATGATCTGGAACGACGACGCCTGAGGGTAACTTACAAGAAGATGGGGGGGAGCCTTGGCTCAGAACCACCAGGCACCAGAAGTTCTTTAACCCTGTAGTAGCTAGGAGCACAGTATGTCTGCTCCCTTCAGAAGTGGGTCCTGTGGCCAGACAGAGATACCCTGTGAGAGCCTGCTTCAATTCTATCCCCAACTCCTCTCAAAAAAGTGGACCCTAGGCCGGGCGTGGTGGCGCATGCCTTTAATCCCAGCACTCGGGAGGCAGAGGTAGACGGATCACTGTGAGTTCGAGGCCAGCCTGGTCTACAAAGTGAGTCCAGGACAGCCAAGGCTACACAGAGAGATCCTACCCCCCCAAAAAAAAAAAAAGTGGACCCTAGAATCCTGAATCCTGTGAAATGTGACGTGTGCGCCTCAGACTTCCCTGGTAATTCCACCTGCAGGACTTGAAGGATCTGCAGCAAGCAAGACATGTCCCTCAGGCACTGAAGGCAGAAGGGGGCTGAGTCCCCCTTCCCTGACCCCAGAGGAGTGACTAGTGGAACTGGGCCATCCTGTGCAGTGGGTTGTTAGACACTCTGGGGCTGCCTGGTTGATGAATGCTCAGCTTTGGCATGAGCCTGAATTTAATAAGAGCCAGTGTCCCTTCTTCTCCCTGGCGTTTCCTCAGGCAAGAAGTCAGCCAAGCCTGAGACTGAAAAAACCCTTGGATTATACTCTGACCTTGAGCCCACCCTTGGAAGGGCTGGAAGTCTTCTGGAAAGCACAATTTTAAAGGAGATTGGGGGTTACTGGGGTGTATAGCCTGGGGGTCAGTGGACACCAGCTCCAAAGTGACCCAAGCCTTTCCTGGAGTTAAAAGGAAGCATCTCCAGGTCAGGAGGGGCATTTTTCCAGACATGCTCTCTCCCTGACAGAGAAAACCCCCAATTCACTAGTGCTAGTAGGAAGCACATCAGTTCACAGACGCTATTGGTTTCTTTGTTTTGTTGTTGTTGTTGTTGTTTTGTTTTTCAAGACAGGGTCTCTCTGTGTTAGCCTTGGCTGTCCTATACTCCCTTTGTAGACCAGGCTGGCCTCAAACTCACAGTTATCCGCCTGCCTCTGCCTCCATTATCGGTTTTTTAAGACATGGAGCTCCAAAACACCCACTGTCATTTTGGGAATTGTGGGAGGGCAGTGCTATCCTCTCTGCAAAGTTCAAACAACAGCAGAATCCATCTGGTGGACGTACAGTGATGCTGCACAGCTACCCAGCTATTTACTGCCCTGTGACCAGGGAGAGCAGTAGAAGGAACCTGGGCTCCCTTCGGGTTGGTTTCTCACAACTGAACAGCACAAATCTCAAGGGTTGCTCTTTATTGGATGTGGGGCATATAGTACTACTTGTAAATCACAGATGTAAAGGTGTGGCCACCACTGGCCCTGAATTGGCCTATGGCTGTACCCTTGAATCTCTAACTTGGAAGTGGGATGAGGTGTTTACACAGCAACCAACATAGACAGACTCTGTGGTGGACATGCAGCACCACCATAACACCCAGAGGTCCAGCATGTAATGGTAGAGTGGGAGATCTGCCTACCACGCTGGGACCAGGCTAGCCTTGAACTCACAGTGATCTGCCTACTTCTGCCTCCATGAATGCTGGGATTAAAGGCATGTGGCACCATGTCCAATTTATTTCTCTGGGGGTTTTTTTTTCCTCCCAAGACAGGGTTTCTCTGTGTATCCCTGACTGTCTTGAACTCACTTTGTAGACCAGGCTGCCCTCTGACTCCCTCGAGTGTCAGGATTACAGGCGTGTGCCACCATGCCTGGCTCTTTTTGTTTGTTTGTTTGTTTTTGTTTGTTGAGACAGGGTTTCTCTGTGTAGCCTTGGCTGTCCTGGATTCGCTTTGTAGACCAGGCTGGCCTCGAACTCACAGCGATCCGCCTGCCTCTGCCTCCCGAGTGCTGGGATTAAAGGCATGCGCCACCACGCCTGGCTTATTTTTGTGTTTTTAAGGAAACCAAAATTCCAAAATTATCACTACACCTCCACATGTTCACGATGGAGCTCATACACACACACACACACACACACACACACACACACACACACAAAATCAAGCAGTCAACAAGTAAATGTAGTAAAAAACAATTTAAATGTGATTGGAATTGGATGGATGTGAATTCTACAATTCCATAGGAAAGAAGAAAAACTAGCAAAAGTCTATAAGTGGCTTTTTAAAATTATTTACTGATTTGTTTATTGTTTTTTTGATACAGGGTCTCTCTGTGTTAGTCTTGGCTGTCCTAGACTCACTGTGTAAACCAGGCTGACCTCGAACTCACAGCAATCCCCCTGCCTCTGCCTCCCAAGTGCTGGGATTAAAGGCGTGCGCCACCATGCCCCACCTGGTGGCCTGAACTTGGAGCCCCCATGAACAGAGGCCCAGAATTAGTAGTTAGAGACATGCAAATAAAAGGCTGAGATGGTTCCGATCACCCATGAATTGGCAAGGCCAAGCACTGGAGCTTGTGAAAGCTGTGAGGATCATGAGCAGTTTAGGCAGGGATGCCTGAAAGACCCAATGTAACAGGCTGAATGCCCCTGCAGAGCCTTGTGCTGGACACTGTCCTAGCACATGAGTTGGCAATAACTCAGAGGTACATGGATGCTTTGGGGTTTTTTTGTTTGTTTGGTTTTTGGTTTTTGGTTTGTCGAGACAGGATTTCTCTGTGTAGCCTTGGCTGTCTTGGACTCACTTTGTAGACCAGGCTGGCCTCGAACTCACAGAGATCCGCCTGCCTCTGCCTCCCGAGTGCTGGGATTAAAGGCGTGCGCCACCACCGCCCAGCCTGCTTTGGGTTTTTTGTTGTTGTTGTTGTTGTTGTTTTGTTTTTTGTTTTAATGGATGCTTCTTACACCTGGTAGATAGGTGAACAAGCGGGAGACAGACT
Source organism: Acomys percivali (assembly GCA_907169655.1). NCBI lineage: Eukaryota > Metazoa > Chordata > Mammalia > Rodentia > Muridae > Acomys > Acomys percivali. Next base: position 85,930,583 of record OU015754.1, on the reverse strand, counting down.
TGGTGTTCATACTCAATCTTTGTTGGATGCTTCACAGGGAAGAGGGCACAGAAGTACAAAGGCAGGTCACCAAACCCTCTGCCAAGGTAGAGCAAAGACTTAAGAGAAATCCTGGGGGCTGGAGAGATGGCTCAGAGGTTAGGAGCACTGACTGCTCTTCCAAAGGTCATGAGTTCAAATCCCAGCATCCACATGTTGGCTCACAACCATCTATAATGAGATCTATATACATAATAAATAAATCTTTAAAAAAAAAAAAAAAAAAAAGAGAGAAATCCTGGCCACACCTGGGGGCTCTACACTGGTCCTAGGTGGACCCTACCCATGGACTACCTCCCCATGCAAGTGGCCACGGGGGCCATGGCAACCATATGCAGTCTCCTCCTTGTCCAGCTGTAAAGTCGGGAAGTCATCATCATTTTAGATTCTCACCAGGACAGAGCAAGAGAGTCTCAGACTAATAGATGGCTCAGGGCCTTGGTGGGTGGGTGAGGCATGGCCTGGAGGCAAGGTTCAAGCCTGCCTAGAATAGACCCTTGAGTGCCTGCCACTGAGACTGGGTGTAGTGGTTGTAAAGGTGGCTAGAGAGTGCAGAGTGGTCCTTAACAGGGCCATTTCTGCAATACAAAGATCTTTAACAATCACAGGGCATCTCATTGGGTTATGGGCCAGGTGGAGTGAGTGACCACAGAACTAGCAGTGCATGCAGAAATGTGTGGGGGAGGGTGTTTCTATCCTTACCAGGAACCACAAACCTATCCTGGGAAAGGGAGTTGTCCCCTACCCCCACAATGTTCTCATTTTTTCTCCAGAGAGAACTGTTGCCCTTGAATTGCAAGTGGCCAGGGTTCAGTAGTCAGGGCTAAATACCAGCAGGGTCTGTATACAAGCCCCCAGGGCTGCTTTCTTTGACCTTTTTTTTTTTTTTTTTTTTTTTTTCTCACTTTGCTGTTTCTCCAAGTCAAGGCTTTCCTCGTTATAACAGAGTCTCCACTTTTCAATGAAAGCCCCTTGGCATTCCTGTGTCGATGAACATTATACACAAACCCTGTTTTTTCTCAGAGCAGAAGTTAAAAATTATTCAACACAAAATTCCTGGGCTGTGGAGCAGCGGCAGTTGTACCAGGCAAAGGTTTTCACCACATTCCGTCCAGCCAGGCTGTGATAAGGCAGCCCTGCTAGCCCACAAGGCACCTGAGGCCCCAGGGACCAGGTAGGACTGAGACTCCATCAGAGTCTGTGGGGAACGGGAACAATTGTCTGTGGACTTGTAGTTACTTTGGTTACCTCTGTGCTTCTGAATAGTCCCAAGGCCCTGCCCTGAAACCTTTCCTTCTTGGCCCCATATGTAGATGTCAGTGTCTTGGGAGGGTGTTTTTCCAGGGCATGTCAGGCTGGGCACTCAGATATCATCATGGGGTCAAGTCCATGTGAGAGGAGGCCTCTTCTGCAGAGGGCAGCGAAGGGTCTTCCAGAAAACTACAACCATGTTCAGTGTAAGTTGGGAGCTGTGATGAGGAATAGACTGTGATATTGGATTAGCTGGACAGGTCTCTGTCTCTCTGTCTCTCTCTGTCTCTGTCTCTCTGTCTCTCTGTCTCTCTGTCTCCCTGTCTGTCTGTCTGTCTGTCTGTCTGTCTGTCTCTCTCTCTCAGTCTCTCTCTCTCTCTCTCTCCCTCCTGAGAAAAGTTTACAGAAAAACCATGGAGCAACCAATGAGCCCCTAGGAGAAGTCAGGGGTCTCGAGCCACTGTGATGTTTATAGATATCTTAAGTTTCCTGGGGGAAACGATGTGTGTGAAGGTCCTAACCCGGCCTTACTGCATCCAGCCTGTGTCTGGTACCTGGAGGGGAGTGCTTCTGTTTTGTCCTGTTAATCGAGTCACACATGTACTTAGCATGCCCTTTAACTGTAGGATCTGTAGCCAGATAGGGTAAGACTGGGTGACCCAGGTTTGCTCTTTTAAAACTGAAATTCAGGCTAGTGGAGACCCACAAGTCCAGAGTATTACAGGAGTGAGCCTGTCCTTAGCCTCACGAGCAAAGCTTCTGGGCACTATGCCAGGGGGAGGCCTGGGGAGGCCACTTAAGGTGGGTCGGGGAAAATTGGACCTCATGAGGCCACACCATAATGGGAAAACCCAGCCAGTATAAGTCATCAAGACAAAGTGAAGTATAAAATGTGAAATGTTCCTGTGGTCGAAGAGTGGGGAAGGTGGTTTAGAAACACATTCTTAAGACGTAAGAACAGTTGTTTCAGCAGACCTTGAGGAGTAGGTTACGGCAGCATTATTTTACCACTCTCGGGCCTCACACGGAGTGCACCAGTATAACTTTTGCCTTCATTTTCTATCAGCATTGTATTTGAATGTTGTTTGAGACAAATATTCTAGACAAACACTTTCTCGGCCACACCCTGTGCCTGCCCCAACTCTAGTGGGATTCACCGCCACTTGCCCTGACAGGACTAGAAGCTGCTACCCACTGACCTCACCCGGGCGGCAGGGTTTGTCTTTCACCTCCTGTCTTGGCACTGAACACTTGGGTTTTTCTATCTTTCCCATCGTTACGTGAGGACTTCAGTTAAACTGTTTTGCTTTAACAAGATCTGCATTTGAAAAAAAAAAAAAAAAGAAGATCTGCATTTGAGGGGCCTATGGCTTCTGATATTTGTTTTAACTTGAACTTTTGTGCTACTTTCCAAAGGGTTAATAATTGCCTTTTTCTTCCTTGCTTGCTTAGTTTTTCTCTCATCCAATTACTAACTCATCTGCACTGGGCCTTTCTGGGGAAGGCTCTCAGCCTGATCCTCCTGTGCCTGGTGTGGGACTGGCATCCTGAGACAGCCTCTGGTCTAGGTCCTGGAGATCTTCCTGGCTTCCCGGCTTCCCTCAGATTCCCTGGGTCTGGAGCTCACATTTGCTCTTTGCCAAAGTAGATGGTCCTTCTATAGCCGCTTAAAAAGGAGGGTATAGGAAACATATGGCTTTGGAGGTGCTGTCCTAAGATGCTATTAGGACTGTAGTTGGCCTGGGTCACTTTGTGGCTGTGCACATTCTCCTACTGCTCTTGAGGGCCCTCCATCGACATAGGTAGTGCCTTTTTTATTTGGTTTATTTATTTTATTTTTGTTTTGTTTTGTTTTGTTTTTTTGAGACAGGGCTTCTCTATGTAGCCTTGGCTGTCCTGGACTCACTTTGTAGACCAGGCTGGCCTCCAACTCACAGCGATGCGCCTGCCTCTGCCTCCCGAGCGCTGGGATTATAGATATGTGCCACCACACCCGGCCGGTAGTACCATTTTAATCCCTAGTTTTGGTATGAAACTTGATTTTAGGTTTTTTTCTCTGGAGTTTTTGGGGACTTTTCTTTTGTCTGTATGACATTTCACAAATACAAACCTGTGCATAGGTTTACTCTTCCCCTCCCTTCTGCCAGATGCCCAGTGGTGCTTTCAATTTGAATTCCGTAGTCTTTAGTTTTAGGGGCTTCCTTTGTTTTTCTTTGTTGTTATTTGTTTTTGGGTTTTTTTTTAGTTTAGTTTGTTTTGGGTTTGTTTGTTTGTTTGTTTGTTTGTTTGTTTGTTTGAGACAGGGTTTCTCTGTGTAACAGCCCTGGCTGTCCTGGACTTGGTTTGTAGGCCAGGCTGGCCTCGAACTCACAGAGATCTGCCTGCCTCTGCCTGCCAAGTGCTGGGATTAAAGGTGTGCACCACCACTGCCAGGCTCATTTTCTTTTTTTGAGACAGGATTTCTCTGTGTAATAGCCCTGGCTGTCCAAGAATCACTCTGTAGAGCAGACTACCCTTGAACTCACAGAGATCTGTCTACCTCCCCAGTGCTAGAATTAAAGGCGTGCACCACCATTCGTAGTCCTGAATTTGTGATCCTCCTGTCTACCTTTCAAATGCTGGGAAGACAGTCTCACACCATCATACCTGGCCTAGAGGAAGCAGAAGGGCAAATCTGCCTCAAGGTCAGGCGGTGTGAGCAGCTGTGTACCTTGGGTGTCAGGGCTGAGCCTGTTGAGAGGAACCAGGATACCTCATTTCACTTTTTTTTTTTAAAGATTTATTTATTATTATGTATACAGTGTTCTGCCTGCATGTACACCTGAAGGCCAGAAGAGGGCATCAGATCTCACTATAGATGGTTGGGAGCCAGCATGTGGTTGCTGGGAACTGAACTCAGGACCTCTGGAAGAGTAGACAGTGCTCTTAACCTCTGAGCCATCTCTCCAGCCCCACCTCATTTCACTTTTGATGTGTCTGATGGCCAAAGGAGAATTTGCTGGAGAGCGTCAGTGTGTAGCCTTTGATTCAAGGCCATTTGGCTTATCAGCCAAGAGTTGGGTGTTTGTAAACTGCAGTGGATGCTCCCATAGTCCTTCTAGGGCTTGACGAGGGTGGTTAGGCACCATAGAGGCACCTCTGTAGCTTCCTATGATGTGTGGTAGGAAGATGCGTGCCTTCAGGGCTGACTGGGTATGTCGTAGCTGAGGGGACTTAGGCAATAAGGTGGTTTCATCATAATCCTGAGGATTACAAGTTGACACCAAGATGTAGACAGGGCTGTTTTCTAGGCCTCTCTTCCTGGTACATTTTCAAGTGTCTTCACGTGACTTTTGTGCTGTTGTTGTTGTTTGTACTGGCCTTTTCCTGGTGTGGTGAAGATCCTAGTCAGGCTAGCGAAGGATCTGAGATCTGATCCTCCAAGGCCTACCTTCAAACATTCACGTTCAGAGGTCCTGGGGCTAGGGTTAGGGATGGTCAGTCGGCTAATCCTGGTGTATTCTTTCCAGCAGGTAGTCCCTCATAGATGGATGTCACCTTGGCTGGCTGTCCACTTGAGGCATCTATCTAGCCTTACAGATATCTTACCTCTTTCAGTACCCTTAGCCGTCCTGGCAAGGCAAGCCACCTCTAACCTCGCATTTTAACACTTCACTTATGGTCTTGAACCCAGCTGTGCAAGTCTGGCTGCCTCCGGGGGTGGGGCTAAACCTTCCTAACAAGGATATCAAGAGCTTTGGGACACACACACACACACACACACACACGCAGTTAGTACCTGAGTTCCTGTCTAGCCTGGATGTGGCAGTTCCTTGGCGTTTGCCTCTGTGGGTGGGGAAAAGTGTGTCCTAGGAGGTAGAGTCTGGTTTTTGTCTTATGTGTAACCCTGCCTGGCCTATTTTTTGTGGGTTTTTTTGTTTTTGTTTTTTGTTTTGTTTTGTTTTGTTTTTTCAAGGCAGGGTTTCTCTGTGTAGCCTTGGCTGTCCTGGACTCACTTTGTAGATCAGACTGGCCTTGAACTCACAGCGATCTGCCTGCTTCTGCCTCCCGAGTGCTGGGATTAAAGGCGTGCACCATCACGCCCTTGGCTGGCCTGTAATCACAATGTAGCCTAGGCTGGTCTAGAACTCACATACACCTACCTGTCTATGCAATACTGCCGTTAAAGGTGTGAGCAATTACGTCCCAAGTTGTCTTTCTTGAAAAAAATGTTTGATTAACTTGCTCCCCTTATGGAGTGCTTGATACTCATGTCAGGGAAACCGAATTTTTTCTCCCAAGAGTCAATGTAAAAAGTCAGGCATGGTAGCCGGGCGTGGTGGTGCGCTCCTATAATCCCAGCACTCGGGAGGCAGAGGCAGGTGGATCGCTGTGAGTTCCAGGCCAGCCTGGTCTACAAAGTGAGTCCAGGACAGCCAGGGCTACACAGAGAAACCCTGTCTCAAAAAATAAAAAAAAATTAAAAAATTTAAAAAAAGATAAAGGACTAGAGCTCCATGCAGGGTCCTAGCAGAAATTAATTTCTCACAGTCAAAAGCCATGTGGCACAGATACAAGAAGGACCCCAGAACCCCCCACAGGTGCCTAGGACCAGACCACATGGAGCACTTGGAGGGAAGCAGACATCCAGAGAGGCCCACTTGAGAGGCCCAAATCAGTGTTCATAACAGGTGTCCAGTTAGTCCTGGCAGAGCCAGCTCCAGGAAGCATTGTTCGAGGTGGATGGTGAGTAAAGGCGAGGTGGAGAGGGTACTGGGTGGGGAGGGGTCTTCTAAGACATGAGAAAACAGGATGGTAGATATACAAAAAGGTGGAACGTTGGCCAAGTCCGGGAAAAGCAGGCTGTTTCACTTGCTGTCCAGGTTGTAGGACTATCTGGGGCCAGCCATTGTCGGGGCTGTCCTGGATACAGACTATGAAGAAAGGCTTGGACCTGGCAGGGTGCTGGATCAGACATATATGCCAGGGCCAGAAGACGAAGTTAAGGAGTTTAGAGAGAAATGCTTTTTATTTTTTTGTTTTGTTTTTTGAGACAGGGTTTCTCTGTGTAGCCTTGGCTGTCCTAGACTCACTTTGTAGTCCAGGCTGCCCTTGAACTAACTCACAGCGATCCGCCTGCCTCTGCCTCCCAAGTGCTGGGATTAAAGGTGTGCACCACCACCGCCCAGCTGAGAAATGCTTTTTATAGGTGTGCATTTGAAACTTTTAGGCCTGTAATCGTCACAGTTGATTAGGGGTGGGGAGAATCCCAAAACTGGAGAAAGGAGGAGTGATCCCACCCTCGGGATTGGCAGGTGGAGACAGGCTGTTGATTGACAGTGCTTACCCTGAATCCATTTGACTTGTGAGAGGTGGACTCAAGTGGGTTCCCTGGAGCGTACAAGAATCTTTTTTCAGTTTACAAAAAGAGATAAATTTTAGCTATGTCAGCATTACCACTGTCTGTGATCTGTACTGAAATCCACACTGTAGAGGAGGCCGTAGACCCCATGCCTTTGTGCCACAGTAGAAGCTTGGCAAACAATTTAAAATCTTGAGTTTGTGACTATGATAAGTGAATTCTACAGTAGAATGTTTTACCAGAGTTAAACTACTAATTTATCAGAATTCCATTGATTAATGTTAAAGCTTTGAACTTTAAAGTTGTAAACTTTACACTCTTTTTCTTTAAAAAAAAAAAAAAAAAAAAAAAAAGGACATATTTATTTATTATTATGTATACAGTGCTCTGCCTGCATATACACCTGCAGGCCAGAAGAGGGTGTCAAGATTCCATTACAGATGGTTGTGAGCCACCATGTGGTTGCTGGGAATTGAACTCAGGACCTCTGGATTAGCAGTCAGTGCCCTTAACATCTGAGCCATCTCTCCAGCCCCACTCTTTTTCTTTTTCTTCTTTTTTTTATCCAACTATTTACCTCTATGTGCCCTTAACATCTGAGCCATCTCTCTAGCTCCATTCTTTTTCTTTCTTTTTTTTTTTTTTTTTAATCCAACTATTTACCTCTATGAGACATAGGTGTTTGATTACTAGGAGCAGCCACTGTAAAGTGAGTTCCTTTAAATAAAGGAAATAATAAAAAAGTTACTTCTTTCATTAGTCTAGCCTTCAAACCCATCAGCGATCTGAGAAGAATAAATTTTAGCAGGAAGTATAATCCAAACGGCCTCTGTATCAGTTAAAATGACGGAGACCTATCCATTACTTAGATGGCCACCACACTAGGCTCCAGTGGTGTTAATGGCTTCATTGGGGGGGCACAGATCTTAGGGCAGCCATCAGTCTCCGGCTGCCAGGCCCAGCAAATCTGAGAGACTTTCCTGAGGAAGAAAAACTGATCTTACTTTGCCTAGGCGTGCACCACCATACCCAGTAGAGCATACTTTTAAGATATATTTATTTATTTATTTTTTTATTTTTATTTTTATTTATTTTGGTTTTTCAAGACAGGGTTTCTCTGTGTGGACTTGGCTGTCCTGGACTCACTTTGTAGACCAGGCTGGCCTCGAACTCACAGCCATCCGCCTGCCTCTGCCTCCCGAGTACTGGGATTAAAGGCGTGCGCCACCACGCCCGGCAGATATATTTATTTTTCCTTTGACATCAGAATGCAAAGAAATCAGAGATAAAAGATTAAGAGTAGAAGCCAGGCATGGTGGCACACACTTTTAATCCCAGTACTCAGGAGAGAGAGGCAGGTGGATCTCTGTGGGTTTGAGGCCAACCTGGTCTACAAAGTGAGTCCAGGACAGCCAGGCCTACACAGAAAAACCCTGTCTCAGAAAACCAAAAACAAACAAACAAGCAAACAAAAAAAGATTAAGAGTGGAGAAGTAGCCGGGCATGGTGGCGCACGCCTTTAATCCCAGCACTCGGGAGGCAGAGGCAGGTGGATTGCTGTGAGTTCGAGGCCAGCCTGGTCTACAAAGTGGGTCCAGGACAGCCAAGGCTACACAGAGAGACCCTGTCTCGAAAAAAACAAACAAACAAACAAACAAAAAGAGTGGAGAAGTAGGGTTTTAAGTGTAGAACAGAGCAAATTTAGATGTAAGATATTTGGTAATCATTTGTTATGGCAGTGAGAATTTGGAAATCAAGTGTATCAATTTTTAATAAAGATGGTAGGTGTTCTCTGCTTAAATGAGCCAATTTAAGTCAAATTAAAGTATAAAGTCAGGCTTATTGGGGGCAGCTCTCAGGCAGGTTCACAGGGAAGTCACCATGCAGACAGGGAGACAGAGAAGGGAGATGAGAGTGTGGGCACAGACAGAGAAAGAGGGGAGGGGAGAGACCAAACATCCGGATTCGTTGGGAAAAGCTTCTTGGGGAGAGGAAGCCCAGTCCCTGGCCTGGAAAGTTCAGGGCAGAGGGTGGAGTATGTCAGCCAGGCCTTGTGACAGGTAGGGACTGAGGGATGCTGGGTGAGCCTGGAGGCCAGGTCTGCTTTGATATGTTAAACAGGCATCTCAGCCTTTTGTCCTGAGTCTGAACCTCAACAGTCCTCACTTCATAAGGGCTTGAACAAGTTCGTGTGGTTACAACGCCCTCTACTCCTTGTTCTACGTCATCACGCTGGGCCCCAAGGGTAGCTTTGCCCCACCTCTAGCTCCTTCCATATCAGCTGCATCAAGGCAACATATGAAGCCACCACTCACTCACTAAGGAGACACCTGTGAGGGACATGGCTTCACAGTTTCCCATAAGACCCAGGAAGGAGTGACTGACTTTTTGGAGTTCCTCTAAAATCAATGATGTCACTCCCCCAGCTGACTTGTATCTTAAATTCAAAATCAGTCTCTAGAGCCGGGCGTGGTGGTTGGTGCATGCTTTTAACCCTAGCACTCGGGAGGCAGAGGCAGGCAGATCCCTGTGAGTTCGAGGCCAGCCTGGTCTACAAAGCAAGTCCAGGACAGCCAAGGCTACACAGGCAAACTCTGTCTTTTTTTTTTTTTTTTTTTTGGTCTTTTGAGACAGAGTTTCTCTGTGTAGC
>OU015754.1:85895985-85916302 GCA_907169655.1 Acomys percivali | reverse complement strand
CCCTCAAGCCCCTGATTAACGTTCCCGTCTCAATAGTTCTTGCTGATTAAGTAGATTCGGCGGCTCTAAACCCTGGCCTTGTCACCCACCCTCCGCCCCCTCACCCTACTCCATGTCACCCTAAGCCTGATTCCTGGACTTATCTGAGTACTTTGTAAAGTGGCCTTTTGTGTCTGAGAACGGGAAGCCAGTGAGCCCCCACTCCACTCCTGTACTCTGAAAAACAAGCCTTCTTGGTGCTGGGGAGTTTGCAGCCCCTGAGCACAATTAGACACCCAAAGTGGAAAAGGGTGGTGATTTTCTGACTCCACCCCATGAGGCCCGGGGCTCTGTCTCCATGACACTTTCCTTTAGAGACCAATTACTTATGTGGAGACCCAGGGGTCTTGTTAAGAACCCAGAATTGCTGTGCAAGAGAGAAGATCAGGCCAGAAAGAATGACTGGTTTAGGGCTCCGGGCAGCTGGGTGCCTGAGGGGGGCTGAGGGGCCTCACTTGGCTCGCTGGGCTCAGACCTCCCTCTGCCAGGAGCAAGGGTCCCCAGGGTGAACAGAACAATCTTGTGTGACAGTGCTCCCTTCTGCTTGGCCATAGGCCACAGTGGCCTTCTTTCTGTGCTGCGGTTGCATCAGAAGGGCCCAGCTGTGACACCTGGGGCTTGGGGAGTGCAGAAAACAGGGTGGCTCTCTCCCTTACCTAGTTCTGTCACCAAGCACAGGACTTTGGCTTGAAGCTAGAGTCCCAGCTCAGTTTCCCCAGCTTGGCTACAGGGAGAGGCCTCAGCCTCTGGGGCTGGAGACCCTGCCTCCTGTGGGATTTCTGCATGATTCTGCCTCCCTCCTCTGCAATGCAATCTGAAAACAGTCCTAAGCCAGAGCAGGGTTACTCCAGCGTCTCTGTCAGGTCCTCCAAAGCTCACATAGCAGGAGCAAGTGGCCTCCACCTACCTGTACTTGCCCCCTACCCTCACACGCAGCAAGAGCAGCCAAGCCCTCCACACCTGCTCCACCAGGGGTCTAACCTGAGAAACCTCTATGATATCACAGTGACACACTAGCTTCTGCTCAGCCTGGGCATCCAGAAACCCTTCCCCTGCTTAAGGCAGCATCTATTCCAAGGGTGCCTGGGGCTTCCAGGCCCTGCCTCCCTCTTCCTCAGAAGTCGTCTACCGTGCTGGTCCATACACTCCCGATTAGCGCCCCAGCTTTTCCCAGCTCCTTGACTGGGGGATCAATCAGTCACACCTACCACAGTGATTGACTTACTAACCCCACCTGGCCCAGTCTGACTCCCATCTGACCTCAATGAGGCCTCACAGGCCCAATGCTGTGCCAGTCACCTACAGACTTGAATAAATAAATTGTACTTTTATAAAATAAATAATAAATACATATGTAAATTGATCAGAATAAATTCTGATCTACAGCCTGCAGAGGCACCAAGATGAAGTGCTTCATCTAAAGGCACAAGAAGAGGGACACGTGAGTTACGAGGGGTTAATTATAAGGAGGAAGGGAAAGTATTGAGAGGAGGGTTAGGGTTAGAAGGTGGGACAGGAGAGCAGTCAGGAGCCAGGTGGCTGCTGCACCCAGAACTGCAGGAGGCTTGGGCAAAAGTGTCGATATGTAAATTTGGGCACTTAGGAGTCCCAACAGTAGGACAGGGCAAGGTGTGTACTGGCCTTCAACTAGTTAGTGCCTTGAGCACCCCCTGAGAGTTTATAACTGGGGCTGCCCTGGTTCCTGCTCAGGGAGGTCAACAGGTCTCTCTTGCAGACATTTGACCTAGGGTGCTGGGAGTCAGTGTGGCCACTGGGAAGCCATACAAAGAAAAGCAGGGGCCAGGAGGCCTGGGGACCACCAGGGCTACCATGCTCTCTTAGAATATGCTTTTCCCCACCCAAGCAAGGCTTGCTGCTGGCTCAGGACCCAGCTCAGAGAGATGGGGCTGAGAGTAGTGAAGGCCAGCATGCTGGCCTTACTCTGTACGTCTGGAGGGCTTCCTTGCAACTCCTACCTTGTTCCTGAATGTAAGAACTTTCAAATTAGATGCTAATGCTGGCTCCAGGTGCTGCTTTTAACGCAAATCTGTTACCTGTACCACGGCTGTGTCCTTCCAGGTCCATAGGTAGGGAAAAAGCTAGGCTCCAACAGTGATGTCTGGATTCTCTGCAGCTCCCCAGTGTGGGAGTGCTACTGGAGTGTGGACACCAGGAAATAGATACAATGTCTAGTACTACCCACCCATGGGCACACAGAGCTGGCCTCTCTGTGTACTGATTGACACTGGCCAGATTTGCCCAAAGGGACCCCTGGGTCCTGGTGTCACAAGCAAGGATGGGTCTCCTCTTCTCCCAGCACTGATCAAAGCCTGGACAGCTTCCTACACTCTCAGGGGAAGGCTCAGCATCAAGGCTATTTATTTACATTTATTTGTTCATGGCACTTTATTTGTTTGTTTATCTATTTGGTTTTTCGAGACAGGGTTTCTCTGTGTAGCCTTGGCTGTCCTGGACTCACTTTGTAGACCAGGCTGGCCTCGAACTCACAGCAATCCGCCTGCCTCTGCCTCCTGAGAGCTGGGGTTAAAGGTGTGCACCACCATGCCCAGCCTATCCATGGCATTTTAAAAAGAGGTTTATTTATTATGTATACAGTGTTCTGTCTGCATATACTGCTGTATGAGAGAAGAGGGCATTAGATGGTTGTGAGCCGCCATGTAGTTGCTGGGAATTGAACTCAGGACCTCTGGAAGAGCAGTCAGTGCTTTTAATCTCTGAGCTATCTCTCCAGCCCCATTCATGGCATTTTTTAGATAAGAAAGCTTCAATATTTTGCCCTTTGCCTCAATGGATCCCTCTGCCTCGACGTCCTGAGCATTTTAGGTTATAAGTGTGCACCACATCCAACTCAAAGCCACTTTTTGTTCTTGTATTTTATTTTTGAAATAGACTTTCACACTGTAGGTCAAGCTAACCTCAAACTCATCCTGCCCAATGCTGAGATTATACCAAAAAGCCAATAGCACTTTGCAGGTGGAGGCAGGGGGATCAGGAGTTCAAAGTCATCCTTAGCTACTTAGAGTTTAAGGTTGGCCTAAGCTACATAAGATCTTTTCTCAAAGTAAATAAATAAAGCAAAAGCACAGCCAATAAAAGATTGATCTGAATATTTTGCTGTTTTTCACAACCACTTAGAGGTGGGATCTGGTGTGTGTCCCAGGTGAACATAGAGCTGTCATAGGGCCCTCAGGAAGCAGGTCCAGCTGTGAAGGGACCATTCTCTCTAATGGGAACCCTGAGTTGTGTTGTCATGAGCACACATTCCAGGCCTCAATTCCTTGGTTGCTCATCCAGCAAACACCAAAGACCCCCCCCCCCTGCCCCCTGCAGCTCCCACCTGGACTCCTGCCTACCTCGGAGTAGACCGAGCCCAGCCTGGCTTGGACCCACCTTGGGCCACTGACATAACTGACCTGTGAGTTCCCCTTGAATTTAGCATGAAGCGTGGTTAAGAGGTTGGGAAATCCTGGAGGTTAGAGACAGGCGGCTGGGATCAGGTAGAGATAAAGCTGTGGGCAGGAAGGGCTCAGCCAGTCAGACTCAAACAAGAAGTGGCCCTGCCTACCCGCTTCCCCTTCTTCCCCTGGGTCTGAGGGATCCTGAGCTACAGGGCTGTGAGGCAGGTGAAGCCCTGACCCTCTTATTCCCTCCTTCACAGTCTACCCCACTGTGGAAGTCCACTAGCTCTCAGGGTTGCTCCTTTAGTACAAACAGTGGCAACCCTGCTGACCACTCATCCTGAGCACCTTCTGTCATTCAACAGGATGGCAAGCTGGCCCCAAACGTCTGAGACCCCTTCACAGGGCAGCCGCTCCCATACCCCTGTCAGACATTTTTTTTTTGGTTTTTCAAGACAGGGTTTCTCTGTGTAGCCTTGGCTGTCCAAGACTTGCTTTGTAGACCAGGCTGGCCTCGAACTCACAGCGATCCGCCTGCCTCTGCCTCCCGAGTGCTGGGATTAAAGGGGTGCGCCACCACGCCCGGCTCCCCTGTCAGACTTTACACCCTCCATTTTGTTCATGCAGAAGCCTCGGCCACAGGAGGTTGAGAGGGTGGGGCTGAGCTGGGGCCTGTTGAGACTGATTTGCCTCAGATTTCCATACCTGTCTTGGTTCCACCAGCTGGGCTTCCACCACCAGGTCCTCTTCTGTTTCAGGCGGCAGAGAGCCGGCCTCCCTGGAGGTCCGCAAGCAGGTTTTCAAGGCGCCATGCACCAACTGAGCCTCAGGGCCGCTTGCTTGGAGTGCTTATTAAGACCCTATGATGCTGAGGTTCCTGAGATTTCATTTAAAGGGTTCTGGAGTTTGGCGTAGGGTTTGGTCCAGAAGCGTCTTGGATCCTGAACTTCATGCTCATGTTCAAGAGCCTGGCTGAGAAGGTCATCAATACCAGGGACTGATGTACACCCAAAAACACAATCTGAAAGCAGGTCCCTGTGCAGGAGAAAATACAAGCTCAACAGCAAGTCCCTTTAAAAAAAAAAAAAAGAATTATTTATGTTTACTTTATGTATATGTGTCTGTTTGTTTGTATGAATACTGTGTGTGTGCAGGTGCCCAAGGAGGCCACGAGAAGGAGTTCTTCCTTCTGCTCTCCAGACCCCATAATTCCTTCTGTCCTCTCTGCAGAGCAGTCACCTACATCCCAGCCAAATCCTGGGATTCTTTACAGCACAGTAAATCACTGGCCTCAGTGCCTACTATCAGTAGGAACCATCAAATGTGCTGCCTGTCAGTAACCAGGGCTCTCCATGGGAACCCCCTTTGCCCCATTAGAACGGGCAACAAGTCTGAGCTGTGACCTCTCAGCTGCCAGGCCAGAGGGTACCCAGAACTCCAGCCTCAGATTTCCTCTCTTCCTGTGGTTCTTGTACCCTGATGCAAATGAGCCCCATGGGGGGTTGCGGAGGGGGCAGTGAGGACATGGCTGAGCTGAACAAAACTGCAAAGCACGCGGACGTCAAATAGGCTGGGCTGAGGAGTTCTAGTAGCTGACCACAGCTGGGCCTCTGGAAGTCTGGCTGGAGTTCCGAAGAATTAAAAGTGGATCTCAAAGAACAACTGAAAGAAATAAATATGCAGTTTCAGGTCAGGCAAATGTAGCAGAAGGATGACGTGCCTAAGTGAATGTGAGTTTTCATAATTTAAGTTCGGTGTTTTCTGCTTCCATTTCCCTGAGATTTCAAAAGATGCTATGGTTAATATATAACGACCCTCACCGGGCGTGGTGGCGCAAACCTTTAATCCCAGCATTTGGGAGACAGAGGCAGGTGGATCGCTGTGAGTTCAAGGCCAGCCTGGTCTACAAAGCGAGTGCAGGACAGCCAAGGCTAACACAGGGAGACCCTGTCTCAAAACAAACCAACAAACAAAAAACCAAACCAAACCAGCAACCTGCAGGGTGAACTGGGGAAGACATGAGAGTGGAGGCCGCCTACAGGGCCTGGCCCAGTATTAGCAGCGTCTGTTCTGTGCCACCTCTCTGCCAGGCCTAAGGCCATATGATGCACATGCTCTGAGATGGCTAAACAGGCCTGTAAAGGGACCTCAAGTTAACAGGATGACCTTTTCGGCTTGACCCTCATGTCCTGAATTTTCCATGGCCGAGGGGTGTATGGGCCCTTGAGTAGATGGGCAGAGCTGCAGGAGACATCTGTGTCTAGGTGTGTTTACCTGTTGGTTCCTACCCTGAGGAGAGAGCAGTGTGTTGAATAGCACCTGCGCCATGGACCTAGGGCAGAAAGCAAACCTAAGACAGACCTGGGGTTCTATCAATACTCCAGTTCCCTCACTCCATGGGCCTTTTTGTTTTGTTTTGTTTTGGTTTTTTGAGACAGGGTCTCTCTGTGTAGCCTTGGCTGTCTTGGAACTCTCTTTGTAGACCAGGCTGGCCTCAAACTCACAGTGATCCACCTGCCTCTGCCTCCCGAGGGCTGGTATGCTGGTATTTACAGACATGAGCACCACAATGCTGGCTTTTCCTAGGTTTCTTTCTTTTTTTTGTTGTTTTTTTGTTTTTGTTTTTTTGTTTTGTTGTGGTTGTTTTGTTTTTTTGAGACAGAGTCTCTTTGTGTAGCCTTGGCTGTCCTGGACTCACTTTGTAAATCAAGCTGGCCTTGAACTCACAGCAAGCCACCATGCCCGGCCTTAGGTTTCTTAAAAAAAAAAGAAAAAGAAAAAAAAACAGAAATGTTCCTGTTCCAGGGACAGTACTGGCTAGAGCAGGGAAAGACAAAAATAACCCACAGCCTGTCCACCAGGAGTGGAGGAGATGCCAACCTTTCCCTAGAGCAATAGGAGAGCTTAGAGCTCCCTCCCCGATGTGGCAAAAGGCTGAGGTAACAGAGGTTAAGCTCCCTGGTACAGGGTGCTGGCTTTAAGATAGACCGTACAAGGCCAGGCATGGTGGCGCACACCTTTAATCCCAGCACTCGGGAGGCAGAGGCAGGCGGATCGCTGTGTGTTCGAGGCCAGCCTGGTCTACAAAGCGAGTCCAGGACAGCCAAGGCTACACAGAGAGACCCTGGCTCAAAAAAAACCAAAAAAAAAAAGATAGACCGTACATAGGGCTAGGCAGTTCTTAGCATCCATCCACATCTGCCCAGGTGTTGGTGTGCAAGTTAGAAGAGTCAAAGCCAGTAGGAAGGTGTGTGGCTCACATGGAAAAAAAGCCAGAAGTAGACAGGCTGGCAGCCGTCTGTGCGCACATGACAGAATCAGGGAACCTTGACGTCTGCCATGCCTAAGAGAACCAAAGCCTAAGTGGAGACTCCAGGGCTCTCCTTCATCCTTCCTGGTTGTCCCAGAGTGAAGGCTAGCCCCTGGCTGCTCGTGGGACCCCTCCTCAGCTTGTTCTGGATGCTGGCAAGGCTGGCAGCCATGCAGGAAGTAGCCTGGCTGCCAGCACAATAGGCCTTTGTTGTGTCTGCCCCACCCAAGGAGGCCTCAGCCTGGCCAGGGCTGAGGGACTGGGGGCTGGGTTCCCTCAGGCCAACTCTACTACCAGACTAATGGTGGTGGGGGGTGGTTCTGCCACACCTCTCAGACTAGCCCTTCCTCTGAGGAGGCCACAAAGGGGGAGCAGCCAGGCCTCCCAGGTCCCTAGAGAGCTTCCTTACATATTCCCACCCACTAACCCTCTCCTGCTGCCATGGTAACACTGCCCTGCCCGGCAGGTGGGCCAGACAGAACCTTTGTCTGGTTTCACAGAGATTCTGACACCCAGCACAGCTGGCATAAGATTGGCCTGGTGTGTTGTGTGAAGCAGCTCAACTGACCGGCAAGGCGGCAGAGGTTCTCTCTCTTTGTGCCCCACATCCACTGACCTCCTTGACAGGTGGAATTTACAGAGAGAGGACTCTCCTGAGACCTGAGGCCTGCCCTGAAAGATCTGTGGCAGACATGAGTCCCAGGCCTTCCTCACTATGCTTTTTCACATGGTAGGTGGTAGACCCTGCTACAACTCAGACTGCACATCCATTTGGGTGCTAAGAGCTGGCCATGAACACCTAGGCATCAGCAAGACAGTAGGACCTTTTTTGTTTGGTTGGTTTTTTGTTTTTCAAGACAGGGTTTCTCGCCAGGTGGTGGCGCACGTCTTTAATCGCAGCACTCGGGAGGCAGAGGCAGGTGGATCCCTGTGAGTTTGAGGGCAGGACAGGACAGCCAAGTCTACACAGAGAAACCCTGTTTTTTGTTTTGTTTTGATTTTGATTTTTTGGTTTTTTTGAGACAGGGTTTCTCTGTGTAGCCTTGGCTGTCCTGGACTCACTTTGTAGACCAAGCTGGCCTTGGACTCACAGCGATCCACCTGCCTCTGCCTCCCCAGTGCTGAGATTAAAGACGTGTGCCACCACACCTGGCCAGAACCTTTTTTTTTATATAGGAAAAGGATGGACTGCCTTAGGCTTCCTGAACCCTACCATGATGCTGGATCTGGACTTTGATGACCATCTGAGGCTCCATCTCTTCAAGCAGGAAGCTCTGCAGTGGGATAGCCTGAGGTAACTGATCATTTTGCTCGAAGTCCTGTGGTAAGATGTGGCAACCTTGCCTTCTCTAGACCAGTTGCTAGCACAGACACAGACAGCTCTGGCCGTGTTATTCTATTTAGGATTCAGGAAGGACACGAGAGCAACTCGTGGGTGGTAACAGCAGGAACAAGAACCCAGTGGTCAGCCAGGCGAGATTCTTCCAGACAGCCAAGGAAAATATTTAAAGATAGATTTATTCCCTGAGAACATTCACATACAGGGCCTCTGGCCACTCAGCGTGACGTCTGTGAAGGGCCAAGGCCAGAACAGGTCAGGGCTCAGCTTCGTCCATCTAGGACCAAGAAGGCTAGAGGAACATCTGTAGACACTTTGGTACATGGCTCCGTCTTATTGCTCTGGCAGCTCCCTGGTGGAGCCATCCCACTGAGTCTCCTATGGAAACCTGGTTGTCTCTCTACTCTGAGACTAGGAGGGAAAACTCCTGTCCAGAGCTCTCTGGGTTTGTGTGGAGGGCGCTGACTCCCTGGCAACGGACGTGGGCAGGAACTGTGAGCAGGTTCACTGCTGCATCTACCAGAAAGGAGGAGACTTGAGCTTACCAAGTGGGAGGTCCCTTCTTTCTGATGCTCAGCCCGTGTTGAACAGCAACCTCTGCTATGAGGGAGTAGGAAGAAATGGGAGGTTAAACGAGCTTCAGCATCGTGACCTAGGACTGAATGCAGCCGTCTGTCCATCTTGGCAGCACACAGTTCTTGATGATGGAGGAAAGAACACTTATCCAGGATCCCACCCAGATGCCTGTGTATGTAAGCAGGACCTGGGTGAGCCTCTCAGATTACCTCCTTCTCATCCAGGCCCAGTTCTCTCAAGCTCATCAGAAGATATCTACATGTTCATGTCATCTTTAGGGTGCTCACCCAGCCTTTGGCGCCTTGAGACAAAGGGCTACGTACCACAGCTCAGAGCTGTCAGACTCTCCTAGGACATGCCCCAGAAATGTCCTCAACAGACTTTAATTAGGGAATCTGAGCATAGAGCAGAGCTTTTAGAGCTTTGTACTCTTTCACTGAGGCTAGACAGTAGAGCATCGTCTATCAGTGAACGTGCAGACAAAGGAGTGCATAGACATGAGTGCATCGCAGATGGAGACGACAGGGAAACAGGTCCCTCCATGGGCTGCTATGTTCCTACCAGAAGCCCTTGAGTCTCTCCCCCACCTTGGCAAGGAGTGCCTCTGCCTTCAAGCTCATCCACCCAGGAGGGACGCAGTCAGGGCAGAAAGTGTCTAAAGACTCTGTTCTTCCTACCAGAGCGTAGAGTCAGTCCCAGTCATGCTGTGCCCTGAAACCCTGACTTGTATGTCAACTGTCCCTTATGGCTAATATGTCCCACCTCTTCTCTTTGGTCCTTTCCAGACAGTTACAGACATCAAAACTAAGCTGTGTAGACCTCTCCATGAGGGTCTGTACCTCGGGGTCCTTGTCTGGCTCACCGTTTCCTAGGGTTCCGTAGACAGTGGCTGCCCTTCCCATCGGTGGGATTGCCTAACCCTCAGCCCATCTCACCAGGCCAGGCTTAAATGCCTACTAGGCAGGGCAAATCTGAGCCAGGAAGTTAACAAGAAACAGCTCTTCTGTTCCTGTGCCTGTTGGCAAACATCCTTAGGTTCGGGGTCTGAAGAAAATGCTTCAGTCTTCCCAGAACACAGGTGTCCGGTATCCAGGGGGGTATCTTGACCCCATTTTTTGTTTTGTTTTTTGTGGGTTTTTTTTTGGGGGGGGGATAACAGGGTTTCTCTGTGTATCCCTGGCTGCCCTGGACTCACTTTGTAGACCAGGCTGGCTTCGAACTCACCTGCCTCTACCTCCCGAGTGCTGGGATTAAAGATGTGTGCCACAGCACCCAGCTCTGACCCCATTCTTGTCCTCCAAACGCAGATACTCTAAGTGGACATCAGGGTGGGCAAGGGTCCCGATAACTGAGAAGGGACAGCCTACAGACGTGGGATTCAGGAAGTCAGAGGTCACTCATGCCGTCCGGCTGTGACACTCCTATCCCCAGCAAAACCCTTGGGTTCAGGCAGGCTGAGTTCAAGTGAGGTGTAAACTAGGGTGTCTAGGGCAGGCAGCGGACTGAGAACCCTCAGTGTTAAGTAGCTAGTCTAGTCAACTGAAGGGCCACGGCCCTAACTCCAGTATTCGTTGCTGGGAATTACTGCCTTATCTGGGCCGCCCTCCTTGGCCACCTCATCCCTGGAGGAAAGTTTGCTCCTGGAGGTTGTACACAGGACAGCCAGCAGACCTTACAAAGCTCCCTCTACTCCTAGGCATAGAGGGATAGCAAGTGTCAGGGCCCAGGAGACAGGCCCTTCACAATTAGGAGTTTCCAGCAGAGCAGCTGAGTTCGTTATGGAAAATAGTTGGGCCTCCTGGGGACCTCTCTGCTGGTTTGGCTAATTGCTAGGGTCGTTTGTCTTTCATTATAGGCCCTTCCCCAGGGAGGCCAAGAAACAAACATGTCTGGTGGAGTCATGGGGAACTCTTAGAAAGGGACTTAACAGTTTCATCCCTAGACTACACTGGGGCCATACTCTCCCACCCCCAGAAACAGAAACCACATGCCCTTCCAAGCCATAATAAGACATCTTGCACCACTAGTCTGATCATTTTTTAGTTTAGTTTTGTTTTCTTTTGTCTTGTTTTTTTTTTCAGACAGGGTTTCTCTGTGTATAGGGCCTGAAACTTGCTTTGTAGATCAGGCTGGCCTTGAACCCAGAGATCCATCTGACTTTGCCTCTGAGTCTGGAATGCTGGGATTAAAGGTGTGCGCCACCACGCCCTGCTCATTAGGGTTCTTGGGGCTACAGTAGCCTTTGTGTTCAAAGAAGGCCCCAGTAACACCTATGACCCCAGTAGTTGTGGCTGTGGAGTTCTAAGGCTACCTGCTTACAGAGGGGGGCTAGGAGAGTGTAGTTCTTTCAAGTTCTGGTCAGGAGTAGAAGCTGAGATCCAGCCAGAGGTAATAGCCACAGTTGGGAGGCCTGGGAGGTTGAGAGGTGGTCAGGCCCAGGACATACATACAATATACCCCACCTTTCCCCTTTCTAAGGCAGCCTGCAGTGCCCATGGATCGGAAAAGGAGCTGCTGCCTGCAGCTGCTCCTGTGGCCTGGGCCTAGGTAATCACCTGCCCAAGCACCATGCCCCACAGGGGCCCTTCCTACCCAGGTTTTTGTTCAACCTGGGCTTGGCGGGCAAGGTGGGGGCAGGAATGTGTGAGCCTACCGCCCCTTTGCCTTCGTCATCAGAGCTGCCTCCCTCTCAGCCTATCAGAGCCCAGGGGACACACCTGTTGGGGGCCAGGAGCAGAGATTGGCTGGCAGGCAACAGACACCTGCATGGGGCGGGGTGAGTGGCTACTTGTAAGGCGAGCCCAGGCCACACTGTCCTTCCCCTTCCCGGCTGGCTGCGAGCTGTTTCTCTCCTCCCCATTGTCCCCGAGTTGTCGGCTTGTGCCAGCCCACTGTGCACCCTGGTTTTCTTTGTGTTTGAGACTCACCTGAAGGGAAGACAAGTCATTCTTTGCTGAGCCTCTCCAGCTACAACGCCTGAGGCTGAATCCCGGCTGAGGGAAAGTTTGGGTTGATGGCAAAGCTGGGCGCCCAGCCCTATCCACCACGGCTGACAGGTATATGGGGGTGATGGATGCCCAAGCCTCTCCATGTCCTTTATAAACTTTGGTTTACACCCCACCTGGTAGGTCCTAGGCACAAGCACAGTGCTGCCTCAATACTGGGGGTGGAGCCGCTTGAGTGGAGGATCCTGTCAGGAACCTGTTGGGGCAGGTAGGGACGGGCAGGAGGGAGGCCAGAGAGGCCTCCGAATACCACTCTGTAGGGAGAGGCGGAAGGCCCCCCGATGTGTCCGACATGGAGTAGGATATGGTGGTGACAGGCCTGCGACTCTTAGATCAACCTCTCTCTAGTGAACTGTATATCGGTGAGTGCAGAACCGAACAGATCTTTTTTCCAAAGAAGAAAGTGGCTTCTTCAACTGTGCGGCAGCCGGGATTCAGATGCGGAGCCATCTTGGGCAAGGCTTTGGAGCCTCAGGGCCCCACGGGCTGTATCTTTAGACCAGGTGAGTCCAAGCACCTGGAGAGCAAACTCCTGGAAACAGACCCTTCTGGAAAGTTCTTTCTTGAAGCAGCCACTGCTGTTCCTGAGCTACTTTTTCCAGCACGGTAGACTACCGCCTCAGAGGTGGGTGCAGGGAAGGGTGCGGCTGGCCAGCATGAGGCTCTCATCTCTGTTGGTGGTTCTCTGTGCTGGGAAGGGCTTCCTTTTGCCGTGACCCCGAGTGACCTATGGTCAGAGGTTGGCTGAAACCTGTAGACTGGTGACAGTGTGAGATCAGAATTGCTCAGTCTTGTCCTCTGGCCTTTTCTCATTTGTTCATTTCTGAGGTGCCAACAAAGCGAGGCCACACTGGAGGAGACGGAACAATTTCCGCAAACCATTACTCAGGATCAGGGCCAAAGTCTGTTTTGAAGACTTTTTTCCTTAAATGCCAAATAGCACGGCAGCCATGAATAGCCATGTAAATGCCTGGTTGGAGGGACGTTTAGCCTGTGCTATGGCGTCAGGCACGCTCAGCCTTGAGCTTGTACCCAGATGGCCAACTCTTTGAGTTTAAGCTCAGGAGCTCATAAAGGGACGTAAGGTTAGTTTTCTTTAGGTATAATATAGAGTATGGTGTTTAATTGTTCTTCAACATAATTCATAGGGTGTAAGAGTGCAGTGTTTTGATTAATATATGAACATTTTAAGCCTCTTTTAGGCTGGGCATCTGGAAAAGTAGTTTTGTTTTTCTAGTAACCCAGGTAAAATGTTAGACCAATTGGCAGATTGTTGAATAAAGCAAAATGTTTTGCATTTATGAAAATACAAGTGGGCCATAAAATATGGATGTAGTCCATTGTTAACTTTCAGACATCTTGGTAATTTGCAAATACTTAATTTGCAAAATCAATCGGTCAGGATGTTCTTAGTGTGTTTAGGGTCAGGTAAAACGGCCTAAAAAAAGTCCCCTACCCGCAAGAGAACAGCACCAGGGGTGCGGAGGATGTGCTATACAACTGAGGGGCTGAGGGACAATACTGACCGTTGTGTGGATGAAATGGCGGCTTTGCCTTGAAGACACGTAGTTCCAACAGACGCTAAGAAGTAGCCAGAGCTTAGACAAGACAAGGCTTTCCTGCCCCCGCCCCCCACAGCCGCTGGCATCTAAGTTTGGCCGATCTGCTTCTGGAGAGGTTGAATTTCAGAGCTTTGTTCTCTGGCCTCACCATTGATTAAGGCCCGTTGGGCAAGTTAACCAGCGACTTACTTTTTCACACTGGGATTGCATTCCTCTGCCACAAATCCCCAACTTTCTCTGTTCTTGCAGGTGGGGATCAGATAACCTGGAAAGGGAGGGATGGGGGGCCGTGCAGAGGAGCCTTGGAGGCCCTGGGCTTCTGAATCCATTCCTCAATTTTCCTAAACTAAGACTGGTGGATGCTGATAATTAACTAGCTGTGGGGACCATGACCCGGACCTCACATCCCAGACACAGCTAACCAGATGGGCACCACACAGGGCTCCAAATAGAACCTCTATTTTCAATTTTCATTTCTTGACCCATTAGCTGCAATCTGTCATGTTTTTGACTCTCCCTAACCCCTGTGCTGGATAAAACAGGGTCTCTCCCCTACTCAGCAGTGCTTTGACCCCGAGGCACCCATTCCCAACTTCTAGCGTCTGTTTAGCCTTTAAGTTTTGTTGGAGGACCTGCAGGCTGTACGTTTTAGAGTCTCTCTCTCTCTCTCTCTCTCTCTCTCTCTCTCTCTCTCTCTCTCTCTCTCCCTCTCTCTCTCTCCCTCCCTCCCTCCCTCCCTCCCCTGTCTAGGCACCTGTCCCTGTACCTCTCAACCTCTCAGCCTGCTAGGCAAGAACAGGGTTCAGTACAGAGAGAGTGGTCTGCCCTTTTGGCTTATGGCCTGGCCAGCTTTGTACTTGGCAGGTTCCCCTTTGTCGTCTTTCCATGTTCCCTAAGAAGTGCTCGCCCTGAGTGGCCAAGGACACGGGGACACCAGGCTCATTGTTAGACACCGCTCTGTCTTCCCTGTGTCTTTGACACAACCAGTCTGGAGGACAGCAACACCCTTGGTGCCAACCCTCATCCAGCTCCCTGTCTCTCTTCTCTTTGTGGCTCTGCAGCCACGAGAACAACTGAAATTCTAGTTAGTTCTCAAATAGAAGCCTTAGTTTGCCAAAGTGCATACACGCGCGCGTGCACACACTCGCGCGCGCACACACATACACACAAACTCTATGGGTCTGATAGGATAGAGCTAAAACAGTCCAGGGAAAGGGAAGTATATTTGGGAGGTGTTTGAGAGCCCCTGGGCTCCTGTAGTCAGTCCACTCCCATCTGCTGGGCCTGTGCTCCGGTCAGGTTCTCTGAGAATTGTTATCTACAGGGCAAGAGGCTAGAGAACCGACCAGCAGCTGCCTGGAGGCAGTGAGACCTTTGTTGTGATCCAAGGAGACCAGTGCAGGGCCTGAGCCACCTGTGTGGCTTCTGTGACCAAAGATGCCAGAAAAGCATGATACGCTGCTTCGGCAGGCTCTCCAAACTCAGGAAATGCTTGTGTAAAGACAGAGATGGGATGAGGGGAAGCACAGACTGCATATCTTCCCGCCCCCAGGTATCCCTGGGGCAAGTGCTCGGTTTCCTGGGTCTGTGTGGGGACTATAGGCTATGCCCTTAGCAACAAGAGGGTCAAAGAACATTCCTGTTCCAAACACCCCTGTGCAGATGTGGCTTGGCACTGCAGGCTATGGGTGTGTGATTGCTGTACTTTTGTTGGGGGCTGCTGTTCCTATGTACTTAAAATGTCAGACCCCCAGACCATCAGACAGCAAACTCCACCACCACCTAGTCCCTCTTTGGTCCCAAGAAAGGCAAGTGGGAGCTGGGCATCAAAGCATCCGGAGACAGAGGCCCATTGTCCAGTGGCTGAACCTTACCAACCTTGAAATAGACTGTGGGCTCTAGAGTGACTGGGCCTGATGGCCAGGCTATTCTGTAGGGAGTATACTTAGATGGAGGGCTTATCTGTGACCTGATCCTGACCTGGCCATTGGTCGCATGGTACTCTTCGGGGCTGTCAGCCCAGGTCTGGCTGAGCAGGGGAGCTTATCGATGGCCCTTGGTGCCAAACCCTTCCTCTGAGACTCATGGAGAGGCAGACAGAGAGACCTCAGGGCCCATGAGACTGCCATACTAAAAAAAAAAATTTTTTTTCCCATCTACTTTCCAAAAGAGAACTTGATTCTACTTCAAGCTGTTGAGCTCCCCACTACCTATCTTTGGAGATGGGTCTGCCCTTCTCCGCCCTCCACTGTCCTGGGGGTACTCTCCTTCTGCAGTGCTCTGGAGATTAGGACCATGGGATTTAGTTCTCTTCAACTCCCTGCTGGGCGGCCTCCAAACCCAACTTGGGCAGCCGTGGCCATCTTACTGGGCAGCATTGGATAGTGTCTGATCTCTAATACTGCCTGGTAATGATGACGGCGGAGCCCTGCGTGCAGCAATGGAGCCGCCTCCTGATCAGCCCGCTCACCTACCCTACCCAAGGTGGGGCTATGGGGCAGAAAGTTAACCTTGGACATGGGGGCTTTAGGGAGAGCTTCCCCTAACCAGGCACCTCTGAGAGAGAGCCTCTCTGTGTCCTGGGATTAGAGGCTTCCTACCATTGCCCTGGGGGTAGCCCCCTCCCAGTGCTCTGGGTATTAGGACACTCGGGTACCTGGGTCCTGCCTACAACACCCAGGCAGGTGTTGCCACCACACCTAGCAGGTGTGGGCTGGGTGGGACAGAGACAAAGGCTCTAAAGGGCTAAGTCTGAGCCCAGGCTCAGAGGGCCTCATGCCAAAGAGCTGCCTCACCTAGCTCTGGGAGCTGTGTACTGACCCCTAGTGGGGCTCCTCAAGCCTGGGATGCCTTCCCTTCCTGTATCAAGTGGGTACTGACATGCAGACCAATAGCACCTTCAATACGGGTATTGAGCCAATGTGTCACAGTCCCCTTGTTTTGGACAAAGCAGACTGTAGGAGTCAAGGTCAACCTCTCCCTGCTGGTCTATTCCAATGCATATATGGCTGTTCATGGCACCAGGTCCCGACTGGGCCTCTCTGAGGGTGAAAACCACAAACCAGATAGCCTGTATCTTCCTGACAAAGCACACCTGGGCCTCTGTGGGCATCTTACCGGACAGTGCTGGATTTCTTGGCTTGATTCTAACACTGTCTGGTAACGATGTTCAAAGGTGACCCACCACTCGTCGAAGAGAGACTGACGATACACTTGCACACTTGCTTTAGTTCCTAGACTCCGGATTAGGCCAATACTGAGGATGCGCTGGGCTTGCAGGGGGGCCTATCTCCTCTACAGCTCAGTAAGTCAATGGGGGTTGGACTTTGCCCCAGGTGGGAACCCTTGTCTATTACTTCATGCTGGGGCAAGAGATGGTTTTACCATCTGGGATAGAGGCAGCTTGTTACCCGTTCCCAGAGCAGCAATGCCCACCTTCAACTCCTCCCCTGCTGGCTAGATTTTGGGGTTCATTGATTCCTAGAGAGACTGTCATGGTCGGTCAGGGTACTGGGCTAGGTAAGGAGACAAGGCATACAGCACTGTTAAGCATAAGGACTCTTAGTACCAGATGCCTACGGGACCAGCGGGCAAGGGTGGGTTCAGGGACCTGAGCCTGGTACACAGAATTGTGATGTCACCAGCTGTTTCCTAATTAAGGACAAGGAATTCCTTCCCAGTGGCTGTCCAGAATAGGAACTTTGCCCCAAAGCAGAATCCAGGATTACTTCTTATCTTTTTTTATTTGAAGCCAGAGAACAGGGGCAGGGAGCCCCACCCAGCATGAGCCTAGATGCTTCTCCCGGGGGAGAGGGTCTGATCCGGGCTTCAGTGTTACTCATTAACCTAACAGCCAGTCAGAGAACCAAAGAGGTGCTGTCATGAGCATTTGCCAAAGAAGAGTGACCAGATGACTCCCCTGTCGCACCCACAGGCAGTGGGCTGGGGCCTGGTAACAAATCCTTAAGAGTAGTAACCCCAGGTCCTAGAAGGGCAAACTCCAAGGCCAGAGCAGGCAGGAGACACCCCCACCCCACCCACCCCGCCTTCCCTCCACAGGTGTCAAATCAGGATTAACTGCCCAGATGGGGAGGCCCTTGCACAATGCACTGCCTGCTGATGGGTGTCTTACCAGACATGGTTAGATCTGGATACCTCTGTCTAATACTGTCTGGTAATGCCGTCCATCCATGGCCTTATCACCGATGGAGTCGACATCCTCGTGGACACTGGGCAGAGACTGGGCCTTAGCCATCTAGTACAGTGGTCCATGGCTGGGGCCATCATACCCTCTATCCAACCAGACCACAGTTGGAGTCTACAGCCCCCACCCCAAGCCTGACTGCTTCCCTCTGACCCTGCGGTAGCTTTCTGTCATAGGCACAGCAGATCAAGTCTTTTTCAGGAGCAGTGGGTGGGGCTGTTACAGTGCCACTGGTCCCCATTAGCCTACTGGGCTTCACACTGAGAGACCTCAAGCTGTAGTCAACTGCCACTTGCAGACTCTATAGCTCCTGTGCTATCAACACTGGTATAGAACCAGAGGATACCCAAAGCCTTGGTCCTCGGTCCCATCCCCCAAATTTTCAGGTCATGGGGCCAAAGAGAACAAAAGTAGGTCTAAATACTGTGGCCAAACCCAGGGTGGAAGATAGGGCATGTGGATTTCGATGCCAGACCAGGTGATAGTGACCCATACCCAGGGAAAAGGCAGAAGGCTGCATAGCCCTGTGTTGTCAGCCTGCTCATGAGCTCTCTCTCTCTGTAGCCCACCTCCAGCTCCTAGGATCAGAGAGCCATCCTTCAATTCTGGGTGCTTAACACCCCAGTCCTATCCCCCATCCCCGTCCCTGAGAATTTTCTAAGGGCTGTTTCTAAAACTGTCCCTTGGAATGATTCCCAACTCTTACATCGTTTGCTTTATGAGCAGCATGAGTTTTGCTGTGAAAAGAACTAGAAATGAACCTCTGTGAACCCCGAATGTAAGCCATTTACCTCAGCACCTTGTCTCTGCAAACCTGAAGTTGGCCAATACAGCCTGAGTCCAGCAGAGCCAAGCCCTACCTCACTCACTGCCCTCTATAAAAAGGACCCAACGTGCCCTTGATGGTTTTTTAGAACTGGTCAGGCCATTCCCTCTGGAGAACCATTATATGGAGATTGGCCTCCCACAGAAGCCTGCTGTGCCCCAAGTGAGCAACTGGACCCTACATCGGAGGTTCTTTCTGTGTGGCTGAGGGGCTTGTCTGCCCGTTGTGCACTCTATGATGGCTGGTCTCCTTATCACCTTCTCTTCAAGCATTGTAAACAAAAGGTGGGGGCCGGGGGAGGGGGAATCTCTTTAAGGCAATAAATTGCGTGATTTGTGAAATCGTATTTTCATCACCTCATTTTAACCATACAAAACATTATTTGCTTGTTTTTGTTTTTTGTTTTGTTTTGTTTGAGACAGGGTTTCTCTGTGTAGCCTTGGCTGTCCTGGACTCCCTTTGTAGACCAGGCTGGCCTCGAACTCACAGCGATCCGCCTGCCTCTGCCTCCCGAGTGTTGGGATTAAAGGCGTGGGCCACCACGCCCGGCTTACAAAACATTATTAACAAGCAGCTTTGCAAAGGACCAGGCTGAGGACGCAAGGATTCCAATGCTCTGTGCTCCCAGCGGAGAGGGGAGAAGACCTGCAGGAGAGAGACACAGGGTTCATTGTACCTAGCCAGTTACCACACAAGCTGGCTCTAGTGTGCGATGTATACACTCTAGAATATACCAAGGTCAAAGCCGGGCGTGAGTTCGAGGCCAGCCTGGTCTACAAAGCGAGTCTAGGACAGCCAAGGCTACACAGAGAGACCCTGTCTCGAAAAGCCTTGTCCAGAGCCTTTCCAGGATTGGGCATGCTACCTGCCCAGGCTGGGGACCATATGCCCCAATAACTCATGTCCAGGGCTTAGATCGTATGCCCCAGCCCACCTACAGTCCCACACTGCTAGTCTGGGGCAGAGAGATTTCCTGATCCAGCACTGGACTGACCACAAAGACCCCTGCCCCCAGCGCAGCATAGGAAAGGCAGGACAGGCACAGCTGAGAGATGGTGCCCCTCCAGCCATGCCTAACGACCTCCCACACTGGCTGCTGGGGAAGAGACCTCAAGGGAGGAGCCCCAAGAGGATGATAGAGCCCCTTTGCATGGGCAGAACCCCAATCGAACCTGAAGGTGAAGGAGGGTTGGAGAGTAGCCCAAAACAATTGTTTTCCAGAATTTCTGAAATACTCCAAGGGCCCAGGGGGAGTTTTTGTTTGTTTGTTTGGTTTTTTTGGTGTTTTTTGTATTGTTTTGTTTTGTTTTTTCGAGACAGGGTTTCTCTGTGTTAGTCTTGGCTGTCCTGGACTCACTTTGTAGCCCAGGCTGGCCTTGAACTCACAGTGATCCACCTGCCTCTGCCCCTCGAGTGCTGGGATTGAAGGCGTGCACTACCACACCCAGCTCACACATGTTTTTAATGTTATTTTATTTGGGGTATTGAGGCCTCGACCTCCCTTCCACCGACCCCTTAACCCTGAGCATGAGAAAGAATGTCAGTGGGGAGAGGGGCCATGGACCCATTTACTTCTCCCCGATGTGTAGGAACGGTGGGTTCTTTGGGGGCAATACCAGTCTCCTTCAACAGCAAGCACAGCAAGATGTCTCCTCTGAGCCGCTACATTGAAACTTTCCTCTCTGTCTATCTCCAAGCCATCCCACTCTCCAAGTCTGGGCTGTCCAAACTGCTGCATGCTGCACACCACCCTCTCTCTGGGCTTTCCTGTTTACCTTCCTCAGAGTCCTAGACCACGCTCCCTCTGAGCTGCAGGCCACTACCAACTGGCAAAGACCACGCCGTGCATGTGGACAAACCAAAGCCCAAACTAAAATCCTACACTTGGGATTAAAACAAAAACATATTAGCCCGGTGTGGTGGCGCACGCCTTTAATCCCAGCACCCGGGAGGCAGAGGCAGGCAGATCACTGTGAGTTCGAGGCCAGCCTGGTCTACAAAGCGAGTCCAGGACAGTCAAGGCTACACAGAGAAACC
>OU015754.1:85882954-85895885 GCA_907169655.1 Acomys percivali | reverse complement strand
AAAAAAAAAAAAAAAAAAAAAAAAAAAAAAAAAAAACCCAAAACATATTAACATAACTGAGTTTACAAAGAAACCAAGACTTCCATTACATATTCCTCTTTTTGTTAAAAAAAAAAAAAAAAAAATGACTTTGTGCTGGAGGGATGGCTGAGAGGTTAGGAGCATTGGCTGCTCTTCCAAAGGTCCTGAGTTCAATTCCCAGCAACCACATGGTGGCTGACAACCACCTATAATGAGATTTGATACTCTCTTCTGGTGTGCACGCAGGCAAAACACTGTGTATATATGATAAACAAATCTTAAAAAATAGTGACTTAGGGCCAGGCATGGTGGCGCACGCCTTTAATCCCAGCACTCGGGAGGCAGAGGCAGGTGGATCGCTGTGAGTTCGAGGCCAGCCTGGTCTACGAAGCGAGTCCAGGACAGCCAAGGCTACACAGAGAAACCCTGTCTCAAAAAAAACACAATAATAATAATAATAATAATTTTTTATCTAACATTAATAAACTATATACAATAAGATTAACTATTAGAATTATCAGGTAAGAATTACATTTACGATGTCCAGTCCATTCATATTTGGCATCCTTGGAAAAAGTATTCCACTATCTATCCTAACCCTCATAAGTCCAAAGTTCTATAGCTAAATCACTCTCCATACCTATCAACCTGCAAACATCTAGACCTTAAAACATCTTTTTAGACCTAAACCATTATCTTAGTTCCTAAACAACTAAACTTGTACTAAGACTATGACTATCTAGTCTTCAACCCCATCAGGGATTTTAGAAGGAAATATTATTACCTGAGCATCTAGGAAGCATAGAGCAGTTCTCTCTCACACTTCTGTTACTTCACATGGCCACATACCCTTCTCTCTGCTTCCTTCTGAGTGGGTCATCAGTCATTGGGTTTAGAGTCTGCCTGGTAACTGCATCACATCAGTACGGACCTTTATTTTAAAAATAAGTTGTGTTCGTAGGCTCCAGGACTCAACATATGGTCTGGCTTTTTAGAAACAAACATATAGCCCGTCAAACCCTTGTGACCCTTACAAGGCTCTGAAAGATGATGGGCATGTGAGGTCCATATGGCTGGAAACTTGGGTTCAGAAGCAGGAGTCACACCAGGTCGCAAGGACCCCAGCAGGAAACTACAAACTGGCACCAAGAGCCACTCCAAAGCCTGCTTGGTGTCGGAACCCCCAGAGCACTAGCTCTGAATTAAGGAGTCCCTGTGAATGCTCAGGATGATCCTGGAAGAATATATGGGAGGATGGAATAAGTGGGGCTATGCCCCACATTCAGACACGGGGAGGGGTGTCTGTACAAGACCCCTCTTCAGCATCAGCATCCCTCCACCCTCCTCAGACCAATTTGACCCCATTCTCCACCGCTTGTTTTGCTCAACTTCTATGAGGCTGCCCCTAAAACTCTGTTTACTTTTGGGCAGCTGTTGAATCATAGTTCCTTAGTAATAGTTGCCTGGAGACAGTTGCCAGGTCACCACTGTTGTATCCTAGCAGACGGTGGTTCCTAAGACCTCGCAGAGCAGGTAAGACAGACTCTCTGACTAGTCTCGGCTGAGGGTCATGACTAGGGCTGAGGCTGAGTCATTGCCCTCCTGTGCCCCAGTTTTTGGCCCTTTCCGGAAGTAGACAGAGACTGGGCAGAGGGGCAGCTTGGCCGAGCTGAGCCCTCTGCCAAAGCTACTCTCTCTCCAAACCCCAGTGTCTCAGCCAAGAAAGGGTGTTTTGTGGGGTGGGGCTGGGATCCCTTAGAAGGAGCTCTTTGCCTAGAGCCATGTCTGTCTCCTCCAGAACTGACCCCTCAGAAGGGCCACCTCTTGAGAGCCTCAGAGAACACATCCCCAGACAGTGAGCGCTGCTTTGGAGGCACCAGCCCTTCAGACAATGTCAGCACCTTTCCAGAGCCCCGTGTTGCGAAATTCGTGTCTGGGGAAAACTTCAGCGGAGCACTGATGTGGTCATTTTCTTGGCTATCTTCTTCAGGCTTAAAAAACGCGTGTCCTGCCCATTGTACCGGGCTGTGCTGTCCTGCAGGTCTTTTTATGTGACCAGGTAAAAAGTTTATTTTAGATTTATTATGAATACTTCAGGTTCCTGTCTGGCTCCTAACCTGGAGCTTTCCCTTAGCTTTTATGTAATATCCCAAGACTCATGACCACACGATTTGCTACAGTAGTGGACAACTGACCCCCTGAAATAGTAACTGAAACTTTTACCTCGACTCTTCCTTTCTGGACTCTGGGTCTCATCCCTGAGGCATGCTACCAGATAAGAGCAGCAGTTTAGACGCTGCATCTCAGCCCTTCCTCTCTTAGGTAGATATAGGCTTTCTAAAGTTTTGGTTATTTTGTGTGGGGGGGGGGGGGCTACTTGTTTTTTTAATTTTTGAGGGAGGGTTTCATGTGCCTCAGGCTGGTTTCCAACCTATGTAGTCAAAGATTACCTTGAATTTCTGACCCTCCTCAAGTACTGAGATTGTGTGTGTTTTTGTTTTGGTGGGCATGCTGGGCATGCTGTGCAGCACTCTGTCAATTGAGCCCTTGATATTTTTTGCTTTCCTGAAACAGTGTCTCAGTGTGTAGCCTAGGCTAGCTTCTGCCACTCCTGTTTTTTTTTCTGCCTCCGACGTTCTGGGATTACAGGCTTGTGTCACCACTCCTAGCTTAGTTTTAGTAAAATATGAATGACAAGGAATAATAATTCATAGCTGAATTCATTGTGAAAATAACAAGAATATGAGGTTAGGAAAGTCAGGAGCGTACGGTTTATGATACAAAAGGTACCGCATTCTAGAGACAGCGGAGTCGGGAGGTGATCCTCGAAGGGAGCAAGTAAATCTGCTGGTTTCTTTTTGAGACTTTAAATAGGCTTTGGGGCGTGTTTGTTTGTTTGGAGACAGGCTTTCTCTGTGTTAACAGCTCTGGCTGTCCTGGAACTTTCTTGTAGACCAGGCTGGCCTCTGCCTCCCAAGTGCTAAGATTAAAGGTGTGCGCACTCACACCCACTTTGCCCGGTTATTCCCAAACAGCCTCTGACAGTGCTGTTGTCTGCAGACATGACAGGACCTTTAAAAAAATTTTTTTATTTGTGCTTTTTCGTGTGCATGTAGTACCCACAGTCCAACTGAGCAGCTACACAGAGAAGTTTTTTTCTAAGACATTGATTGCCTCGTATTATTCACTTGTTTTTCTTAGTTGTCCCCAAGGTCTGATCCTCCTGGGACTGTGTGGCTACCTTTACACTCAACGGTATACTTCCTGGGCAGCCTGCCCCACCCTGACATGTTCTAGGTAGAAACGATCTGCATAGCATTCTGTCAGGCTCTTACTCCAAGTAAAACTAGCTGAGTTACAAAGACAAATTAGGTAGCAGAGGATCCATTTTTCCTTTTCTAGTTTTCTCTGGTCACTCTTTTCTCACTTCCCCAGGTTCCTGGAGCTGGCACTCCAGTGTGTACCCTCCTCAAAGGATAGAGGGCTCTGGTTGGCCACAAGGCAACCCCCACCCCCATTCCCAATAGTATGTCCAACTTCCTTCCTTTCCTCATCTCTCAACAAGTTATACTGTTGGGTCTCTGTGCATTTGTATTTGATTTGGTCCACTAGGCCCTGCCCTCAGTTCTCCCCGAACAATTTCCTGGACTGAATTCTGACCTTTGTATCACATGACTAATTTCCGTGGGCTCTTTGCTGTTCTAATAGAACCCAGCGCCTTTTTAGGGTACAGCATCTCCCTGACCCTCAAACACATTCTCGAAGTGAGCTTGGTTGCTTCAGTCTCCACATCATCTCTGTCCCTCATTTTTTTTCTTCCTCTGCCTGTGTCCATATGTTCCTCTTGTTCCCTAAGATGTCCCTGGGGGCCCTGCAGCCTCTCAGGCTGTGGACAGTACTGAACACCAGTGTCTTTTTTTTTTTTTTTAGACAGGGTCTCTCTGTGTAGCCTTGGCTGTCCTGGACTCGCTTTGTAGACCAGGCTGGCCTTGAACTCACAGCAATCCACCTGCCTCTGCCGCCCAAGTGCTGGGGACACCAGTGTCTTTTTTTTTTTTGGGGTTTTTCGAGACAGGGTTTCTCTGCGTAGCCTTGGCTGTCCTGGACTCACTTTGTAGACCAGGCTGGCCTTGAACTCACAGCGATCTGCCTGCCTCTGCCTCCCGAGTGCTGGGATTACAGGCGTGCGCCACCACGCCCGGCATCACCAGTGTCTTAAGGTTCCATCTCTGACCTGCTGCTGGGTTCTGAAAACCCAGTGGACCTCCTAGTGATTGCAGAATCACCCACGCCTACATCCGGCCCAATTTTTAAGCTGCTGCCTCAGCCTCTTCCTGTGAGCCTTTCTTTCCTCAACGGGAAGGGCTCTCCAGGCACTCCTGGATTCTTCCGCATTTGCAGGTAACCCTCTGCGGAGGTTCCAGGCTTTCTCAACATCTTCCAGAATTTTTTGGATTTTTTTTTTCCCTTCTCCTGTCAATTCAGTGGGGGGTGAAATGGTAGGACCTACATAATGCCTGAATGGCTTGACAGTCACGTGGTGGCTGCCCTTGGCCTCTCTTTGCTGCCAGTCGATCTATCCACGGACCCTTTTTCCTCTTTAGAGCTGACCTGCTCCCATCCAAAGACCTCAGCTTGTCTTCCCTTCTCAGTCACGGGTCTCTCTGTGTGCCATCTCTTCACTCACTCCTGCCCAACAAACTGGGTTTATTTCCTTGATGTGAGGCACAAAGATTTGTCTAGGAATTGATTTTAAATACCCTAAAATATCCCAAAGATGGCAAATAGAGAAAAAGGGCAGCATTTAGGGCAGGAGTGCTGGGGGAAGAAGAGTGTCAGTAGCTGTAGACAGGTTGTGTTGGCAGGACCTGGGCGGAGCACCTGGGAACCCATAGGCTGATGGGACCTTTGCTTGGGGCTAGGAGCCCCTTTGCCCTAACCCTGCAGATGGGCACCCAACAAGAGCAACACTGATGGACATCCTTTTTGCAGGAGACACAGAGGCCACATTCATCGAGGCCAGAAGGTTCTTGGCCGAAGAAGACTCAGTCGGCAGAGACGGCATGCAAAGATGGCTTTGCACCTACGGGCCGGAAGGCCTCATGACCATCACAAAGATGGAAATGAGACACAAGCTGAAGCCACGGCCCAGGACACAGGGAAGCGTACTTCCCCAGGCAGGGTGGGTCTAGGTGTCTGCCCTACCCAAGGGCTGGGATCTCGGGCTGCTCGAAGACCCCGAAGGGGTGTAGGGACTACATCTGCCTCAGGGGTTCCTCGCCCTGGTGCCTTCATGCCTGCAACATGCAGCCGTAAAATATTCATCCACTGCCGGGGTCAGCCCCCTCGGACCCATGTTGGCTCCAAGAGACCCAAACGGTCCAGGATCCGTCGATGCCACACTCGGGTACCAGGTGAATGCAGATGGGCCCTGGGACTGGCTTCACATATCCTCAAGTCGGGAACAGCATCTCATAGGAAGGGGACTAGGCTCACACTAGGCCATGCCCAGCCAGCCAGCCAGCCAGCCAGCCAGGCTCTGAGAGAAGCTTGCAGGGGCCCACATCCAAGGAACTCTATGCTTAAGAATCTGCAGGCAGCCAGGCATGGTGGCGCACACCTTTAATCCCAGCACTCTGGAGACAGGCAGAGGCAGGCGGATCACTGTGAGCTCAAGGCCAGCCTGGTCTACAGAAAGAGTCCAGGACAGCCAAGGCTACAGAGAAAACCCTGTCTCAAAAAAACCAAAATAAATAAACAAACAGAAATCGGCTTTACCGGTCTAAGCCATCACAGTGGGCACTTCCCACCCCAACCCCACTTAGTGCAACCTCTCATCTTTCCTGGCTCACCCATGTTGTCATCATAGACATTGTGACCCCTGCCCTCTGGAGACATCCCCACATCATGTTTGTGTGGGCTCCTGTCTCACAGTCCAGCCCGTCCCCTGCATGGAGCCTTTCCTGCTGGTAAGGAGGGTGGAGATGGGGCTGCCTTCTACTCCCGCTGTGGTCTCCACACTACTAGGACACTGCCTGACCTAAGGCTGGTGGTGACTGCCTCCTTTACTTGGGTGTAATGACCCTCAGACCTCCTGGTGAGGTCCAGAGTGGCTGGGTTAGTTCCCAGCGGCTGCTGGCATTGGCAGGGCTCAGGCAGATAGAATGGATACCTCCCTACTCCCCACCTGACAACACTGGTCTCCAGGCTGGACCCATGAGAAACGGATGGGGAGCAGTATCAAGGAGGGGCTCCGACCTGCGCTAAGTCGGCTGGACCAAGATGCAGGTGGGGCTTCTGGCATCTGGGAGGGGCAGGAAAAACCCTGCTGAGCCAGAAACCTGGGGCTCTGACCACCTACCTACCTGCCCGCAGACGTCCTGGAGGAAGAAGAAGCTGCCAGACTCCCAGTGACCTCTCTGGAGGAGTTCTTGCTGGAAGGGGACAAGCAGCCCAGTCCTAGCCAGGGCTCTTTCTTCTACATCGGAGGCACCAATGGAGCATCAATGTGAGTGGGGTTTAGGCAGTATGCTCACCAACCCTGTCCTGGGTCTAGCCCAAGATGCGGCTGTAGGCAGCCACTCCTGCTCTGCCTTCCTCAGGGAACCCCAAGTGCCCCAGTTAATACTGCCTTGCTGCTGCTGCGCCCAGATCAATCCCAAAAAAAAAAAAAAAAAAAAAAAAAAAAAAGAACCAGAGAAACCCGAGACTGCTGTAAAAACAAGAGAATCTTTTATCCAGCCCCAGGCACTGGGTCGCATCCTATCCCCAATTCAAAGGTCTCAGAAACGACCCCGGATGCCGCTGGCCTGAGGAACTTCTTAAAGTTGACATGAGGAGGGGGGAGGGGTCTAAAATCCAAACGACTACAGGGAGGAAAGGCGCCAGGACCAGGACGCACAAAATTTAACCTTCTTTGTTGTTCTTTTTTTTCTGGCCGTTTGCTCAGAGGAGTATAATCCCGTCTCCGGGAGCGGGTCACACCAGATAGCGCCATCTCTTAAGTCCCTTCCAAAGAGTTTTATGGACTTCAGATAAGCCATTTATTTGTATTGCTACCCTCCGTACTGCTAAAATCATTTGGTATTAGCTTAAAAGGCTCTGTACTTTTTTTAGATGTTAAATAGCATTTCCGCGCGCTTTCCCCGGCGGTTCCACGGTCCGAGCTGCCCCAGCTCTGCGCTTCTGTCTCTCGTTGTATCCCCACAGAATCAGCAGCTACTGTGAGAGCAAGGGCTGGCAACGCACTCAGGACAGCCGCTGTGAGGACTACAAGCTAAAGTGGTGTGAAATCAAGTGCAGGGATAACTACTGCAGCTTCCGGGAAGGCAAGGGACGCTCCCGGAAGTGGGGGGGCGTGGGGTGGGCGTGGCACAGCCTCAAGGCACCACCCACGTGACCCTTTTTGTCTTGCCAGGCCAGCAGTTGCTGTTCCAGCTCCCTAACAACAAGCTGCTTACTACCAAGATCGGATTGCTCAGTGCTCTGCGGGAGCATTCACGCACTTTGAGCAAAGCCAGGCTGCTTCCCAGCACCCAAGCCAAGTGAGCCCACCCTGCCCAGCCCCAGAGGCACACCCACTTCTACCTCCGTCTGTCATCTAGAACCATTTTCCCCATTTCATGTACTCACCACTCCCTCTGCAGGCCCTCAGCATTCACTATCCTCTCCGAGATGCCAGTCATAACTGACCCTAATCAACTGTCCTTCGTATGTTCCATGCTCTCCCCACTGATCGCCAGTCTGCCTCCACTCAAATGCATGCCCGCCATCCCTTATTCAGATGTCTACTCTATGCCCACAACAGCCACCCGTGGATGTCCCCAGAAGTCATCCGTTGCTCCCACCCACTTTGGCATCGCTTTGTTCCTACTATCCATCCATCCAATCCCCTCTGCCCCTACCACCAAAGCGGGACCACTCCCTGGTTCACTAATTACTTGCCCAGCCATTCGCTCACCCAAACGTTTATTTAGAGATCTATCCACTCATCCAACCATATGCCCCCTCCTCAAGGCAGCATTTAGATCATAGCCAACCATAACACCATCTTGACGTCTGTGCGTCCAGCTGTCGGCTTCCTACCAGCTTTCTACCAGCAACTCAGAGCCACTCTCCTGAGGCACCCATCAGCCCACCTACCGCCACGCCCATCTGTACTCCCACACTGCATACCCCACCCACACCTCCAATCATCCTGGAGAGAGCTACCCCCACTCCAGGGTTTATGTCCCTTGGGGATGCAGATTTGGAACAGAGGTATCAGTCCCTGAGGAACTCATATGGACCAGGGCAGGATGCCTGGGGCCACAGAGGTAGACAGCTGGGAAAGAGCAACACTCAGTGTGACCTGCTGATAGATAACGTGAAGGGCGGTTTGGGAGCTCAGATGCAGACTATGATTCTATGCCAGGCACTGTCTTGGCACTGGAAACCAACCCACATAGAAGAGAGCTGAGACAGAGGAACCACAGTGGGTCGGCAGCTAGAAGGCCGGCTGCAGCAGAGAAGCTGAAAGTATGGGACAATAAAAGAATGTTTTGGGCTAGAGAGATGGCTCGGAGGTTAAGGGCGCCACCTGCTCTTCCAAAGGTCCAGAGTTCAATTCTCAGCAACCACATGGTGGCTCACGACCATATATACTGAGATCAGGTGCCCTCTTGTGGAGTGCAGGTGTATATGCAGGCAGAGCACTGAATATATAATCTTAAAAAAAAAAAAAAAAGAATGTTTTACATGGCACAGTGTGAGAAAAGGAAATAGCTGAGAAGGCTGGAGGACACAGCATTAAATGCCCCTTCCAGCTAGCCTGCAGGTCAAACGACCAGATCACTGGACAAGTCTGAGGCGGAGGAGGACAGCCCTCCCCACGTCTTTACATCCTTGCTCTCCCAAAGGATCCTGAAAATGGAAGAGTTTTTTCCAGAGACTTATCGGCTGGACATCAGGGATGAGAGACAGGCCTTCTTCGCTCTATTTGATGGTGAGAGACCCCTGAGTAGGGCCGGGTAGACCCTAGAAGGGTAGACAAGATCAGGTCAGGACCCTTAGCGGGGTGGGGCAGGGCCAGACCTGGAAACGGTGGAGCAGTTCTTGAGAGGAAAAGTGAAGCCAGGGCTTTGGGCTGGGTGGGTGGGAGAAAGAAGGGTTGTGGCCTTAGAGGTAGGGGTGTGGCAGAGCCAGGGCCATAGCTGGATCATAGGTGTGATCAAGGTGTGACGAAGGAATAGCCCTCTGACCCGGAGCAAGGCAGCGAAATCAGGGTAGGGTCAGGGTTGGAGCCAGCGAGGTTGGCATGCTCAGAGCTGAGGGGAAAGGATAATGGAAGGGAAGGTCAAGGGTCAGTACGGTCAGGACCAGGGTGGGGTGAGGGATGGGATGGGCAGGGAGAACTCAGGGCCAGAGGCTCAGGGCTTACTCCCTGCAGAAACCCAGATATGGATCTGCAAGCCCACGGCCTCCAACCAGGGAAAGGGCATCTTTCTGATCAGGAGCCAGGAGGAGGCTGCTGCCCTGCAGGCCAAGACCCAGAGCATCGAGGACGACCCCATCTACCGCAAGATGCCCTTCCGTGCACCTCAGGCGCGGGTGGTGCAGAGGTATGGGCATGGATGCCAGGAAGGGCCCGGGTCTCAGCAGGGATAACAGGCTGGCTGGTGCCTGTGAACGCTGGTGATAATCAGCAGTGCTGCGGAGAAGCCCTTGGCCATAGCAGGCCGCAGCACCTCCAACACCCAACCAACCTGCCTCAAGCAGCTTACCACCAGCCCCATAGCCTGTGCAGGGGAGGTGTCACATTCAGCTAGGGTAGCAGACGTTACTGCCCCTAAACACAGGCTTTAGGGAGGAGGGTCCGTCAAGAAGGGTCTGGTCCTTTTGTCCTCCGCCCTGCACTACTGTCTTCTCTATCCTCCAGCCCAGCCGGCCAGTTACAGCAACACAGAGCTGACCTATGGCTCATCTGCCTACAGAGGGGCCCAGATGCTCAGCTCACCCTTAGGAAGGTCCAAGTAGAGTCTTAGCCTGTGCCACAGCTGCTACCTGCTGCCCCCTTCCCCTTCCTCAGGGCCGTCCCAAACACGCTCTCCCTGCCTTAAAGTCTCGAAGACCTGAGGTTTCCTATGTGAAATGCCCTTTCCCCGTTCATGGTCCAATGTCAGCCTTCCTCCTCCAGGCAACCCTCCCTGCCACAGGGGCCCAGTCTGCTCCCATACGCTTCCTAGTAAGAGCTGCACCTTAAGGTGGCCCAGACACTTGCAAATGGGTGGTAAAGATCTAGTTATGAGGCCCTCTTCCTAGTTCCCCTGACCAGTTCAGAGTCCTCTAACCATGGACAGTGTTGAGGCAGTGAGGAAGCGGTCCTTGTGGAGATGACGGGGTAGGCCAGCTGACCAGGCAACTCAGCCCCAGGTGCCCCTTGTGGTACCCCCTAGATATGTCCAGAACCCGCTGCTGCTCGACGGGAAGAAGTTTGACGTGCGTTCCTACCTGCTCATTGCCTGTGCCATGCCCTACATGGTCTTCTTTGGCCACGGCTATGCCCGCCTCACCCTCAGCCTGTATGATCCTCATTCCAGTGACCTCGGTGGTCACTTGACCAATCAGGTGAGAACCGTTATAGAAGTCCTCTTCCGGTAGGTGTGATTGAGCTCAGAGAACGACTCATTATGTGGGGACACGGAGGAAGGGTCTAGTTAAAGTCTGCCTGCCCAGGCTTGGAAGTAGCCTACCAGCCTCATGCCTTTGCCCCAAACAGAGACTCAAGTATCTTAGTACCTTAGAGCCTAAGTCCTTGAATGGGCTGCTATCGGTGTGCTGATGAAAGGCCCAATGGGAGAGTCTGGCACACATCCTTTTTTTTTTTTTTTTTTAATATTTATTTATTATGTATACAGTGCTCTACTTGTATGCAGGCCAGAAGAGGGCTCCAGATCTCATTGTGGATGGTTGTGAGCCACCATGTGGTTGCTGGGGATTGAACTCAGGACCTCTAGAAGAGCAGTCAGTGCTCTTAACGGCTGAGCCATCTCTCCAGCCCCCTGGCACACATCCTTATTCTGGCTCTGTGGGGATTTGCTGACTGGGAAGTTTCAAGGCATAAAGTTGTATACACAAGAGTCTCACAGTCAGTGAGGAGGTGGTGACAGAGCCACTGTGAGGTTCACGAGGTCACGGTGAGGCCTATGGTCCCTTTAAAGATTTATTTATTTATATACGGTGTTCTGCCTGCAAATGCACCTGCAGGCCAGAAGAGGGCACCAGATCTCACTGTAGATGGTTGTGAACCACCATGTGGTTGCCGGGAATTGAACTCAGGACCTTTGGAAGAGCAGGCGGTGCTCTTAACCTCTGAGCCATCTCCCCAGCCCCATAGGTTCCTTTAAAGGTGACCTCTAGGTCCTGCTTTTGTTGTAGTTCATGCAGAAGAAGAGCCCCCTGTACATGTTACTGAAAGAGGGTACTGTGTGGAGCATGGAGCACCTCAACCGATACATCAATGACAAGTTTAGGAAGAGCAAGGGCCTCCCCAGAGATTGGGTCTTCACCACCTTCACGGTCAGTCCGGCTTTGGGTTCCGTGTGCACAATGCCCAGGCTTTGGGCTAGGCACTTGGCTTCCGGGAGTTACTGGAGCATGGGTAGTTGCTCCACGTGTGATTTTAAATACCAAGTTGACATTGGCAAAAGTGGCATTTCTGATAGGAGGGGAAAGCTCGTGAATTCTCTTTTCTCTCTAGTTCACTAAGCATTTTTTAAGGGTAGGGTGCTGAGTGATGTGAAATGCTGACCCTGTATTGATTAAGGTGGCCCTGTTAGTTTTCCTTTATTCTAATCAATGCAATATGTACTTCTGAATTTAATTTTACTGTATTTAATTATTTTTGTGTCTATGCTCATAAGCAATGCTGACCTATGGCCTTCTTTTAGTGTTTTATCTGATTTTGATATCAGATCTATTATTTCCCTTTTACTGTATGAAACACCTGAAGAAATCAACTGATTTGTAGGAAAGGCTTATTCTGGCTCACGGTTTTAGAGGTCTGAGGTCTATCTGAAGAGGCCCCGCCACATTATCTCACTGCTTTGATAGTCTGCCCTGATCAAATCTGAGAGACCCTCAGATGGGACTGTCTGAGACTATAAAGCAAAAATCTTAGCCGGGCGGTGGTGGCGCACGCCTTTAATCCCAGCACTCGGGAGGCAGAGGCAGGTGGGTCGCTGTGAGTTCAAGGCCAGCCTGGTCTACAAAGCGAGTCCAGGACAGCCAAGGCTACACAGAGAGACCCTGTCTCAAAAACAAACAAACATACAAACAAACAAAAATCTTTCCTCCATGAAAGTAATCCTCTCAGGTGTTTGTTACAGTGAGAAAAACAAAACCATGGACTGACACACCCTGTGAGGCAGCCTGGACTTCCCTTTGTGGGGAGGGCTGTCACTAGCCACCCCCTCAATCTCATTTGATTGATGTCTATTAATATTTTCTATAATTTTTTTTATAATTTTCTATTAAGTTTATTAGTTTTTCCTACAGATTTTTCCAGTTCTCCTTAGCTAAATGTGTTTGGTTTACATACATTTACAGTATTTTCTTACATTCATTTTACTATGCTGGGCATGGTGGTGCGCACCTTTAATCCCAACATTTGGGAGACAGAGGCAAGCAGATTTCTAAGTTTGAAGCCAGTCTTGTGTATATAGTTTTACGACAATAAAAGTCACATGGTGAGCTGGGTGTTGGTTGGCACATGCCTTTTATCCCTGTGCTGGGGAAGCAGAGGCAGGTGAGTTTGGGATCAGCCTGGTGTACAGCGTTCTTGGAAGGCTGAAGAGACAGATCTGTGGTTAAGAGCACAAGCAAGTTCCCTCTCTCTCTCTCTCTCTCTCTCTCTCTCTCTCTCTCTCTCTCT
>OU015754.1:85830630-85882944 GCA_907169655.1 Acomys percivali | reverse complement strand
CTCTCTCTCTCTCTCTCTCTCTCTCTCTCTCTCTCTCTCTCTCTAGTTTTGTAGCCTTGGTTGTCCTGGAACTTGCTCTGTAGACCAGGCTGGCCTGGAACTCACAGAGATTTGCCTGCCGCTGCCTCTGGAGTGCTGGGATTAAAAGGTATGCACCACCATTCCTGCCACCACCACTCCCTGCCCCCACCCCTTTTTTTTTTTAAAGAATTGTAGCCACTATTTTTGTACTCCAGGAATTTTAGTCCACTTCCTTTTATACTTTGTATTCCTTTTAACTTTTAATTACATTTAATTTTTGTTTTTGTTTTTCGAGACAGGGTTGATGACTGTCCTTGACTCACTTTGTAGACCAGGCTGGCCTCGAACTCACAGCGATCCGCCTGCCTCTGCCTCCCGAGTGCTGGGATTAAAGGCGTGTGCCACCACCGACTGCCCGGCCTCTTTAATTTGTATATTTTCTGATTGATAAAACTCAACTGTCCTTTGGTGTTTTCTAAAGGAATATTTCAACAAACCTCCAAACTTAGGAAAACTAATACAATTATTTGTAAATTAGATGTGTTCTGCTATTTCTGATACTGAGATACATTTTTCAAGGTTTTCACTGAGGTGAAAGATAGGGGATAAAACTAACTAGGGAAACTTGAAATGCTATAATGTTCATTTCTTACCAGGGTTTTCTATGTTCTAGTTTTCCGTGTCTCCTGCTGTGAGTTCTAATTTGTTTCACCTTTGTATCTCTTAGTAGCCGCCTCACAGCAGAAGCCGCATGATTTTGTTGAATGAGTTTCTGACTGTGAGCCTGTGACTCTGAGCGTGTGAAAGTGTGGGCAGTTGCAGCTGTGCACGTGAGGGTGAGAGTGTAGGTGAGAGGTGTGACTGTTCAGGCCTAGGATATTTCATCTGGGCCAACAGGTGACAGCCAGGATCCCTCCCTGC
Organism: Acomys percivali; assembly: GCA_907169655.1. Taxonomy (NCBI): domain Eukaryota; kingdom Metazoa; phylum Chordata; class Mammalia; order Rodentia; family Muridae; genus Acomys; species Acomys percivali. The sequence goes on along the minus strand of OU015754.1, from coordinate 85,882,002 downwards.
TTCACCCACAGAAGCGGATGCAGCAGATCATGGTGCACTGCTTCCTGGCGGTCAAGTCCAAGCTGGAGTGCAAGCTGGGCTACTTTGACCTCATTGGCTGTGATTTCCTGATTGATGAGAACTTCAAGGTGCTGTCTTGGGAAGATGAGGTCTGGTAGGCAGGTGCAAGGAGGTAGGGCCCATCTGTACATCGACCACATAAGTAGGTCCAAGTGGGTGGACTCAGCCCTAAATTTGGATTTGTCCATAAAGCTCATCTCCTACTGGAACCGAGCAGCTCTCAATATCAGTCTTAATTCCTTGAGCAAACAAATCATATGGCTTAATGGGGACCAGAATTCCAGCTTTTTAACTGGCCAACTGGCTGTAGGTGGGTAGAGAGAGACGCTGACCACTGTCTGTCACAGGTGTGGCTGCTGGAGATGAATTCCAACCCGGCCCTACATACCAATTGTGAAGTCCTGAAGGAGGTGATCCCTGGAGTGGTTATGGAGACCCTGGGTGAGCTCTGGGCAGCCCCGTACAACAGCTTTCCCATATATTTCTTTTCTAGTTCTGGGTACCCCATCCTACTTGGCTCCAAGTTCACTCAGACTCCACGAGTCTGGTTTTCCAACGCTCCATAATCTGCGTGGCAGCCAAGCCCTCTGCTCCAACTTCTCTGTCACCTCACCCACCTACATCCAATCCCTCACGGACCCCTTTCCTCCTCCATTGCTTCCAGACATACTGGAGAGGTTGCCCCTCCAAACTGCCCTCTCAACCTTGTCCCTCCCCTACCTCCCACAGACCTGGCGCTTGAGACCTGCCAAAAGAGCTTGCACTGTCAGAAGATGCTGCCTCTACTGTCACAGCGCCGCTTTGTGCTCCTTTACAATGGCGAGACTACGGACTTGTGGCAGCGCATAGGGGGCTGCTCGCGCCCCCTTGCCCGCCTGCCTCCAACGCCGCCTCCCAGGCCCACCTGTGAAGCCGCATCCTCTGCGCTGTCCTCAGCACGTGCCCCCGCAGACCGGTCTGGCGCACGCAAGCCAGGGCCTTCCAGGGGCACCCCCACATGCGCCTCCCGCAAATCACGGCTGCCTGACTCCGGCCGTAGCTCCGTAACAGAGTCCGAACCCTCTGTCTGTTCTGGGTCCCCGGAAGGCATCAGGGACGCAGCCCGGGAACTCTCCCCGGGACCATCCGAGGAAGAGCGCGAGGAGGAACAGAAGAGCACCAGCCACCGGGGCTCCTAGCTGCCCCACGCGCCGCGCCGCCGTGCCCTCTCCAGGACCTATAAAAGCTACTTTGTGACAAATGCGGCCTCCAGAAGCCGATCCCACCTGGGCGACCCAAGCCCTGTCTGTCTCCGCTCCTCTCCTTGCTCCTTAGGGGAAGGAGAAGGAGTTGCATGCAGAACGGGAGTGGGTCCTTCAGGAAGGGAAAAACTCCACAGGCCTCTTTCTTTCCCTGGGGTAACCCACCAAATCTGCTTGCACCTCTCACTCATCGTGTAGGACCCCCTCCTTACCTGCCGTGGCCTTCATGACCTCTGCAGCCTGGCACTGGGACCCACCTACTCTTCAATGGAGTCCCCAGGAAGACCCACTTCTTTTTTTTTTTTTTTTAATTTATGTGCATTGGTGTAGGGGGTGTCAGATGTTGGAGTTACAGACAGTTGTGAGCTGCCATGTGGGTGCTGGGAATTGAACCCGGGTCCTTTGGAACAGCAGGCAGTGCTCTTAACCACTGAGCCATCTCTCCAGCCCCGGAAGACCCACTTCTATTCTGGCGCATTACTATTCTGGTGCAGAGCTGGGGTTCAGGCTCGTCCTGCCCACCATCTTCTGGCCTTTCAGACACTTTGTAAAGCACTGTGTCAGATGAAAGGGACGGAGAAGTTGGCCAGGAAGGATGAGGCTAAACCGGCGTGGGTGGTGGTTGCACTCTCTAATGCTCATGCACCTCCCTCTGAGGTGTCCATGTCTTACCACAGAGCAGCCAGGACCCTGCCTCTAAGTCCCTCCAGCCAAACCCTGTTCTCTCACGCTATCCCACCCTTACAAACCTCCAAAGACAACCTACAGACTTCCAGAAGGCCCTGCCCAGCTGGACTACTCTCTTGCATATCCAAGATGGCAATTCCGCTTCCTTACCCTTCCAAGTGACCTGTCCCAAACGGCAAGCCTAGCTCCACCGCGTGTGGACCCAGCTCCAGACCAATCCCTCCGGTAGCGGCAGCGCGGTTTCTGGGAGGCAATGGCCTGCCTTACCACTAGAGGGCTCTGTCTACCGCTGTTGCTCAGGCCAGCGTACAGTGGGGGTTCTGTGCAGGAAACCTTAAACAGAACAAAAAGGGAACTGAGGCTCAAAGAGGTAAAGTGAGGTGCTCTCAGGTCCCAGAGGAAAGAATCGTGGAGACCCCAGTGTGGCTTGCGAACACCCTAAATCTCTTCACACCCTCCACATCCAGTCTCCATGCAGACTGCCTGCTCCACCCCGGTGTGCTCGCTCCGGGCCTTCTTGCTGCTGCCTAGAGCATAAGGTACAAGGTGCAGTGTTAAGCACATTCTTGTCCTTATGTAACCTAGTCCAGTGTCTCCTACAGCCATCTGTGGTTCCTCTTGCAAAGACCCCGCCCCTGGCCTGTGGGTCTCTGGGTATCTGAAGCCCACTAAAGCTAGGAAAATGAAGACCAACCGGTCTTCCCAGGGCCTAAATGCCAAGGTCTTGATGAATCCACATCTGCTCTTTGGGTCACAGCCACATTTCTGCTGGCATCCAAGGAGCTATATAGCCATGTCCCTGGGGGCCACTTGTCAATACATTCTCAACTTGTGCCACCTCCAAGTCTTTCCCATAGTGTCTCTCCCTTCTCACATTTCCCTGGCCAAGTCAAAGCTGTGTCCCTTGATGGCATCACCAGCATCAAATTTTCTGCTCTCAGCTGCCACATGGACCTGCAGCCCTGGCCCCCATTCCCGGGGGTGGGGGTCTCAAGATGTCAGAGGAAGGGACAAAGCTCTCAGGAGGGAGGATGCTTCCACTGCTGTGCTGGGGACATGGAGCCTTTACTGGGACATGTGACAAATGTCCATTGGCAGTAGCCTGTGCTGTCCAAGCAGAGCCGCTGTCAACCACAGGCTCCCCAAGGGCTTGGGCCGTCGCTACCTTTCATTCCTGGCAGCTGCAGAACAGTGAATAAATGTTTGAGACCTGCTGCTCGCTCACCCCACAGGAGTGATGACTCCTCTATCCGCCTTTACAGTCCACATGTGAGTCCTCCAGTGCCCTGCATTTAGGACCAAATAGAGCTCTGGGGGGAAGAGGGGCATCTGAGCATCTAGCCACCTGGCAGATTCAGGACATCCTAAATACCTACCCACTCCACTTTCTCCCCGGCCAGTGCCTGGTCTTCAGAAAAACATCCCAATCCATGGAGCTTTTTGGGCAGATAAGCTGCTTCCCATAGTGCCTAGTGGCTGCCTGAGAGATAGTCCCTGGGATGTGACCCAAGCCCAGTGGAGGGAAGACCTACAGGCTGAGGGACTACGTGGTCAGAGGGCATATACCTCAGCAGCAAGGGCTAGTCATTACCCACCTGCCCTCAGGGTCTCTTGGACAGCTGTCTGGAGCTGGAGTTGGGGGCAGAGGTGGTCTAGTTGTAAAAAGGAAAAGCACCTCACTTTCCATAACACAGGTCTCTTTGTCAAGCTGGGGCATGCCTCACACTGAGTAAAAGATAGGCTCTCAGCAAGGTGAGAGGGTGTGGAGGCTGGGCAGGAGCCACCAGCTGTGGCCGGAAGCATTTCTGGGAACTGAGATGGTTTCTGGCCTTTATCTGAGCCCGAACAGAACTTATGAAATCAAGGTGAAGGGTGTGTGCTGTGGTTTTCCTGAAGAACTGGAGAGCAGCCACCGAGGGGTAGGGGTTTCTGGGAATTTCAGCAAGGCCTCCCTCCTGCTTGATAAGCCAGGCAGAGCCACACCTAGCTGTCAATGGCTGCCAGACCCTGCAGGTGGGCAGATGGCAGCCTTCAGAAGGCAGGGTCTGGAGTGGCCTCTGCAGCAGAACGTTTCCCGCAGGTCCTCTTCCCCACATTCTAGCACCCCTGGACTTCACATTCCTGCCCCTCAACTACAGGCCCTCAGCCTCAGCCTCAGTCTGTGGGACCTGAGCAGGCCCTGCACAGCTCACAGCCCTCAGTGGAAATCCCCAGATCTGACAGGCTGGCACAGCTCATCCCATACCCCTGAGGTGGACATGAGTGGGATGGTTGGGGGTGGGGCGGAGGAGGTCATTGGCTTCAAGGCAAGGGTACAGCAGAGACTACAGCACCCTTCACCCTACCGGCACAATCTCCCGCCATCTCTGTATCACACCCATCAGTCGCCCACAGGAGGAGTTTCCAGCAGATGCAGCCTGTGAGTATCTGCACACATCACGCTATTTGGGGATGCCCCCACCTGTGGCAGTTCCAGTGCAAACTGCCTGTGGCTCAGAACCTAGAGGTGTGGTGTGGTAGGCAAGCTGGGAGATGCCCCCAGACCCCACCTCCCTTTCCAGGCTGACTCAAGCCTTTGCAGCTTGTGCCTGACTCCTCACCCACCCAGTAGGGACAGAAGAGGCAGCTCCAGGCAATCAGGATGCTGGACATCCCCAAGGGACTTCGTGTGGCCCTGAGCTCTTCGTGTTCTGATCCCAATGTCCTCCACTTCCATGGTAATTTTTCCATCTTTTCCTCCAGTCTCTCCCAGGAGCCTGTGTGTAGATGGGGCTGTTAGCATCAGAAGTTGCAGACACGCCCTTCGGTGCCCATTTGTCTGCTATGAGATAATGACAGGACAAGAGGCACGAAGGGGGAAGATGGGCTGAGTAAGTGCCCAGTGTGCAGATGCCTCCAGGGCGCCACTAAGTTTCCTTCCCTCTGGCCTGTCACTCCCTGGACTTCCATGCCAAAGAGACCTTCTTGAATCTCTTTTTCTTTTTTCCTTTGAGATAAGGTCTCACTATGTAGCCCTGGCTGTCCTGGAATTCACTATGTAGACCAGGGTGGCCTCGAACTCCTGAGATCTGCCCGCCTCTGCTTCTCACGTGCTGGGATTAAAGGCGTATACTATTATGGCTGGCTCTTGGTTTGGTTTGGTTTTTCCAAGACAGGGTTTTTCTGTGCGGCATTGCCTGTCTTGGACTTGCTTTGTAGACCAGGCTGGCCTCAAACTCACAGAGATCTGCCTGCCTCTGCCTCCCTGAGTGCTGGGATCACAGGCGTGTGACACTCACTGCACCTGGCCGGGGCAAATGTCATAAGGTGCCATCAAAACCCAGTCTCCACAGGCATCCCAAAGGGCAGTAGCCCAAATACATGGCTGCCTAATATGGACCAGACAGAGGTGAGGGGAGCAATTTGGACCAGAAGCCAAGAGAAGGACTTGGGGAGCGGTCTCAGCGGTTAGGGGCATCCGCTGCTCTCCCAGAAGATCTGCGTTCAGTTCCCAGCACCCACCTGGTGGCTCACGGCTGTCCATGATTCCTGCTCCAAAGAGTTACACATGATGCACAGAAACACACACACACACACACACACACACACACACACACACACGAAACAAAGAAGGCAGGTATTCAGTGTAGATTATTACTTTCTAAAAGCCTCCTTAGTTTAATAGTCTCTACTGAGGGCTTGTGGCCAAGATTAACCTTGACTTGTGCTCCTACCACTATCACCAAGAGGGAGCTCTGAAGACAGGCCTCAGATGCCCCTCCCATTAAAAAATTTTTTTTTTCTGAGACAGGGTTTCTCTGTGTAGCCTTGGCTGTCCTGGACTCGCATTGTAGACCAGGCTGGCCTCACAGGGATCCACTGCCTCCCAAGTGCTGATTAAAATTATTCTTTTTTTTTTTTTGGTTTTTCGAGACAAGGTCTCTCTGTGATAGCTTTGGCTGTCCTAGACTCACTTTGTAGACCAGGCTGGCCTCGAACTCACAGTGATCCACCTGCCTCTGCCTCCCAAGGGCTGGGATTAAAGGCGTGCGCCACCACACCCGGCTGATTTAAAATTATTCTTAAAGTTTCTGTTACATTTTGTTTGTGTGTGCATGTGGGAAGTCTGAGGACAACTTGTTGGGGTTAACAGAATCTCCTCCTACCACGTGGTCCCAGGGACTGTACTCAGGTCATCAGGTTTTATAGACGGCGGGTCTTTTTCACCAGACTGACCGCTCCATTTTATACCTGGGAATGACTATAGGCATAGGATGACAAGGGATGCCCCTAAATGCAGCCCTGGGCTCCTTGCTTTCCTCTGTCCCTAGAACACAGCCACTCAGGTTACTAGACAAGTATTTATTAAAAAAACCATCTGTACAAGATCTTATGCTGAACACATGATGCTCTTGGAGGGTCCAAAGATCCTACCCCAACAACACTGGCAGAAGAGGAAGGCAGCCATAGGGCCTAGCTATAGTCACTGATCTTTACAACACCACCTATAACTCTCCACTACTGGCCTCTCACACCCACCTCCACCATCACAGAAGGGGGCAGGGCCAGGCCCAGGGGAGACACACAGCATAACCCTCATTCTCACCAAGGGTAGATCAGGCCAAGTCTTGGAGGGTCAGGCATGGGGTACAGAGGGAGAATAGTCCTCATGGCCACCGGTCGCCCAGATGACACTTTTCCTCCATCTGTTCTCCACGCTCCTCCTCAGGGAACTGGAAACTGGAAACATCCTCAGCTGCTGGTAGCTGCGCTTCCAGGAGTGGCTGGGTCTCTGCAGTGAAACTCTGGTCAGCAAGTGGCCTAAGACACATTTTTCCCAGCCGGGTGTGGTGGCGCACACCTTTAATGCCAGCACTAAGGAGGCAGAGGCAGGCAGATCTCTGTGAGTTCGAGGCCAGCCTGGTCTACAAAGTGAGTCCAGGACAGCCAAGGCTACACAGAGAAACCCTGTCTCAGGGAAAAAAAAAAGACACATTTTCCCCCTCTTCCCTGGGACAGAACTGACCTCGGGAACATATGTGCTGCTTCCTCAGCTGCCAAATGTGCAGGCCGAGATGGACTGTGGTTACGAAGAGGATGCACCCTGCCATGGCCAGGAAGATGACAATCAAATGGCCAAATTTCTCAGTAGCCAGTGGCTCCGGGTTGCACACAGCATTGTGGGTCTTGTTTCCAGGGAAAATGGTGAGAAATCCAAACTGGGCACAACTGGGACACAGACGCAGACACCATCAGACTAGGTTACCAAGTAGCCACATTAGGAGGGCGGCTGTTTGGTAGATGAATGGGAGCTCCTAGGGGTAACTATGAGGGATGGATAGGAGAGGCTCCCTCAGAATAGGCCGATGCTACTCATCCAAGACTTACTTGGCCCAAGGTCTGCAGTGGCCCTCGCGACCTGCGGAGAAGGTGCCCGTGGCACAGTCAACACACTCGAAGCCAAACTTAATATTCCCTGTAGATAGACAGATAGACTATAGGGCCACTGGGGTTAGTGAGGAGGGAGTCAGACTAGGGTCTATCCGTTCACCAGGTCCACAACACTAAGGCCTGGATAGGCAGCACCATATATGCTTATCCTGGAACTGGTCCCTATGAAGATGGTCAGAATTAGTGCTAAGACCTACTAGCCGTAGTTAGAATAATAGTCTGAGAGCAAACCAGCACCTGGGCACTCCCCACCACCTCTCACAGCTAGCCCTGAAGAGACTTCAGCAGCCTCATTCTGATGGAGAACAGGAAAACAGGAAGATGTGCGCCGTTGTTCCCTGAGAGCACTCGGCCCATCTATCCCTTCTGGAATCTAGGACGCAGGTCTTTGCCGACCCAGAAGATATGCCCATGAGCCCTATATTTGCATATTTGCAAGCATTCTTTCACATCTACACGTGCTCACTGGGCATCTACATCAAATTCACGGTTAGCTTGTCATGGCCTTCAGCCGTCTCCCAGGGACATACCATGAGGCTGCACCTTCTGGCCTGGTTGGCAGGGGTAGTGCTGGCAGCTCTTGCACTGAGGGTCTTCACAGTGGTACTCTGGCTTGGCACACACGCAGTCTCCTTTAGGACAGGCCTCCTCGCCTAGGCAAGAATGAGCCTCAGCTGCTAGGCAGAGCCCCTTCTGGTCCTTCAGATGGTTAGGGTGCTCTGCCTCAATTCTCAATCAACCCCAGGGCAAGACCCTAGGCTTTGTCCAGTGCAGGGTTCCATCTCAGAGGGCTGATTGCTAATATGCACGCTTCCTACCACTCCGAAGTTGTGGCTTCATAAGTCCCACTAGATGAGGGAGTCACTGGGGGCTCCCTAAGGCCCCTGGGCCCATGCTGCCCCATTTCCACCCTACATTGTCCCTCAAGGCACTAGGAACAACTCAGAAGCTACTGTCTACATCTCCATCACAGAGATGTGGGCCCTCAGAGCTGCCCCTTCCTACACTGGAGGCATGGCAGGTTAAGTACTGAGATATTGTTCTTTGATGGGTCCCCAGAATGCCCTACACCTACAACTATAAATCACAGACAGTGAACAGGGCAGAGGAGAGTGTTGGAACACCAACCCAGACAGACTGTAGCTTCAGTGATGGCTAAGGTTTGACCCACCTGGCAGTCCCTGGGGTGGTCCTCTTTCACCTTGGACCCCAGATCCCTCTTTCTTTTTTTAAAATTTATTTATTTTTTTATTTTATGTACATTGGTGTTTTGCCTGCATGTATGTATGTATGAAGGTGTCAGATCTTGGAGTTATAGACAGTCGTGAGCTGCCATGTGGGTGCTGGGAATTGAACCCGGGTCCTTTGGAAGAGCAGTCAGTGCTCTCAACCTCTGAGCCATCTCTCCAGCCCCTCCAGATCCCTCTTGAAGGAGAAGTTTCTAGCTTCTGTTGCCCCTGTTCTCACATTTCTGATCTTGGACAACTAGCTAGGATAGACACCTTCTGCCTCCTCAGAGCTCCAGACTCAAGGCTCTAGACCCAGAAAGTTTGTCTATGCACTCCCGTGTCCCTGTGCCCACCCACCTTCCTTGAGTAAGTGTGGGGAAGGGTGCTGCTGTACACCCTGGCTCCTGCACCACCCTCTCCTTGCCTTACCTGGAGCACACAGGCTGCAGCAGCGTGTGTTGGTGCCAGTCCCATGCTGGAAGCTGCCAGGGCCACAGCTGGGCTCCTCGTCCACACTCTGTTGACCTAGGTCCAGCACACAGATCAGTGAGACTCCACACAGCATGGCCCATGCTCCCATAGTGCTTCTCTTGAGTCTTTCTGTTGGCTGATTTTAGGAGTCCCCAGCCTGCTCCAACAGGCCTTGTCCCCGCCTCTGCCTCTGTCCCCACCCCTCAGAACAGGCTCCAGGCCAAGTCCACCTCCTGTTTCCTGTGTCTGTGGTGCTTGTAAAGGCCTTCTGTAAAGTGTAGAACAAAGTCACCATCTTTCTCGATGTCTCCTGAGCTCCAACAAGCTTTTTCCAGCTTCCGCATGGCCACCCTGGCTAGGCTGCAGAGGAAAAGGATGGCCATTCACACATGCTGCCGCCGCCTGTGGGAACCCTTAGTTGTTATATAAAACTTCTCTTCTCTTTCACCCCAGGGAGCTCCTCATGGCCTGGGAAACTAGAAGAGCCACTGGGGAGGTGGGTGGGGGGAGTCCAGAATACGTATTGCGCCTTTCAGAGAAGGTCATCATAAACTGGGCATTCCTAGCAGGTACATGAAGCCAAGAGCAATATGACCTGCCCAGATCCAGCCCTGGCAGTTCCAGTTTGGATCCTTGGCTTTCTCTCTGGATCCACTTTGTTCATCTCCTCACACTATTCTAGACGACAGGAAAGGAGTCCCTTCAGGCCTCTACTGGTGGACTACGCTGTCCTTCTGAGCCTCAGCTTCTTCACGTGGTCACTAGCAGGTTCTGGAAGTTTGCCTCTACCAGGAAGCCTCTCTGTATGATTCAGCCTTTCTTCTCACATCTTCCAGCTGATGGTAAACACAGGGAAACATGGTGAGGACTTTGGGCAGTCCTGGGGTGGGCATGGGCACGGTCATCTCGGACATAACTATGGCACAGAGACCACGAGACTTGGAAGACCCTGGAAACCTGGTCTGACACCCTTTTAAGCTGCAGCTGGAGGAAGCTGAGGAATTAGGACGCATCAGATGTTGACAGCAGCTGTGCAAATCCTTTTGCTCTCTGGTGTCAGGTATGTAAGCCTCCTGAGAGGCAGGGCTGGCCACAGCAGGGAAGGGAGGGAACTCTGAGGACTCCACTCCAGGCTGACCTCAGCAGAACTTCTTCTTTCAGAAGCTTGTGCAGCTTCTGACCAAGAAGCTGTGTCTGAGTAAAAGGACATAAGGGAAACCACATGCCTTGACTCCACATGAACGTGTTGAGGGCAATATTGTTTCTGACCATTTAAAAATATCTAAGCAGGGCAGGGTGTGGTGGCCCACACCATTAATCCCAGCACTCAGGAAGCTGAGGCAGGCAGATCACTGTGAGTTTGAGGCCAGCCTGGTCTACAAAGTGAATCCAGGACAGCCAGGGCTGTTACACAGAAAAACCCTGCCTCGAAAAACAAAAACAAAAACAAAAAAATCTAAGAGATGGGCTGGAGAAATGTCTCAGAGGTTAAGAGCACACTGTCTGCTCTTCCAGAGGTCCTGAGTTCAGTTCCCAGCAACCACATGGAGGCTTACAACCATATATAATGTGATCTGATGCCTTCTTCCAGTGTACAGGGGTACATGCAGATAGGGTACTCAAATACTAAATAGAGAAATCTTTTTTAAAAATCTAAGAGGATGCTCACTTTGGTAGCATATATATATAGATTGGAAAGTTACAAAGATTAGTATGGCCTCTGTGCAAGGATAACACAAAAATTCATGAAGCATTCCATATTTGGTGCTGAACACAGTGATACACACCTTTAATCACAGCCCTTGGGAGGAAGAGGTAGGGGCATTTCTAAATTCAAGGACATCCTGGTGTTACAATAAATTGTATCTGTTTGGCCTAGGAAGCCACATCTGAAGCCATCTCCATAAGGAGGTTTCCTCGATGCTCATTACCTTCTTTGAGGAAGACTTGGTGTTGCCAGGAGTCAACCTGTCTCATTGTCAAGGAATCCTCAAAACAATTTTTTAAAATCGTGGTGGCGCACGCCTTTAATCCCAGCACTCGGGAGGCAGAGGCAGGCGGATCTCTGTGAGTTCGAGGCCAGCCTGGTCTACAAAGCGAGTCCAGGACAGCCAAGGCTACACAGAGAAACCCTGTCTTGGAAAAAACAAACAAACAAAAACAAAAAACAAAAAAAAACCAAAAACAAAACCTTGCGAGTAACAAATAAGGCCTTAAGTTGAAGAGTAGATTCAATAATCTACATTTTGTCTTCTCATCCCTATATATTTCTATATTATCAAAGAAAAATCCCTGCGTCCCATTTCGTTCTCTCTTCAAATAAGACCAATAATAGCATAACCAACTCCCAATGAAAATAAACCTTACCCAACCCCCTTAAGGGAAATGGGACGTCTTTCTCTCTTTTTGAAAAATTATTTATTTATTATTTATTCAATATTCTGCCTGCATGCCAGAAGAGGGCACCAGATATCATGTATAGATGGTTGTGAGCCACCATGTGGTTGCCGGGAATTGAACTCAGGTCCTCCGGAAGAACAGCCAGTGCTCTTAACCTCTGAGCCATCTCTCCAGCCCACGTCTTTCTCTTTTTAAGGCTTGTTCCAGCTGATTTGGGATGAATAATAATAAGTAGGGGCCCAAATAAAAATGGGAAAATGGGGCTGGAGAGATGGCTCAGAGGCTATGAGCACTGTCTGCTCTTCTAAAGGTCCTGAGTTCAATTCCCAGCAACCACATGGAGGCTCACAACCATCTATAATGTGATCTGGTGCCCTCTTCTGGTGTTCAGGTGTACATGCAGGCAGAACACTATATATATATATAGCAAATAAATGAATCTTTAAAAAAAAAATGGGAAAATGGTTAAACAAGCTAGAGATAACATTTGTGGTCCAGTCTCCAAATGTTAAGAAATTCTAGGCTTAATAAAAGTCCTGTGTTGCCACGTGTGACGGCACACACCTTTAACCCCAGCACTCAGGAGGCGGAGGCAGGTGGATTGCTATGAGTTTGAGGCCAACCTAGTCTATAAAGTGAGTCCAGGACAGCCAAGGATAACACAGAGAGACCCTGTCTTTAAAAACCAAAAAAAAAAAAAAAAAAAAAAAAAACCCAAAAAAACCCAAAAGTCCCGTGTGGGACGGCCTGAAATGCTGGACCAATTAGAATAATGAGCTTTCTCCGAAGCTGTCCTGGGAGATGTTCTGTCCTGATGACGAACAGCAACAGAAGCACTTATGGCTGGAACATGAAGAACGCAGGATGTCAGCGTCTCAGCATGCTGGAGGATGGATTCTGTCAGTCTGATCCATCATCAGTGTCCAGTTCTTTTGCTCTGACAATATATAATTTCTCACAAGCATTATACAGTTCTAAAACCATAAGTGCATGAGGTGTGCAGGAGGCACAGAACAATTGAGGCTGGTTCTGTAGTTTGAATTCATGTACGTATAGACTGACTTAAGTTAGCAGTCTCCCTTTCATCCAGGTCTGTTTTATTTTGACCTCTTTCCAAGAGGAAGTATAATATTACCGTTACCAAAGAAAGACAATCATTATTTAATTGAAATCAAAACAAGATTGTATAGTTCTAAATTTCCTTTTCTAGGCTCTATAGCGCCTGATGTGTAGACTAGGCTGCTACCTGCCTCCCAAGAAAATGTAACCCATTTTAGAGACAAGTCGGTTGCCCTGAGCAAAAGAAAAGGCATTAATCTTACCCTTTTATGTATATGAATTGTGGCCTTTGAGTTTTGGAGACCTAACTAAATTGACGTGTACTTTGTCACCTCTAAGTCCTCTGTGTCTTTTTGCATCTGGTGTGACCGCCACCTGCCCCCCATGAAAGTAGCTCGCATTTAGAGAGATAAGCCTGCTGCCAGAGCAGTGACACCTCAACTCAGCGTGCAAAGGCTTTTCGATGTGGGAGGCATGCAGCTTGCATGTTTGTTTCCCTGCCAAACCTTGGTCCTTACATAGACCAACAGAACATATCTCTTAGGCCAATTACCCTGTGGCACCAATTCTCCCAATGGCTGGCCTTTTTAGAGCAGTGACATTTTCCTTACATAAACCTAAGATCATCCTTTAGATCAGTAAGGACATATAATGTATTATTAAGAAAAGGGAACTTGGGGCTGGAGAGATGGCTCAGTGGTTAAGAGCACTGACTGCTCTTCCAGAGGTCATGAGTTCAATTCCCAGCAACCACATGGTGGCTCACAACCATCTCTAATGTGATCTGTGCCCTCCTCTGGCCTGCAGGTGTACATGTAGGCAGAGCACTGTACACATAATAATAAATAAATCTTTAAAAAAAAAAAAAGAAAAAAGAAAACAGAAAAGGGAACTTAACCAGGCGTGGTGGCGCATGCCTTTAATCTCAGCACTTGGGAGGCGAAGGCAGGAGGATCGCTGTGAGTTCGAGGCCAGCCTGGTCTACAAAGTGAGTCTAGGACAGCCAAAGCTACACAGAGAAACCCTGTCCTGAAAAAGAAAGAAAGAAAGAAAGAGAGAGAGAGAAAGAAAGAAAGAAAGAAAGAAAGAAAGAAAGAAAGAAAGAAAGAAAGAAAATTAGTTTAAATCCTAGGCTGTCTCTGTAAGTAACTTACTTTATCAGCAGGGGGTCATCCCCTGACTTACTGTGGAGACCAGGCTGGTCTAGAACTCACAGAGATCTGCCTGTCTTTGTCTCCATGGTGTTAGGATTAAGGGTGTATGTACGATTTTCAGGGGGTCTTCCTCTGTCATATCTATTTTTATCAGTTTTGATGGAACCCACAATTTCTCCTTTCCTGTATGAACAGATGCAAAACCTCCATCCCATCGCAGCACACTTCCTGTTCTCCGTTCTGAGGTCAGGATGTCCTTGAAATAGACAGGCTGATCTAATTCAGCAGACTTTTCTAAACGTCAATGTTTCTCTGCAGCTGTTGGTTTTTTGTTCATTAACATTCAAGAAATTCAAAATCAATAAGGCATTATGTAATCTATCTCTGGGGGTCTTTGATACCCCTCTTTGTTTGATGAGCATTTCTTTTAAAGTACGATTGGATCTCAAAGAAACAAACAAAAACAAAAATCTAAGAGGTCATCCAGAACCATGCCTTCATAGTATCATCCCACCCCTGGTGAGGGCATACACACATAGAATCTCCTGCCAACCATGATATGCTCACATTGGGGATCCCTACTCTTTACAGCGTAAAGATAACAAAGCATTGATTCATCCCTAAAACACTGCCATGCAGTGTACCCTAGGGGTGTCCCATTGGAGTTTTGGGCTTGTGCTGTGCCCTAGCTCAGCCCTGGGCAGGGTCCGCTTGATATAGACTTACAAGGTAACTCAGATTCTGAAGTGCAGACTGCTAGTGAGTCCTACAGAGGTTCTTTCCAGGAGCCAGTGCTCCTGTGTCAGCCACACACAGACCACAAAGATAAAAAGACACAGGTCACATACCTGGGGAGATGCTTTCAAGCAGATGACATCAGCAAATGTCACCACCTGTCTCAGACTTCCTGTCCCCACCCCCACCCCCAGTGTGCACTGCAAGGGACTCCCAAGAGCAAACAGCTTCCAAAACTGGGTGGTGGGCAAAATGCTATCTCCCTTGTTTTATGAGCAGCTCTGTGCATTTCCATGTGGTTTGTTTCACAGAACTAAATAAGTATGTCCCAGACAGGAGCGGGTCCTGGCAGTTTGGCCCTGTGGGGAATTCCCAGGCTGATATGGGGCCTCAGTAGAGGCAGTTAGGGAGTTTTTGAGATGAGCAGGTCTAGAGAATCTACTTTGGGACAGCACCATTGCCTGTGAAGGCAGGGTCATGGGTGTTCAACCTGGGAAGAGGCCCAGCAGCCTACAGCAAGCAGGACGTAGCAGGAGACCTGTCCAGTAGAGGCGAGGCATAGGTATGACCAGCCTGCTTTGGGGATGGAACTTCGTTCCTGCGATCTCTAACCCCCCAAACCCCACAGCACTCTTCTTCCAACCCTCCCCAGCTTCCTGTTGGCCTTTCTAGGCATAGACTTGTCTGTAGTGGGCGCTGCCAATCAGTCTATTACTCCACGCCTCAGGCTTAAGGCGTGGCTGGATACAGGCACCCAACGAAGAGCATTTAGTGGTCCAGTGGGTGTTTTCTTTGGTTGGGGGCAGCTGGATGTTGTTAAGAGAAGAAAAGAGTTGGGAGGGGAACCTGGATCATGGACAGTTTTGTCCAGCCATCCCATGCGGGTCACAGTGGTTTGGGATACACGTACTAGGATGCCCCAGAATGCAGAAGTGGTGGCTTGATAGTATCGTATCTGGCCACAAGCCGACCAAGTATCCCTACAGCTCTTTATGCTTCGTATGCCTCCTCAAAGTACAGCTGACGCGGCCAAGTACCCACTGCAGGGTGTTTAGTAACTCTTTGTTGTTGTTGTTGTTGTTTTGTTTTTGAGACAGGATCTCACTAAGTAGCCCTGGCCAAGCTGGAACTTGATATGCGGATCAGGCTGGCCTTGAATTCACAGAGATCCACCTGCCTCTGTCCACCACACTTGGCCATCTATTGACTTTTTTTTGTTTTTGTTTTTGTTTTTCAAAACAGGTTTCTCTGTGTAGCCTTGGCTATCCTGGAACTCCCTCTGTAGACCAGGCTGGCCTTGAACTCTGCGATGCCTGCCTCCATCTTCCAAGTGCTGGGATTAAAGGCATGAGCTGCCGCCACCTGGTGACTCTATTTTTTTGTTTTTGCATTTCTCTGAGTAGCCTTGGCTGTCCCGGACTTGCTTTGTAGACTAGGCTGTCTTCAAACTCACAGAGATCTACCTACCTCCGCCTCCCCGAGTGCTGGGATTATAGGCATGTGCCACCACGCCCGGCTGTAATTGGGTTCTCTTGGCTTCTGGTTTCACTTGACACTTCAGGTCTCCTGAACTCCATACCTCCATTCAAACTGGAGCACATGTGACTAAGTGTGGGTCTCTGAGTGGACCTCCACTCTGGCCTAAATCCCCACCCCCATCTTCTGATGGGGATGCAACCTCAGCCTCCTAGTACCAGTCACAAACTCACAGTTGTTAGCATGTTTATTAGGAGTACCACCAGGTAGGCAGTATGCACAGCATACAAGCCCAGAGCCAGCCCAGCACCTAGAACACTGGAGAGGACTGTCAGGCATCAAGACATGGGTTGCCTGCCCATGCCCCATAAAATCCACTCTCGAGGTTCTGTTCAGATCTTGGCCAGAGTAACGTGTGTGTCAGCCTGTTCCTCCTGGATAGGGATCCTGATGCTGTTACCCCCTAGGAGAAGAAAAAAGCAGTGAGGCGGTGAAGCAGTAGAGCAGTATGCCTTATCCCTCAAGAAAGGACGCTTTATTGAGCCCAAAGTGGGTACTCACAGTAGGGTTTGGGAGCGTTAGGCAACCTCCAAGCCTTTCGGAGAAAGTACAAGACCAGCAGAAGAGTAAAGGGAGGCAGCAGACCCAGGCCTATGCCTAGGGCAACAGCAAATGCAGGGCCTACGAGGAGAAGCCAACTAAGTGAGCTCACCCACCCTGGCCCCCTCTCCCCTGTCCTCCACTGGGCCAGTTTCCCTTACCCCTTGGCGCCACCAAGGTGGGTGTAGAGGGCATCTGAGGAGTCCTAGGCAGGAGTGTGGTGGACTGGACAGTGGTTGGCCTGACTGTAGGGCTTTGGGTCTCCCAGAGCAGTGTGGCCAGGAGCCTTTTGTCCTCACAGACTGTGTCCAAGCTGGTACTGGCAGGGTGCCTGATCTGCTTCCCAGATAAGGTACAACTGTGGGGCGAGGGTGTCCATTAGCCAGAGACAGTGGTGGAAGTTGCAATGGGTCATTCTAAGCTCTGCCAAGACTTCCACCCCCAAGGCACATGCCTATCTCTGCTTCTGTCTTCACCCTATTTTCTTTTTTTTTAAAAAAATATTTATTTATTTATTATGTATACAGTATTCTGCCTGCATGTACTGCATGCCAGAAGAGGGCACCAGATCTTATTGTGGATGGTTGTAAGCCACCATGTGGTTGCTGGGAATTGAACTCAGGACCTCTGGAAGAGCAGTCAGTGCTCTTAACCACTGAGCCATCTCTCCAGCCCCTTCACTCTATTTTCATTCCTGTGCTGCTCCTAGCTGGGATTCTGTACTTTCAAGCCCTTCTCTAGCCCCCTGGAGAAGAAACACAGGTTGAGAGCAAACATGTTCCTGGGGCCTGGGCCAGGGTCTCACATGCCCTCCTCCCGCTGCACGGCTGCTCTGCACACCAGGGGCTGTGTTGGCATCAGATGCCGGAAAATCCCCTGGCCCATGGATTTCTGCTCCCTGAATTGGTCCATCCCACAGTCGCCTAGACACCATCTCTTAAAGGTTCTGCCCCCGCCACACTGCCAGTCCTCAGTGTCCTAGCCAGCCACAATACTCACTTGGTCCAGGGTTTGCAGGCCTGGTTGTTGCCTGGAGAAAAGTGGCCAGGAGGGCAGGGAACACAGTCTGTAGCGGAGACATAAGTCACCTTTCTGATACTGCTAGGTGGGCTCTAGATGCCGAGGTGCTGGAGGTGGGGCCTGAAGGGGGGTTAGTGCTCATTCCCAGTGCAGCGGATACAAAGCTTGGCCTATGCCGGCTCCTTCTGTCCACATGTCTCCTACTGGCACTGAGCAGAACTCTAAGTCTTGGCATGACCCATTGGAAGAGGGGCTTCCAGCCAAGCTTGGTTAGAGAGACGCTGGGGAAGTGTCAATGTATGAAGTGGGAACATGGCTCACTTATGCCATTGTCATGGTCCTTGATTCACGGTGGCCAACACACATGGATCCTAACCACCTTGCACATACTGGCCATGGACAGACATGCACCTGCCCGGTGTAGGTGGGCCACCCTGAGGCTTACCGACTCCAAGCTTGTGGCTGCTATCTTCCCGGGGCTGGGTGCCTGGCCTGCATTGGCAGACAGTATCCTGAGTAGGTGTGCAATTCTGCTTGGGCTCACTCCCACTTCCTAGAAAAGATCAGGGAGGCTATGGATGAGGCTAACCCGTAGCCCTGACCTACGGACAGGGCAGGGCAGAGTGGACTTGCCTCTCCTCAATGGCACAGGAATGAAGCTGAAGCTGAGGGAGCTATGGTAGCCTGGCCTCAGGCCTCTCCTCTCCTGAGACCCTCTCCCTGGCTACTCTCTTCCTCCTCGTCAGGTAGCCCTGGAGAAAGCTACTGAGATGGCACAGGGTGGCTGTGGCCTCCCTTTTTCATCCTCCCCACAGTCTGTCTCCAGCCTACAGCACGTGAGTCAGAGTGCTCAGACACCTGCCACTTCCACACCAGGCCTATCCACTAGGACAGCTTGGGCAAGGCCACATGGCCAACATGTGCTCCACCCCAGGTCCATAAGGCCCTGATTGAGTCTTCACCCCAGAGGATATAAGTGCCCCCTCAGAAATGCCCTGGCTACTAAGGACTCTTTAGTGAACAGGAGTCAACATGGCTTGGAATAAGTTTTGCAATCATATAGGAAATATGGGCACCCACTGCTGTGGCTGCTCTCTTGCTGGGCTGGACATGAGTCAGGGCAGGAGAAACTCACGTTGGTTGCACTGTGTACACTGCTTGCAGGCATCATAGTTGACCGCCTCATTGTAGAAGCCAGGTTCACACGGAAGGCACACAGTGTCCCTCGTGTCATCACAGCGGCTCAGCATACCACTGCCTGTGGTGGAGCCAAAGTCAGACAGGTCAACTAAGGCCCAGGCCTGTGAAGACACAACTCCCTGGCTCCTCCGGGACCAGCTTCTTGGTTGGCGCTCTGTGACACTGTCACATCTGTGACAATGATCTCTGACATTTACCCTCAGGATCTTTATATCTGTCTCCATCACTGTCCGCTAAGAATCACCCCTCCCCACCCTGCCACTACATCCCAAAGCCAGGCCACTCACCTGGCTGGCATTCATGACAGCACTTGTGACCACTGGGGTAGGTATCTTCAACACAGTTGAGCTTGGCTGTAACTCCAAGTGTGAGTCCCAGGAGCAGAAGTGCTGTGGGCTGCTGAACCCACATGTACATCCTTGTCTGGGTTTTGCCCTCACAGGAGTCTGGGGTTTTTCCTTGCAGGATGTGGCTATAAGAGCTATGGAGGAGGGGCAGGAAGAGTAGGCGGAGGGGCAGGAAGGTATGTGAACATGTTTTATACCTGTGTTACTGTGTATATGGCACAGGCGTGTGCAAAGTCCCACAACAAGCTAGGAAGTGCTTTTGGCCACTGGGGCATGATGCATATGAAAAGTACAGGGAAACACAAACATGCACACAGGCATTTAAAATTTTTTATTTTTAACTAATTTGGTGTGTGTGTGTGTGTGTATGGTAAATATAATGCCCAAAGAAGGCAGAAGAGCTAGAGTTACAGGTAGTTGTGAGCCATCGTGATGACTGCTAGAAACTGGGTGAAAGTCTTCTGCAAAAACACAGGCTCTTTCCACTGGGCGTGGAAGTACACTCCTTTAATCCCAGTACTTAGGAGACAGAAGCAGGCAGCTCTGCCTAATCTACACAGTAAATTTCAGGACAGCCAAGAATTACATAACAGAGAGACCTAAACACCCAAAAAGGACAGTACAAATTTAACTACTAAGCCATCTCTCCACTGTCAAAAGACCTTTTCCCCCCTTTCCTTAAGAACCTAAATTCTGCCTGGTGGCGCATGCCTTTAATCCCAACACTCGGGAGGCAGAGACAGGCAGATTGCTGTTGAGTTTGAGGTCAGCCTGGTCTACAAAGTTAGTCCAGGACAGCCAAGGCTACACAGAGAAACAAACAACAACAAAAAAACCCAAAACAAACAAACAAGCAAACAAAAACCCCTTAAGCTCTTTTACATGCTAGACAAGTGTCCTAACCACTGAGCTATAACCATAGTTCTCTTCAAGTTTTATTTTGAACAGTTTCACTGAGCTGCCCAGGCTGATATCTGAACTTACCCTATAGCCTATGCCTCAATTTTTTTAAAGGTTTACTTTATTTATTTATTTATTGGTTTTTTTCCTTTTTCTTTTTTTAAAGATTTATTTATGATATATACACAGTGTTTTGCCTGCATGTACACAGAAGAGGGAAGCAGATCACATTATAGATGGTTATAAGCCACCATGTGGTTTCTGGGAATTGAACTCAGGACCTTTGGAAAAGCAGCCAGTGCTCTTAACCTCCAAGCCATCTCTCCAGCCTTTTTTTTGTTGTTGTTTTGTTTTTGTTTTTGTTTTTGTTTTTTTGTTTTTCAAGACAGGATTTCTCTGTGTAACAGCTCTGGTTGTCCTGGAACTCGCACTGTAGCCCAGGCTGGTCTCAAACTCACAGAGATCCACTTGCCTCTGCCTCCCAAGTGCTGGGACTAAAGGCGTGCGCCACCACTGCCCGGCAAGGCTCACTTATTTGTAAGTGTGTGTGGGTGGGGGGGGGGGGGGGGGACAGGTGCCCTAGGAGGCCAGAAGCTGTGAGCTGCCCGATGTGGACATTGAGAACCAAATTTGGGTTCTGGCAAGTGCTTTTAACTGGTGAGCCATCTTGATGACCCTGAACCCCCCCATCCTCCTGCTTCTAGCTCCCAAATGCTTCCATCGCCAGGTGTGTCACTGGGCTCAACACAGGCTTTTTCTTCTTACATGGAGACCACTGCACTGAAGGAGGAAGTGAGTTAGCAGGGAGGCGGTGTCCTTATTACACATTTAAATTGTGACATGACATAACTATCAATTTCCAAATTGATTGGAAATTTACATGTTAGTTGTGCACACTCACAATCCCAGTTTTCAGGAGACAAAGTCAGTATGACTGAGAATTCCAGGCTAGCCTGAGTTAAAGATGGAGAGTCTGGGGCCGGGCGTGGTGGCGCACGCCTTTAATCCCAGCACTCGGGAGGCAGAGGCAGGTGGATCGCTGTGAGTTCGAGGCCAGCCTGGTCTACAAAGCGAGTCCAGGACAGCCAAGGCTACACAGAGAGACCCTGTCTCGAAAAACCAAAAAAAAAAAAAGATGGAGAGTCTGTTAAAAAACAAAACAAAACAAAACAAACAAACAAACAAAAAAAAACAAAGAAAGAAAAGGTACAGGGATAGTGAAGCTGCAGAGAGAGATACAGGACTGGGGCTGGAAATCCCCCACCCAAGGTCACGTGTGAAAACAGAAGTCCCCGGCTGGCATGTGGAAACTCCTAACCTGGGAGGTCAGGGTGGGCTAGGAAGCAGGTGGAAAAACCCAAAGTGGACCAAGGGTTACAGAGGCTGCCCTCCCCATGCACAGTGGGGGTCTGGGAACAGATCCTTGGGGCATCCTGGGAAGCATTCTCTAGCCCCAGAGAGCAGGAAGGTAAAGCTCACATTGGATACCTAATTCTCTCTGAGGTCAGGTAGCTCAGTACTGATGGTTAGCAATCCAGTCTAAGGTGCCCGCCTCCTCTCGGAACTGCTATACTTGGCTGTCACACCTGGCCAAGTAGCTTAGCGTCTGCACACAGGTGAACAGGATGCAGAGAAGCCCGGATGTGTCCCCCATTCCTAGGGGCTCCCTGCAGAGGACCTCAACAGGACAGACAGCCCCACTGCTTCCAGCAGCTTCCATCCAGGACCACACTGAAACTGAACAGCGTTCACGGCACTGCAAAGATCACTGGCAGTGGCTGGCCTTACTGCACCCACTGAGCTGAAGCTCCTAGAAACTGCAGGGGAGACAACAGCTCTGAGCCCCACGCATCACTTTAGTTCCACAACAGAGGGACCTAAAGCGGCTCCCACAGGCTGCCGCCCCGAGCATCAGACTGGAAGCCACAGGAGTTTTTGTCTGCCAGGCATGTAGCTAGCTTCCAGGGCTGCACGGCACCTTCAATTGGAGGCCGTTTCAGCTCTAGGCCAAGGCATGAGCTGGAGCAGGATGGGGATGGTGGTCAAGTCTGTCTGCTAAAAGGTCCATATTCCAACCCAGGGCCCTACCACCCTAGGATGGCCAGAGGCTGGACCTGCTGAGACCTTCCTGTCCACATTGTCATTCTGAGTTCTCAAGTCTCATCTTTGCAAGGGAACCAGCTCAGATGCCACCACACTCTAATGACTATGAGGATCCATGCGTCACACTCCACACCCCCAATACAACACACAGAAGGTTCCATTGGGGAAAACTGGGCCACGTAAGCATCCAGAGCAGGCGGAGCACTGCGACAAGGCAGCAGCTGTCCTAACATGCCTAGGCAGTGGTCCTGAACACCAAAACAAACCTCTGAGAACACTGACCCCAGGACTTCGACCAGCTCAGACTCTACTGTAGACTCTAACCTCAGCGCCCAGTTTGATCCCGAATGAGCTTTCTCACGCTTTAAATCCCATCACTCTTTCACTTCTTTTGTTGTTTGTTTTTGTTTTTGAGGCAGGGTCTCTCTGTGTATCCCTGCCTGTCTCAAACTCGCTTTGTAGACCAGGCTGGCCTTGAACTCACAGTGATCCACCTACCCCTGCCTCCAAAGTGCTGGGAGTAAAGGCCTGCGCCACCATGCCCAGCCCTACTTTCACTTCTATCATGAGAATCAATGTTCATTGGAAGCTACAAACCCTTTTAACCAGTGTCCACCTCAAACACTTCCAGTGTAAGCCCCCTAGTCACAATGTTTTCTTTCTCTTTTTTAAATCTAAAAAATAACAACGTGAGGCCGGGCGTGGTGGCGCACGCCTTTAATCCCAGCACTCGGGAGACAGTGACAGGTGGATCTCCTGTGAGTTCGAGGCCAGCCTAGTCTACAAAGTGAGTCCAGGACAGCCAAGGCTACAGAGAAACCCTGTCTCGAAAAACCAAACCCCCTCCCCCAAAATAATGTGTTGTTGGGCAGAGGCAGTGTACGCCTTTAATAATCCCAGCCCTGGGGGGGGGGGGGCAGAGACAGGTGGATCTTTGAGTTCCAGAACGGCCAGGACTACATAGAGAAACACTGTTTGGAAAAGAAAGCAAAACAAAAACAAAGAAATAAAAAAGAAAATGTGAAGAAAAGGCAATTCTATTTTAAAGTAACAATTCTTGTGACAGCAAACACCTGCGCTTTCTCACAGGGCAGTCAGGTGTCCTGCATGGTTCTGGGGAGTTTGAGGAAGACCCTACCCCAACGGCCTGCCACCCTTTACCAGAAGCTGGTCACTTCCAGAGAAATATGATCTAATTTTATCTTACTCTTTCAGTTTTCAAGGAAACTGCAAGAGACGCATTATTTCCACAGTGTGGTAAGCACATGGAGGGGCCCAGAGCTCCTGGCCCTGATGCAGGCAGCACCCTCACCAGAACAACCACTCCAAGCAGTTCTCAGAAGCAAGTGTAGCAAGAGAGACATTGGTAGAGCAGATGCAGTTCAGCTCGTGACTGGTACAGACGAGCTGCTGCCTCAAGACACGTGCTGGAGAGGACACATAGCCTAGTAAGCGTATCTTTAATAAACCTGGGCCATGCTGTGGCAGGAGCTGAGCCAGAGCATATGGACACAGCAGAAAAATGAAGGTTCTGGGACAGCACTTTTAGGGCCTATGGTAGCCGCAGACACAGGGCAGGTAGCATTTCAGATCCACTGCAGACCCAGTCAACCACAGGTCTCCCTGAACCACAGCCTCCTCGAGGGATGGGCAGGGTCAGACAGGCACCGGCAGCCTGGCCCCAGGTGAGGGCACGCTCAGAACTCCTCGTGCACACTGCGGGCATAGTCCATCAGCTTGCTGCCAGTGAAGAACTCGCTGTACTTGAGGATCTCCTCAGGCTCCAGGTGATGGTTCTGGTTCTCATCAGCAATGGCGATCATCTGTTTAGCTTCATTGAGGGCATTGTATTCATTCATGGGGTCCATGTAGTTCTGTGAGAGCCAGGCGTAAGTCAGTGACGCAAACCTGACACCATGTCAATGGGGAGGCCCCGTGCCCACCTACATGCCAGCCCAAAGGTCACGTCAGAAGTGGGGTTAGTATGTGCTTTTCCTCTGGTCCCATACAGAAGGAGCCTTCAGAATCCCTTAACACAGGACTGGGATGTGGCTCTGAGACAGAACAATTGTTTAGGATGTTTAACGGCCCTGGGTTTCATCCTAAGCACCAAAACAAACTCCCAGACGCCTTCCACAGTCTATGGAGTCGCTTTCTACAGGACAACGGTTCACAGTCAAAAGGTCTGACAGGACCGTCCCTTCAATCTGAGTAGTGATGCCAATGCCCACTGACTAGGTCGTCATGCAGGCAAGCCCTTTCCTGTGGGGCCTTACTGTAAGATTAGCCCACACCTTCGCCCCAGAGCCTTGCCTGGGACACGACAAGACTCCCAAGCACCCTTGCTCACCTCTAACTCCTCCATGGTCACAATCCCATCATGGTTAGAGTCAATCAGTTCCTGAAACTCTTTTTTCCTGTCTCTCACCCAGTTGTCGTCAATGTCTTGGCCTTGCTGGTTCTCCACAGTGCCCACGGGCAGGGAGATGAACTCAGGCAGCGACAACTGCTTATCGCCATCCTGGTCTGTAGGAAGACGGTTGAGGGAGGTAGCGTTCAGCTTTACCACTCAAGAGCCTCCTTAGAAACCAAAGAGGCCAGGCCCACCTACCCTGGGGCTCGGAACCCTGCTCAGCAGTGTAGTGCTCCCAGCCCACTGGTCACCCTCAGGCCTAGAATAGTGTTATAGTGTGGACAGGCCTTACCCAAGTCCCGAACGATCTCCTTGACCATGAATTTGAGCATGCCCCGGCTGTGCTCGGGATGAAGGAACGAAAGGAACTCATCCTCAGTCAGGAGCAGGTCTGCGGGAGGGTTGTCCGCCTGATACCAGCGGTCCCTGAGGTTCCCAAGGACTTCCTGAGCTGCAAGAGGCACGCCTGTGAGCACCCAGACAAGCACCCACGGGTTCTACAAGCTTTGCTTCAACTCAGGAGGGCCACACAGCACCCCTAAACACTGTCCAGCCGCCTTGCGTGCACGCTCCAAGCTGTTTACTCCTCAGCAGAGATGGAAATTTCCCCTGACTGCGGCTGACTCACCTTATCAACGTCTGTAGGAACAAAGGTGTCACTTCTTTTCCTCTATACATTTTTCATGTGTATTATCACCCGGAGAGCAAAGACTACAGAAAACCCAGTTTCTAGAAATGACTGAGGTAGTGTGTAAATCTTCCCAAGGACTTTCCTTGTTATTCCAAACAACTGCTGCCTATGCATCCTCTGACGTCTCCCATGTTCCTGGGGCGGAAAGGAGCCTTTCTCTGTCCGGCACTCACAGTCACTTAGTCCCAGCATCTAGGCTTCCAGGTTGTGCAGCTCCAGGAACCTTAAGAATCTCTGCGTAGCCAGGCGAGGTGGCGCACGCCTTTAATCCCAGCCCTTGGGAGGCAGAGGCAGGCGGGTCGCTATGAGTTCGAGGCCAGCCTGGTCTACAGAGTGAGTCCAGGACAGCCAGGGCTACACAGAGAAACCCTGTCTCGAAAAACAAAAAAAAAAAAAAGAATCTCTGCTTGCCTTCATAGCCTTACCCTGTTTGTCCTGAGTCTGCTGCCTGTGGCTACATCCTGACTGTAGCGGCCCCTCTATGGCCCATCAGGTACCTGATCACCACAGACAGACCAAGTGGCCTTCATGCATAATATTTCCTGGGTTAAACTAACCTGAATAACAGGACTCAATTAAAGGGTAATAAGAATAGGATACATTGGCACAACCTTGCAGTCTCAGCTGCAGCAGGCAGATCATTAGAATGACTGTCTGAAAGGGTGGGTGTTGGGGTGACCTCCTGTGCATGGTGTAAGGTTGTCTTTGTGTTATTAAAATGCTGACTTCTGTACGGCACAGATCTTTAAGCATCACCAGTCTCAGTGTATTGTAAACATCTTCTCCATTACCTTTTCTGATTGGTTTAATAAAGAGCTGAATGGCCTGTGGCAGACAGGAGAGGACAGGAGGAGTTTCAAAGGCCAGAGATAGGAACTCTGGGAAAGATCGGCTATGGAAGATTTGCCAGCCGACATGGAGGAAGAAACAGATGCCAGTGCTACGGAGAGGTAACGTGCCAAGTGACAGAATGTAGATTAGCATAAATAGCTTAAGTTAAGTTATATGAGCGGGTTGGTAACAAGCCTAAGCTAAGGCCAAGCTTTCACACTAGTAAAGTCTCCATGGCATCACTTGGGCAGCTGGCAGGTGAAGATAGTCCAGAGATAATTGGTGTTCAACAATGACAGGTGGATCTCTGAGTTCGAGGCCAGCCTGGTCTACAGAGTGAGTCTAGGACAGCCAGAGCTACACAGAGAAACCCTGTCTCCAAAAACCAAAAAATAAAAATAAAATTAAAAAGTGATATAAGGCAGACTTCTCTACCAAGGCTTCCACCACATGCTGACAGAGGGCCTCAGCATTATACAAGGGGGATACAGAGCACAGGCCTCCCCTCCCGGGTCCTACCAACCGCTCAAGTCACCCTAGACAAGCAGAGCCTTCACTGTGCAGACATCAGGGCTGTGACTGTTTAGTGGTAAATGTCCCTTATAGCCTAGGGCATTTAAACACATGACTGTGTGGGGAGGGTTAGGAGGTGAGGCCTTGCTGGGAGAGCACATCACTAGGGCAGGCTGTGAGTGTCTAATAGTCTCATTTCCAGTTCATGTTCTGTCTCATGCTTGTGGTTCAAGATGAAAGCATGCAGCTTCCTGTTTCTGCCACCATTCTGTCACTGTCATCATGGACGCTAACCCTCTGGAGCCATAAGCCCAAAGAAACCTTGCCTTGGTCAGGGTACATTATCATAGCAACCGAAAAGAAACTAAGAGACAGCCAGGCGTGGTGACGCACGCCTTTAATTCCAGTACTAGGGAGGCAGAGGCAGGGGGATCGCTGTTCGAGGCCAGCCTGGTCTACAAGGCGAGTCCAGGACAGCCAAGACTACACAGAGAAACCCTGCCTTAAACAAAACAAAACAAAAAATAAACCAATAGACAAGTTGTTAGCAGAGAGTGGGGGTTGCTATGAAGAACCTGACCTGCTGTCCTTTGGGAAGAATGTGGAAGATCTAGGAACTCTGGACTCAAAAAGCCAGGCGGTGGCGGCGTACACCTTTAATCCCAGCACCCAGGAGGCAGAAGCAGCAGATCTTTGTGAGTTCAAGAGCCAGTCTGGTTTATAGGGAGAGTTCCCATTACAGCCAAGGCTACAAAGAGAAACCCTGTCTCGAAAACCAAACCAAACAAAGAAACAAACACATTCAGGACATCTTTGGAATCCCTCCCTAAGTGGGTTTTACTGTTTTAGATTTATTTATTTTATGTGTATGAATGTTTTACCTACATGTATGTGCGTGTGACACGTGAGCCTGGTATCACTGGTATCAGATTCCCTGAGTCCCCATGTGGGTGTTGGGAATTGAACCCACATCCTTTGCAAAACCAAGAAAATCCTCTTAACTCCTGAGCCAACTTCTTACCACCAGCCCTTACACCTTAAGGTTTTTAAATAACAAATGAAATTGTAAGTTAGCATACAGATGAGATAAACAAACAAAAATCATAACAAAAGCTGTTTTACTGTCCTTGAGGACTGAGTTTTTTATGAACATTGTTTGAACCTCTGCGTGTACATTAAAACTGTTTTCCTGAAAAGCCTTGGTGTTCTCTCTTTTTAATCATAACCATACAGCATTATGACATGGTTATGACACTGTGGGGGCCAGGAAGTAGAATGTAGTGGTTTTAAAGAGAAATGTCCGCACTCCCAGGTCTAGGCATTTACACAATTGCTCCTCAGCTGACGACACTGCTTGGGGGAGGCTTAGGAGGTAAAGCCTTGCTGGGAGAGGGCTTTCAGTATTCACTCCTGCCTATTTGTGGTTCACAACGTGAGTTCTCAGCTTCCTGCTCCTGCCACCATGCTTACTGCACGCTGCCATGCTGGGCTCTAGCCCTACGGTCTTTCTCGGCTGCCTTTGATAATGGTTTATCACACCAGAGAAGTTAACTAATGCACAGCATCAAGAAGATCAGACATGGCCGAGGCTCGGCATGAAGGCCTTCCATAGTTACTTTTGTTAGGTTTCTATTGCTGCGATGAAACACCGTGACTGAACAGGAAGTTGGGGTGAAAGTTTATAAGGGTTTATTCCCACATCACTGTTCATGGAATTCAAGCAGGGCAGGAACCTGGAGGCAGGAGCTGATAGAGAGGCCATGGAGAAATGCTGCTTACTGGCTTGCTCAGCCTGACTTCTTATATAAAACCTCCAGCCCAGGGATGGCACCACCTACAATGTGCTGCCCCCTGCCCCCACTGATCACTAATGAAGAAAATGTCTCACAGCTGGATCTCATTGAGGCATTTCCTCAACTGAGGCTCCTTCCTGATGACTCTAGCTTGTGTCATATTGACACAAATCCAGCCAGAACGGTATCAGTTCTAAACACCACCAAGTCCTGACGGCAGACAGCCTCCCAGAGACACCCTAGGCTCAAGACACAGGAACGACATGTCTCACACAGGGTGGACACCAAAGTCAGTGTGTGTCGGAAGGTGAGGTGGGGCTTTGTGCTGCGGCCTCTACTGAGATCAGCGGCACAGATACACTGAGGTGGTGGAGCACAGCGTGTGCATCTGCCAAGAACTATATAGAATGTGAGTGACATGTGGGGAATAACAGGACAGCACAGGTCCTGACCCTCCACAGAGCCAGACAAATATGGCCAAGGAACGAGGCGACGGTGAAGGAGTCTAGACTGGAGGCCGTAACAAGTAAGGTCCTTCAGTTACACTTTACAAACCAGCTATCCAGGCCTTCCTTCCTGACAACCCTCCGGGGCTTCCTGTTGCTCCCAGTTCTGAGTCCGGCTCTACGTCCCAAAGACCATCATGTTACCTCCAAACCAGACTGTCATTCCTCCACCCAGAAGTGACATCAGGTCTTGACAAAGGCTGCTCCCTCTACTAACCATCTCTCTCACTGGGTCCAGGTCCTCCCTGCCTCCGCCCTCCGCCCTGAGCAGCCCGCCCTGGGCCAGCGCAGTGGGCTGGTACCCAGCACTCACTCTCTTCATCCACTTTCAGCTCCTCATGGTTCTTGATGGCTTCCGCAATCTCCCTTTCATTGTGGCCTTTGCTTGCCAAAAACTTCACTTTATATTCATCCCAGGACACATGGCCTAAAAAGAGATCGTGACTCTGTCAAAAATACTTAGCAGGAAAGGTCTTGGAAAAGACAGTTTAGGGCATCTGCTAGAAGTCCTCGGGTTGCAGGCACCCAGGGCAGAGGGTACAAACTCCCCTGTGTGGACAGCCTAGTACTAGGGGAGGCCGAGGGCATCTGCAGCTCCAGGTATCTTGCCATGGTGGAATACAGGGGGAGAGCAACCAGCACCCGCCCACAGCTTTGGCCAATACCCTGCACTAATTCACTCAACTGTGGAGTGAGCTGGGACTCATCCCTCAGGGACAAGACAGATACTAGCTGGCAGCATATGGTGATAAACACCAGAGGGGATTCTTTTTTTTTGGTTTGTTGAGAAGTAGTCTTAGAATATATTCCAGGCCGGCACTGAACTCTTAGGATTTTTTTTTTCCAAGACAGGGTTTCTCTGTGTAGCCTTGGCTTTCCTGGACTCGCTTTTGTAGACCAGGCTGGCCTTGAACTCACAGTGATCCGCCTGCCTCTGCCTCCCGAGTGTGCCATCACTGCCTGGCTAACTCTTAGATTCTTGTTCAGTCTCCTGAACACTAAGATTGCAAACTTGGATCTAGAATTACTTTGTTTTCTTTTTTCTTTTTTTTTTTTTTTGGTTTTTCGAGACAGGGTTTCTTTGTGTAGCCTTGGCTGTCCTAGACTTGCTTTGTAGACCAGGCTGGCCTGGAATTCAGAGATCCATCTGCTTCTGCTGGACTAAAGGCTGGGTCACCACTGCTCAGCTCCAAGTACTACTTTTCAATTAAAATACTTGGGTCACAGCGGAGAAGAGTTGCCATGCAAGCATGAGGACCGGATCTGAACCCCAACATCTGTGTAAAAGCTGGGTAGATGTGGGGGCCCATCTCTCATCCCAGCACTGAGAGACAGCAACAGGGATGCCTGGCACAGCTGGTTAGAGTAACGAACTCAGTGAGCACTAGACGCCTCCACAGGGGAGTGCACCCACACAAATACACATATACACGGAATTACAGGCATGTGCATACATGTGCCCCCCACACACAAAAACACATATACATGAAATTTTACAAAAAACCACTAATGACAATGTGGTGCTTGCTGTGTCCTTTACTTTCAACATGCACACAACTACCACCAGAAGCTAACTTACACCTTGAGTGCATCACCCCTACTGTGCCCTCTTGTACTTTTCTGTCCCTTGACATGGGGACATCAAGTCCTACCTGTAAGGCTGGGGTACCCTGCCTGACTTCACCCCCTTCACCTAGCTCTGACAACTGGGCTCACTGTACCATCACCATCAGGGTCCACAGCCCTGAAGTGTAGTTTGTTCTCCTTAACAGCCTCCTGGAAGTGCTCTGCTGTCTTCTCCATAATCCAGTGCTGCATCTCCTTGGCGCTGATCCTCCGGTCAGTGTTCACATCCACCCTACAAGCAGGCAAACGGCAAGCATCAAAGCAAGCTCTGGGGACCTCAACAGAAAGGCAAACGCTCTTGGCCCAGGAACTGCACAGGCAGGTGAACCGGCCACAAGCAGCAGCACATTCCATTCAGAAGTGTTGTAGAAAACCTAGGGTCACTAGGGTCACTAGGACCACTGGAGAGGACCAGGGGCTGTACGAAAGGCTGTAGGGGAGCAGCTTGGTCAGGGGCTGCTATCTGAAGACAGAATAGACCATCACTGGGAACAGACTCACTCCCATTTAAAGTACAGTGAGCAGAATCATAATCATTCATTCATTCATTCATTCATGTCTATTTTGGGTTTGGGGGGGTTTGTTGTTTTGTTTTATTTTTTTTCTCTGTGCAGCCCTGGCTGTCCTGTAGCTCATGCTGTAGAGTAAGCTGGCCTTGAGCTCAGAGACCCACCTGCCTCAGCCTCCTGAGCATTGGGATTAAGGCATAAGTGGCTCACAAACCTTCTAATCATGGCACTGTTTACATACTTTGCCAAACCACACAAACACCTTCACATGCAGCAGAGGTAGAGCAAAGTCTCTTTCGAAACCTAATATTTTGTCCAAGAATAGAACCAAGATCTTAGTGTCAGAGATCTTGGGACTTTGGGATACATTACAAGAACCCCTAAACACAGGAGAGGGAATGTCAGAAAGAATCCGCATCAGGGCTAGTAAATGGCCCAGTTAGAAAAGTCATGTGCCACCAAGCCTGACAATGCGTTTTATGCCAGGAACTGACATGGTACAAGAACAGAGCCAGCTCAGGCGAGCTGTCCTCTATTTACACACATATCACTCGTCTTCACGCACACGCAAGTGCACACCCACCCACCCCACAGTGAATGAGTGAATGAGTGGGCAGTCCTTATGAACTGAGCTACCATGAAGTTTAGTTTAGTCTGCCCACCTAAATCCTAACTCAGAAACATGCAACCTTCTGTTTTTGTCTCTTTCTTTTGGTCGCTGTTCCCCTCGCCCTCCTCACTCCTTCCCTTCCCTCTTCCCTCCCTGCCCTGTGCTGGACCTCCATGCCAGGAACCCTCACGGCTCTTCCTTCTCCTCTTCAGGGTCAGGGCCAGGCAACTGCTGAGACTTACAGCTTGCCTTCCCTTAGTTATTTTTCTTTTAAACTCTAATAAAACTGTCCTCAAACTTCAAAAAACTAACTAAATGTAAAATTTAATAATAAAAAAAAAAGGCAGACGTGGCTGCAGAAATCTTTATCCTAGCACTGAGAAAGCAGGATAGAGCCAGGTGTGATGGTTCACAGTTTTAATCCCAGGATTTGGGAGGCAGAGGCCAGCCTGATCTACGGAGTAAGTTCTAGGATAGGACAGCCAGAGCTATATAATAGAGACAGCAGGTCTCTCACCACAAGGCAAGCAAGCAAACAAGCAGAAGCAGGTGGATTACTTGTGAGTCCAAGGCCAGCCATGGCTACACAGTGAGATTTTACCTCAGAAAGGAAGGAAGGAAGGAAGGAAGGAAGGAAGGAAGGAAGGAAGGAAGGAAGGGGACGGGAGGGGAGGGGAGGGAGGAAGGAAAGGTGCAAGAGCAAACCTGTCCCCCTCCATCACCAGCTCTTGACCTATTGACGTGTTTCCTAGACAGCCCCCCTCTACCTGGAATTATAACCTGCTGGGACCACTTCATTTTCCTTCCCCACTCCCCCAGAGAGGGTCTCTGTGTAGCCCTGGCTGTGCTGGACTCACTTTGTAGACCAGGCTGGCCTTGAACTCACGCTGATCCACCTGCCCCTGGCTCCAAGCGCGGGGGATTAAAGGTGTGCGCCACAACCACACCACCGCCGCCCGGGGACTTCTTGCTTTTCAAGCTAGAGTTGGGACAGTCATGTACAAAGTCCTCACGGTGAGGTGGGGGCAGTCTGCCCTGAGGTCTTCCTGACCGCGAGGGCCTAGGCAGCCCGGCTTGGGCCCTCCAAGTCCCATCAAAGTACAAGGTACTAGATATGTGACCCTCAGCCTTCCTAATGCGGACACCCTTCAATACAGTTTCTCACTGGTGACCCCAATCACAATGCAGATATCTCTGTTTTCCACTGGTCTTAGGCGCCCCTGGGATAGAGGTGTGAATCACAGGTCTGCTGGCTCAAAGACTAGCTTACGGCAACTGGACTTCCACCTCAAACGCTGCACCCCTTGCCATGTGACACATGAGGCACCTACTTGGAAAAGATGACCATCAGCTTCCTCCGGCTTCTCCGTGGCTCTGAGTCCTCATCAAACCCATCCATGTCCTTTCCCAGGAAAACTTCCTGGTGGAAGTCCTTGTTGAGGTGTCCGTCCATCTCCAGCTTCACCCCGTTCAAGTGGTCTGGGGGTATGATTTCATTTTCCTCCCGGTTGGCCGCTCTCTCCCGAATGGATGAGTGGTTGGCAGGTCGAGCACATGCATGCATCACAAGGACAAGGCCCAGGAACCAGAAGCCATGCGCAGCCAGACCACAGAGGGAAGTCTGCCTGGACGTCATCTCCACCAGCCAGGCCGCGGGACTCCTGCAAGCTGGAGTCAGAGGCGGCAGCAAGGAAGAGACGGAAATCACAAGACAAACCAGAGCCCTGGATACCACAGAGGTTCTGCGTCAGCGGCACTGCCACGAAAGGCTGACGACGGCAGGCTCCAGGGCCCGACAAGTCTACAGAGAAGAAAGACAGACCAGGCCAGGTGGTGACCACACACGCCTTGAATCCCAGCACTCAGGGTGAACCTCGGCAAGTTCCCGGCCAGCCTGGTTTACAGATCCAGTTTAAGGTCAACCAGAGCTACAAAGAGAAACATTGTCTTAGGAGGGGGGAAAAAAAGGACAGACCACCACAGGTAAGTGGAATCTAGTAAATGTTTCACTAAACACATTCATTTTATAACATGATTAAATAATCAGAACAACCATATGTTCAAGCAGGGTAAGGTGGCATTCACCTTTGATCCCAGCACACAAGAGGATCTCTATGAGTTCCTCCAGACACAGGTGGATCTCTATGGTCTACACTGTGAGCTCCAGGCCAGCCATGAGTAAACAGTAAGGTCCTGTCTCAAAAAACAAACAAAAGCCACATGTTCAGGGCTGGCTATAGCTCAGGCATAAAACATTTGTCTGGCACGCTCAAGTCCTGGGGGTTGGTTCCGAGTACCACAGGAAAAAAATAAAGAGGGGGGGTCCGGAGGGGGAGGAGAAAGACGACAAAAAATGATGCTTTTACTCTTTAAAAAGAAACCGAAAAAAGTTAAATTAAAAAACAAAAAATAAAAAAATAAAAAAATAAAAAATAAAAAAAGACACTGGAGGAGTTCACTTGGCCAGGCTAAATTTCCAGCTTGGAGCTGTCACCATTGCCCGGTGCTGATCTATCCCACATACCAACAGTATAGCCTGCCAACAACACAACAAAATATGACCCTACCCCTCCCTCACCACTATTCCAGGGTTAGCACATGGCTGTGTGACTCTCCAGATCCCAACTTGAACACTGAGCTCTGTGACCTTGGTTAAGTCATCTGACCTTTGTGGTGTCTGTTTCTTTACTAAGTGCCCCCTACTTTCCACCTCAGAATTTTGTGTGGACTGGGGGCCTACATACACTGTGTGGTGAATAAGTGTAAATTATGGTCACCAGCCAACCCTTGCAGCAACCTAGCAAGACCATATGCACACATCCACACTTGCACTTCACTCATGCTCACCAAGGACACTAGGAAACTTGAAGTGCCCAGGAAGTCTATTTGTACACAGAACACAGAAAGCACACTTGCTTCTTCCCAAAATCTATCTTCCTGACAATCACTGGGCTTCCAGGAGCAGCCTTGTCTCCCCTGGAACAGACCCTGCCTGACTTAGCTACGTTACCCCAACATTGCCATGCTATCAGAATCTAAAAGACACTCAACCAGCGCTGTTTCCAGGGGCACTAACACTCGGAAGCCAGTGAAGCCACTGGAATTTAAGGTGCCCTGGAGAGCACGCCCTACCAGAGCCAGGAGCTAAGGGAGTCTGTGGCCACCCAAGGCAAGAAGCTCTATTCTGCTCCTTAAAAGAACAAAGTTCTCAATTCTTTTTTTTTTTTTTGGTTTTTCGAGACAGGGTTTCTCTGTGTAGCCTTGGCTGTCCTGGACCCGCTCTGTAGACCAGGCTAGCCTCGAACTCACAGCAATCCACCTGCCTCTGCCTCCCGAGTGCTGGGATTATAGGCGTGAGCCACCACGCCCGGCTCTCAATTCTATTTTTGATAAGACACAGGGAGCAGTCACTCCTACATCTTATGTGGAAAGCAGCCCCAAGTTAGCAAGGCACGATGGTGCGCGCCTGTAATCCCAGCACTCAGGAGGCAGAGACAGGCGGATCTCTATGAGTTTGAAGCCAGCCTGGTCTACAAAGCAAGTCCAGGACAGCCAGGACTACACAGGGAAACCTGGTTTTTGGGGGGTGTGGAAGGGGAGCAACCCCAAACAACCAGGAGTCCATCAACTGACCTCCTCTTATTGGTTCAGGATTTTTGTCTTTTGTTTTTGTTTTCTTCCTTTCTCTTGCTAGACAAGCACTCTGTCGCAGAGCTACATACCCCACTCCTAGGCCACGGGAGTCATTTATCATAATGCTAGTTTGCTGCGTGACTAAGCAAGCCGAGCAGCTGCGTGCGCCCCTAGGGTTAGGATTTCGGGGAGTTTCATCTTATCGTAGCTCCTACACACACATCAGTTCCCCACAAGCGGTCAACAAAGAAGCTAGTAACACCTGCAGTGAAGTGACCCGCCATCCACAGCAGCCATTATATTGGTCAAAGTGAGTCACAGCTGTTCTGATTTATAAACTGGACTTTGCTTAGGAATAAACAGTCCACCCAGGGCTCAGCTCCACATGAGGTTTCAGGGTTCAGCCACACAGAGGGTGGCTGAGAAATGCTTGTACTTTCGCCATCCTTACATCACAATTCTGATGAGACCAGACTATTTCTTTTCGTTTGCTTGCTTTTGGTTTTTGTTCTGAAACAGGGTCTCACTGTGTAGCCTTACTCGGCCAGGAACTCGCCTAGCAGACCAGCCTGGCCCCTTGACGGTATGGCAGTCACAGACAGGAAGAGCAATAGTTCAAGGCCGGCCTCAGCTACGTAGGAAGTGTTCAAGCCGATCCGGGCTCCATGAAACCCTGTCTGAAAACTAACAATAACAACAAAAGGAGAAGATAAAAAAATTAAAAAAAAAAAAATCATCACATTCTAAAAAACACCGTTTAAGACAGTTCAAAAGCTGTTACGGGGCTGGTGCCTTTTTAGCCCCGTGGTGGAGCATTTGCCCAGCGTTTATAAGGTGCTGGCCTCGATCTCCTCCAGCAGCACAAAAATTAAGACAGGCAGTGGTGGCGCACGCCTTTAACCCTAGCACTTGGGAGGGGAGGCAGGCGGATCTCTGTGAGTTCGAGGCCAGCCTGGACTGCAGAGTGAGTTCAAGGCCAGGCATGCTGTTACACAGAGAGGCCTTGTCTCGAAAAACCAGAAATTAAATAAAAATAAATACAAGCTCTGTCAATTTAGGAACTACAGTAAATAGTATCCGAGAGAACCGTCACCAAAGCCGGGCCAGCTATAAAGGGTTTTGTTGTTTGTTTACACAGGCCTTCAATTTCCAACTCGTACTTCTAGATTTCACGGCGCACATTTTACCCAAGAGGAAACCGAGGCAGAGATGCTGGACCCCACAAAGTCCAGGTCACAACGCCAACCGGTTAACAGAGCCCCGAGCCTCAGTCCCCCACGGCAGAGTGAGTTCCAGAAGAGGCAGCCGGAGGGCGGGCGCACTGTAGAAAGGGCGGCCCCGGGGGAGGGGGGGGGGGTCCCACACGGTGGACCGGGTGGCCTCCCTCACTCACCCCCGGCTTCCAGACGCGCCGGGCCTGGGGAGCGATGCTGGACGCCCGCGAAGTCCTACGGCGACCTCGGATCAGGCCGCCGCCATCTTTCTTCCGGGAAAAGGATAAGACGACCGGGAACCATGAGAGCCGTCCCTAGCTCGGGCGCGACCCTCGGGCGCCGCCATCTTTCCTGTGGGCGGAAGCAACCTCCGAGAACCAACCAATGAAAGCGGCACGTGAGGTCACGCCCTGGACGTCAGATCCTTACGAGGCCCAGCCCGTCGCGCCTGCGCGCTCGGCGCCCTCCCGCCCTCCCGCCCGCACCATGAAGGTGCTCCGGCGTGCATGGCGGCGCCGGGCGGTGCTGGGCCTCGGCTGCCTGGCGTTTTGCAGCACCGCTCTGCTGTACTTGGCTCGCTGCGCTGCCGAGGGCGAAGCGCCCGCCGCGGCTGCCGGCGCCGCTCGGCCCCGCGCCGAGGCCTTCCTGGCGGTGCTCGTGGCCAGCGCGCCCCGCGCGATCGAGCGCCGCAGCGCGGTGCGCAACACGTGGCTGTCCCAGGCGAGGCGCGGCGGCCCCGCGGACGTGTGGGCGCGCTTCGCCGTGGGCACCGGAGGCCTGGGCTCGGAGGAGCGTCGCGCTCTTGAGCTGGAGCAAGCACAGCACGGGGACCTGCTGCTGCTGCCGGGCTTGCGCGACGCCTACGAGAACCTCACGGCCAAGGTCCTGGCCATGCTGACCTGGCTGGATGAGCACGTGGACTTCGAGTTCGCGCTCAAGGCGGACGACGACTCCTTCGCGCGCCTGGACGCAATGCTGGTGGAGCTACGCGCACGCGAGCCTGCCCGGCGCCGGCGCCTCTACTGGGGTTTCTTTTCTGGGCGCGGGCGCGTCAAGCCCGGAGGTCGCTGGCGAGAAGCTGCCTGGCAACTCTGCGACTACTACCTGCCCTACGCTCTGGGCGGTGGGTACGTCCTCTCCGCGGACCTGGTGCGTTACCTGCGCCTCAACCGCGAATACCTGCGCTTGTGGCACAGTGAAGACGTATCGCTGGGCGCCTGGCTGGCCCCGGTGGATGTGCAGCGGGAGCATGACCCACGCTTCGACACGGAGTACAAATCTCGAGGGTGCAGCAATCAGTACCTGGTGACACACAAACAGAGCCCGGAGGACATGCTGGAGAAGCAGCAGATGTTGCTGCACAGGGGCCAGTTGTGCAAGCAGGAGGTGCAGTCGCGCCTCTCCTATGTCTATGACTGGTCAGCGCCACCCTCCCAGTGCTGCCAGCGCAAGGAGGGCATTCCCTGATGTGTCATTGCAGATGCTGTGGCCTCTCCCGAAACAGGCTAAGCTGCCTGGACGATCTGGCCAATTATCTGGGGTGAGCCTGGCTTATCCTATTAGTGCTGAGGCCAGAGACAGCTAGCTATCCGCCACGTGTGCCCATCATTCTTGGTCTTGTGTAAGGCCTGTGTAAGGGCATCTGGTTATGGGTTTGGAGATTGCATCTGCAACACACACACATTCAGACACACACACTCCCTGGCCAGTGTAATGCCACCTATGAGCTATTTGGAGTGTGAGGGCAGGGCCGGCCTCTTGACGAGCTTGTAGTGCCCTCATTCTGCCCCTACTGGGCTCTACACCTCACTGCCCATCTTGAATGTTCACAGACCGACCTGCAGACTGTTGAACTCATTTGTATATTACCATCAAAATGCCGTTTGCCAAAATTGTCACTGTATTATTTGGACAAAGTTCCATTCTGTCATGTCTCCTGTTTTTACCCTTTGTCATATACAAGTCTGAGACTTGATTTTCCAAGTCAACTAGCTTAGAAGTAGTATTTTTGTCTCTGTGGATAGAATTTAGTAAGTATAATTCTGTTTGCTTGGAACCTATTTGTAAATATTGTAAGCTTGTGTAGAGCAGGAAAATCTCTGGGTTCGAGGCCAGCCTGGTCTACATAGTGAGTCCAGGACAGCCAGGGGCTACACAGAGAAACCATGTCTCAAAAAAAAAAAAAGTGCAAGTCTTAAATTATTACTTTTTAACTATTTAAGAAAAATACTTGTGTCAGAACATGTAACTGTGGGTTAATCTGTCAACAAGCTGAGTGGCCAACCCCACTGCTGGGTGTGCTTAAAACATAGAATGTTTAAGCTGTCCATTTCTCTTTCAGGGTTACACGGAAGTCAATCCTCTTCTTTTGTTTTCTGAACAGACTTAAAAGCTTTCGGAGGCCATGAGCCTATGGGCTGTAAGGCACTTTGTCCACACAAAGTTTCTCTTTCAAAATGGTTTATTCACACAAACATTCCTTACAGTATCATGCTAATATAAAAGTTAAACAGATGTCTCACCAAGCGGGGAACAGTTTTTTGGGGGCAGCGGTGCTGCTGCTGGGTTCCACTGGGTAATCTCCAGTGAATACATTTCAGGCGTGCAGTTCAGTCACTGTTCACTGTGAAGTCCTTCAACTGTGGGAGACTAGATGGATGGAAGGACAGCCCTTGAGAGCATAGCAATGGCTAGCACTGACAGGCAGGGTTAAGTGGGCATAGCATCAGTGCCAGCAGTTCAGGGGTCACTGAGGCCAGGTCCACAAACAGTCTCAACACAGGCTATAGAAGCCTTGTCACAGGAGCACTGGCAGTTCGATCCTAGAGACCATCCCCAACGTTCTGTTTGTATTTCCCTGGGCAGCAGCTTTGGACTCCGGGGCCCCCTTGGAGTTAGTTCAGTGGCACAGCGAGGCCAGCCCTGGGCTGGGCTCCTATTTGAGCTGCCAGTGGGCTTGTTTCTAAGGCCTTGCTCTTATCAAAGCTGCCTAGTAGCAAACTCAAGCATATTATTTCAAGTCACACAAAAAGGCTTTTCAGTTACACAACATGGTTTTTATGCTGTGATGAATATAAGTTTCCACAAACGCCTTCGTGTTCCTGTTTCACTCAACGAAGTTCCAAGAGTCTGAGTTAAGACTTACCAAATTCTCACTTAAGGAAACAGTATTTGCTATCCCTAGCACTCCAGCCACAAAAACTAACAATATTACACACCCCCTTTTGAATGTTAAAAAAAAAAAAAAAATGATAGTATACTTAGAAAAATAGAGCTGGGCATGGTGGCACACGCCTTTGATCCCAGCGCTTGGGAGGCAGAGGATCTCTGAGTTTGAGACCAGCCATAGCTACATAGAGAGAACCTGTCTTGGAAAAACAAGCAAAAACAAAGTAAAGTGCTTCGAGGATAAATGGACCATCTGAGATAGCCTTGACTGCTCCATTTGTGGTACTGTGGGTGGGGAGAGACATGCCCTAACTGTCATCAACTTGCCTTTTAAGTTTTTAGTTTGTAAACTAAAATGTTTGGAGTCTTCCTTTTCCTATCTTTTGTTTCCTCCCCACCCCTTCTTTAAAATCATGCCCAGCTGGGTTATTCCTTTAAAGTAGACTATTCAGGACTGGAGGGTAAAGCCCTGCATCTGGAAGAAGGGTGCTCTTGTCCTTAACTGTGATTCTTATCTTCATAATGGGAGGTAGTCAAGTCTTGAGGCCTGTAAGGACCAGATTAGGAGGCCCCGGGACACCTTCTGCTGGGCTCCTGACGAGAGGATGAATTGCCCTGTGTATAATGTTGCTCCTAGGTAAGAGTTTGTGAGATCCAGTGGGGCTTAAAGGGGCCACGTCCCCACAGGACCAGTGGCTTTCTAGGGATGTTGATAGCAAGGCTGAGATTCATGCCAATCACTTTCACATGGGTGCTTCACCTTAACCTTGGAATTGCTTAAGGAATAGTTAGGTCTCTGTCCTTCCGAATGAACAACATGGGGACCATAGGCGGCCAGGATTCAGTCAGGAAAGCGCTCACCCTGTAATCAGGAGGACTGGAGTTTGGTCTGTCTCCCTGGTACCCATGGAAAAACCCAGATATAGCAGCGAGGGCCTAGCCTTGGAGAGCCTTGTGAGCCATCTCTCCAGCCTGCCTTGGCTGTCTTGGACTTGCTTTGTAGACCAGGCATCCTGTGTGGGATTAAAAGTGGTGAGCTTATTTTTGCTAACTATTCGGGGTGTTGTGTGATTCCTAAGGAGAAATCTACTCAACCCAGAAAACAACCAGTGACAGACCAAAGTGTAAGATACCACCAAAATCCAATTTGGTAAACCAGTGAGTTACTGGGGTTACTTAACAGGGATGTGGATGAAGGGTTAGTTACAGAATAAGAAATCACTGAAAGCTGAGCACCATGGCACATGCCTGTAGTCCCAGAACTCTGGAGGCAGAGGCAGGTGGATCTCTGTGAGTTCAAGGCCCGCCTGATCTACAAAGAGAGTTCCAGGACAGCCAAGGCTATAACACAAAGAAACCCTGTCTCAAAAACAAGCAAACAATCCGGACGTGGTGGCGCACTCCTTTAATCCCAGCACTCAGGAGGCAGAGGCAGGTGGAGAGCTGTGAGTTCAAGGTCAGCCTGGTCTACAAAGGGAGTCCAGGACGGCTAAGGCTACACAGAGAAACACTGTCTTGGGGTGGGTGGGGGGAGGGAAAAGAAGAAAGACTTCTTAAAGCTTTGCGGGTTGTTAACCAGTTTTCTTGTAGGTTGCATTGTTTTATCTCCCTTCAGAATATACTGTGTTTTAAAGAGCTTCCTTCTGGCTGAGCGTGGAGGCACATGCCTTTAATCTCAGCACTCCGGAGGCAGAGGCAGGTGGATCGCTGTGAGTTCGAGGCCAGCCTGGTCTACAAGCGAGTCCAGGACAGCCAAGGCTACACAGAGACAACAAAAAGCTTCCTTTGAAGATGTAATGTTTTAAATATGTAGAGAGAATCTTGAGTGTACTACATCACCTGTCGGTAGAAAGCACCGAAGGAGAAAGGTTCAAGCCTGACTTCTGATCCTATAAAAGAGGCTTTATCCAGAAATCAGGTCTCTGTAGTTGTGGTTACTTTAGGTGATGTCATTGGAGGCCCCAGTTTAAAAAACAAACAAACAAAAACCAAAAACTGTGTTCTGTCAGTTAGAACACTCTATTGTCCATTGTGCACAACCCCTCAAGACAGCAAAATAGTGGGTGTTGTGGTTTGAATAAGAATGGCCCTAGGGCCGGGCGGTGGTGGCGCACGCCTTTAATCCCAGCACTCGGGAGGCAGAGGCAGGTGGATCGCTGTGAGTTCGAGGCCAGCCTGGTCTACAAAGTGAGTCCAGGACAGCCAAGGATACACAGAGAGACCCTGTCTCGAAAAACCAAAAAAAAAAAAAAAAGAATGGCCCTAGGGCTGGAGAGATGGCTAAGTGGTTAAGGACGCCTGCTCTTCCAGAGGTCCTGAGTTCAATTCCCAGCAACCACGTGGCGGCTCACAGCCATCTATAATGTGATCTGATGCCCTCTTCTGCAGATAAAACACTCATATACAATAAATAGTTGTACAGCCAACTCCGCAATCCTTTCCAGAAGGATAGAATTTACTGACCTTTCCAGTTTTCACATCTTATCAGTCTCTTCCAATCTTTTAAAAAATGTAATACAGTTAAAGGACCAGAAAAAAAAAAACCAAAAACTTCCCTCTGGATATAAAGCAGGAAAGCACTTTGCAACAGCAGCTGGGGCTTTGCTGACACCCTGAAAGAGCATTGCTTTATCTTGAAAGCCTGTATCTTCTTCTGCAGCATCAGAAGCTAGGTTACCCATGATGCCCAAAGCACGTTGGGTGCCACCTGTAGGCTCAATTTTCTTTCCTTTTTTTGTTTTGTTTTGTTTT
This sequence comes from Acomys percivali, assembly GCA_907169655.1. Lineage (NCBI taxonomy): Eukaryota > Metazoa > Chordata > Mammalia > Rodentia > Muridae > Acomys > Acomys percivali. Next base: position 85,839,632 of record OU015754.1, on the reverse strand, counting down.
TGTTTTTGTTTTTTGAGACAGGATTTCTTTGTGTAGCCTTGGCTGTCCTAGACTCACTTTGTAGACCAGGCTGGCCTTGAACTCACAGAGATCCACCTGCCTCTGCCTCCTGAGTTCTGGGATTAAAGGTGTGTGCCACCATGCCCGGCAGGCTCAATTTTCTTAACTATATTTTATTATGACCTTATTAAACAAGCCTACCTCCCTTACAATCCGACTAACCCAAACAATAGGAAAAGGAGATTGAAGAATGCAATACGTTGTTTGAGATAATTGTGATGTTGGCATCGGTATCGACCAGACCTTGTAATTCAACACCATTCATTTGTATTATTAATTTAGGTCTCTGATCATTAACCATTGTTTGCCAGAACACACGTTTCCCTGTACTTCTGAATGCACCTGTTCATTCTACTGGAGCGGCTTTGCCCTTAATGTAAGGAAATAGTAACAGCTGAGCAATTCTATCCCCTGCATTAATTTGCATCTCCCTTTTTACACATGCCATGATTTTTATTTCCTCTTTACAATCCCCATCTATAATACCAGGGTGCACAATAACACCCTGAGAAGTCAATCCACTTCTTGCCAGAATTATTCCCACTGTCCCTGGAGGCAAAGGGCGGTGAACACCAGTACTCAGTTTGTAAGAGTCAGCCTGTGGAGATAATATAATAGATGTATCTGAGGCCAGATCCAAGGCTGCGCTGCCTTCAGTCACATGCATTAGATCAGTAATACCTAATCCCCGTTTTCCTGTGATTCCGTCACTTGTGGACTGGCCAGGGTAATCTGGCTGGTATTGTTGGTGGGGCCCTGAGCCAATGGGCCCCTCCTGCCATTTCCCGACGACGACGACAAGATATTACCTTGCACATCACTTTTAGATTGACAATCCCTAACCCAATGTTTTCCTTTCCCACATCGGCTACAGTACCCTGGATGTCTCAGTACCTCACAGCCATCATGGCCAGATGCTCCTTGTTCTGCCCTGTGAGTACTATTACTCCACATTGAGTGCACCTGTTATTCTGAGGTCTGGCACTTTTAACCTTACGGTTTCTTTGAACGTGACCAATTCTGCCACAATTAAAGCACTGGGTGTTATGACATCTGGGACCTCTGGCCATAGCTCGTCCAACAACATTATTTCGGTGTTCTGGAAAGCTAATATTAACTGTTTCTCTTACCCATTCATCTAATGGAGCTCCTGTTTCCTTTAAGGGTCTAATTGCCCTCTTACATACTGTGTTAGCGTTCTCACATGCCATAATGAGTTTCAATGCCTGTTTGGTGTCAGCATCTGCTATTGCTCTACCTAGCGCTGATCCCAATCTCTGCAAAAATTCTGTGAAGGCTTCCCCAGGCCCTTGAAATATCTTAGTAAAGGGAACGGTTATCTTACCAGGTTCTTCCACCATGTCCCAAGCTCTTAAGGCTGCACATCCCCCTGTTTCATTTCTATATAATAAACACTCCACGCTTCCAGGGTGCTGTGGCTTCTCCACCTGAGAGCCCAGTTCACCCAGCGCCAGCATTTCTGTGTGTCTCTTTCCTTGGTTCCATCTCCCATCTCTAGTCAGGTCCAGCGCCTGAAGCAGAGCAAGGGCTTGGCATTCCGTCTTGGAGGGAAGCTGCTAAGACAAGGGATGTTTAAGAAAGGAGGTAAAGCCGGGTGGTGGTGGTGCACGCCTTTAATCCCAGTGCTCGGGAGGCAGAGGCAGGCAGATCGCTGTGAGTTCGAGGTCAGCCTGGTCTACAAAGTGAGTCCAGGACAGCCAAGGCTACACAGAAAGACCCTGTCACGGAAAAAAAAAAAAAGAAAGAAAGAAAGGAGGTAAAATAACAAGATGCTAAAAGGGAAGTTAAACACTACATCCTGCAAGGAAGACGGGATGTTCTAGGGGAAGGAAACACCTCACCCCACAGGGAAGTTTGGGAAGCTCAGGATGTAAATAACTCAAAGATTTCAGGATGATCCTGAAACTGGCTAGACTTAGTAAGTTTCTCCCTGCCAACCATATATAAGGTGCGAGGGTGCTGAAAGAGACTCTTAAAGAACTGAGCTACCTGGAAGAGTCTCAAATCAACTGGGTGACCTGAAAAGGTTGTGGACAGACTGCAGAGGTCCAGCTGTGTTACCTAGGCCGGCGATAGGCGTTTGATGATGGAGCTGTCTTTGAACCATTTCTGCTCCAGTAAGTGCCCCTAATAAACCCCACTGGTTCACCAAATCGGGCTTTGGTGGTACCCTGACTTCCAGCTGTCACCAGTTCCCTATCTGGGTAAGTAAACACCTTCCTAGGAATAGTGCTACACAACACCAAGCTCGGACATTCTCCACCCTCAGGCAAACACAGAGGTTTTTTTGAGAAGTCACATTTTTACCTTTCACATGTCTTCTCCTTCCTGGCATTCTTTGGCTCCAGCAGCCCCGCCCTCTGGGAAAGACTACCTCCTGTGTGTCTCACTTTTAACTCTGTCCCTCAGTGTCCACCAGTCCCTGCCTCTGACGTCTCTCAGTCCCCATCACCCCCTGGCCACATGATGCATCATATAAAAATGACCCTTCCCAGATCCCTGCCTGTAGTAGTTAGGGTCACTATTGCTGTGATGAAACACCATGGCCAGAAAGCAAGCTGGGAAGCAAAGGGTTTATTTGGCTTACACTTCCCTATTCATTGTTCATGATCAAAGGGAGTCAGGACAGGAACTCAAGCAGGGCAGGAACCTGGAGGCAGGAGCTGATGCAGAGGCCATGCAGAGGCTGCTTACTGGCTTGCTCCCTGTGGCTTGCTTAGTCTGCTTTCTTACAGAACCCAGGACCACTAGCCCAGGAATGGCACCACCCACAACCGGGCCCTCCATCAATCACTAATTTAAAAAATATCCTACAGCCAGATTTTTTTTTTCCCAAGACAGAGTTTCTCTGTGTAGCTTTGGTTGCACTGGAACTCACTCTATAGACCAGGCTGGCCTCGAACTCACAGCGATCCACCTGCCTCTGCCTCCCAAGTGCTGGGATTAAAGGTGTGCACCACCACTGCCCAGCCCTACAGCCAGATCTTAAGGAGGCATTTTTCTTAACTGAGGTTCATTCTTTTCCAGTGACTCTTGTTTTGTGTCAAGTTGACATAAAACGAGCCAGCACAGTGTCCCATCACAGGCATGCTTATCCCCTGCCGTGCTCTGGGGTGGCTTCAGCGGGTCTCCACCCCTCACTCCCTGAGATTCCTCATGGCGGATAAGGGAGCCATGAAAATCAGTGGGGAGAACTGAGGAGACTTGGGGTGAAACAAGGGAGAGGTGGCAAGTGCCAAGACACCTAGACCTGGTCCACCTGAGCCTCACCCACGTCTCATCTCCTAGTTAGACTCAGGTCTGCTGCACAAGGCGTGGCCACCAACAAGTCTCGCAGTGTGTCCCCAGCAGTATTCCCATGGGCTGTAGCTCCCTTCTCTGATGGGGCTGCAGAAGAATACTGTCTTGGGGCTTTCCAACAGCACCGTGTAGCTCAGCTCAGCCAAGCTGGCTTTGGTGGAGAATGCTGCTCCAGGTTGTTGTGTGTGGTCACATCAGCTTCATACTATAGATACCCTACGTAGCAACTGCCTCTCTGAGGCCAGGCCGGCTGTGACAGCAGGCCATGTGAGCCTGCATCAAACTCTGCCTCTCCTCTAGGCCAGGACCTGACCATGCTCAGTGACCCAAGGAAAAGGAAACCTGACACCCAGTTACTCCCTTCTATGGTGTCTGGGGGTCTTGGCTGACCCAGTCTTTACTTTGGTCCACCTTCACAGCCTCCTACTTACGATCCTGGGAGGAAGTGATGGTCAGTGAACATCCGTGTGGTCCCTGAGGTGGTGGCAGGTCAGTCTTAGCCCCTTCTCCCTGCCTGCCACCTCCCTGTATACTAAATGGGCCCTCCAGCCCTGTCATCCCTGAATAATAATCCCCTGTAAATGCTTTGGAGAGCCAGGCATCTGGAAAGGCGGAGAGATGGCTGAGGCTCGGGGCTGAACAGTTGTTTGGGATACTTCAGTGGCAGAAAATGGAGTTTACACAGCTCCAACCCTTTGCTTCCTGTTTGTTTATTCCAGTTTGGGCTGCCACCGCGTATCTCCGGTCTCAGTTGGGTTGTTTTAGGGGTGTTGGGTGCAGGTGAAGCTGGATTCTTGCTGAGACTGGGCTACATGTGTGCATGCTGGCTGTTGCAAAACTGATGTTATCTCCTAGAAGAACCTGTGAGTCACTGCCCCCAGAGCAAGGGGCTGTGCCCTAAATCTTTCTAAACAAAGACCCTTTGTTCCTAAATCCTCCCGTCAGGGCCCACGTGAACCACCAGCAGACACACAGGCAGACAGGCATGCCAATGGAGGCAGCCAGCACAGGTAGAGTCAAGGCTATTTTCCACACCCGAGTACGTTCCTCGGCCCACCTGCCTCAGCTCTCAGAACTAGGCTATGAGAGATCTGGGGCTGGCGGCAGGAGGCCTCAGATATAATGTCCTGAAGGGAGTAGGGCCATGAGGTCTTGCAGCCCACAGAGGCTGCAATTGGTAGCCCAGGGGCAGATTGGCCAAGGCCAGTCAGTGAGCCCCAGGTCTCACAAGCCTGAGTTGTACTCTAAGCTGCAGCTGACCATGGGTTCTTCGGCTTGTCTGAAGCCAGCACCAAGGGTGGGGAGGGAGACAGAGTCCACACAAGGCTTCCACTGCAACATAGGCCTCTCGTCCCAGGCCAGGAGCCCCCTTTGGGCCGAGAAGCTCCTCTCCCTTGGCTTCTTTCCCCCCTTTTCCCTGCCCAGGGAGCCTCAGATGCCAGGCGTGTACTCACAGGACGCTACTGTGAGGCCGTGAGCAGCCACATGCCCCATTCTGACTTCAGCAAGACTATTGCCACTGGGCCTTTCCATCGCCAAGGGCAAGAACTATGTCCACTCCTGAGTTTGACCCCGTCCTTGTGGAGAGCTCCCGTCCGCTGGACACCTGCCCCATGGTTCTTCCTGGGTCCGGAGCAGAGATCCCTGGAGACACAGATACTCTTTTCCCTCCACTACAAACAAATCATGTGCACACTCAGGGTGCCTCTGGGGACCTTATGGACACACCCTCGGGTTCTTCACAAAGGGCTGGAGAGATGGCTCAGAGGTTAAAAGCAGCTTCTGCAGGCTGCTCTTCCAAAGGTCCTGAGTTCAATTCCCAGCAACCACATGGTGGCTCACAACCATCTATAATGAGATCTGATGTCCTCTTCTGGCCTGCAGGCAGAGTGCTGTATACATAATAAATAAATAAATAAATATTTAAAACAAAACAAAACAAAAAGTCAAGATTACCTGGCTATATCTGTTGTGTTGTTGTTGTTATTTTTACCTGGCTATATCTGTTGTGTTGTTGTTGTCTTTCGAGACAGGGTTTCTCTATATAATAGCCCTGGCTGTCCTGGAACTCTCTTTGTAGACCAGGCTGGCCTTGAACTCACAGAGATCTGCCTGCCTTTGCCTCCAGATTGCTGGGATTAAAGGCGTGCGCCACCACACCTGACTACCTGGCTATATTCTGAGGCCCCAGGTATGAACTGGTCTCTTCTGTATGTTGAACTCCCAAAGGGGAGCACAGGGTGGGTAGTTGTGGGCACTAGCACTGGCAAAGCCACACAACACCTAAAATGTAGCTCTTGGAGGCTCAGCCTTGCCCCGTCCCCGGCTACTCCGTTGACTCCTAGCTTGAGATGCACCTCAGGGGATGAGGACCCTGCTCTTGTTTGTGCGCAAGGCCAGGACAGGCTGCCAAGGGTACCAAGGGATCAGGCTCTGACTGAACTCTACAGCACCAAGGTGGGCATTGCTCTTTGGAGGGGCTGACCAGCTTATGGCCTAAAACCAGACTCAGGAAGGGTTTCCGATCAAGTGTTTTCATGCTGGAAATGGCCTCCCAGGACAGTCAAGAGCTCCTGGCCATGTTTATACACCTCGACAACCTAGCCTGGCAAGCAGAAGGGTCAGACTGAGGTTCCGGGAAGCCGGCCTAGCAAAAGGATTATAGCAAGGCACCTCCAGCTGCCCTAAAACAAGGGCTTGGGATCAGGAGCCAAACAAAGGCTAAATAGCACAGCACTGGCCTTGCTCTCACTGTCCCCAGCCAAGGATGGGAACTACCTAGACATTTCGGCCACTTCATAAAACAGCTTCAAAATGGGGGGGGGGGGATGTAGAAGAAAGTTACCTTCCCCTGAGCTCTCCCCACTCTTGGGACCCTCAAGCTAGCCCCCACCTGAACATTAGCAGCTCCAGCCTGTCTGCCTTCCATAGCATACCATGCTCAGGCTGGGTAGCCATGCCAGGTGTCTCCTATGAACCTCATGATATGAACCATAGGACATCAAAGCCTATGACCTTGGGAGACTTGAGAAAAATCACATGGTACAGCTGGATACATGCAAAAAGCCTGGCTGCTTGTCTTTTGGGCAGGCCGCATGGGTTTTTCCATATCTGTGACCTGGACCCTCCGTTAGAGTTTTCCACTCCAACCTAGACACCCACTCCCTTGCTCCTGGGCCCCCAGCCACTAGGGCTCATCTGGAGACAGCACATTCCAAGGAAATTACAGCTAAGTGGCTAATGACCTCCGATTAGGGGCAGGAATGGGGAGGAAGAGGAGACAGACAGACGCAGGTAGAGTCAGGCGCCCAGACAAGGCCCACCCTGATCCTGGCCACCTGCCCAGGCACTGCTGTGCGGAGCTGGCCCCTGATCACGGTGTCTCCTCATCTTTCATCTCCTCATCTCCATCTGTCTCTTTGTGGAGCCCTGAGTCCCATTCTTGAGTCTCCATCTTGGGGATTACAGCCCCTTCTGCAGCCAACAAGACCAAAGGACAAAGCTGAGAGGCCCTTACCCTGGGCAGGGAATGCGCTATACGTGGCTCAGGAAAGTGTGGCAGACGCTGCCCACCATACTGGGTGGCTGGCTTCCAGCCTCAGCCAATCTGCACAGAGTAATGCTGTTTACCAGTAGAGCAAAGAAATTACAGGCCTGGCCTTGCAGAGAAGCAGCCCCTGAAGTTCCTAATGTAAGTGAGGTGTTTACGGATCTGCAGGTATAGCTATTCAGACCACACTTCTGTGCCAGCCTCTTCCACGTCCCTGCTCTGCTTTCTCATAGAACCCTGACCCTTAATATCCCCACTGATAGGCCCTGAAAAAAGTCTCTCTGTGTGTAAACTAGTTTCCCTGCTCTCGTGGGTGGAGGAGAACACATTGATGCCACAGCCTGAGGGCCTGGGGCTCTAGAAAAATAAGACCTGATTGCTCCAGATCTTGACCCAGCAGGCAGGCTGCCCAACAAGGGTGCTGAGGGCAGACAGGAAAGAGGGCTCCCTGTGGGTCAGGACCTCAGTAATTGGCAAGTGGGAGGCCAGTCACTCCTATTTACTCAGTAGGGACCACGGTATGCTTCGTATGGACCCTAGAAGGCTTTGCACCATCCCCCCCATCAAAGCAGCTGACAGTGAAGCTGCAGTCAAGTGAAACACAGACCTCTCCAGACAGCCCTAGCCCTTGACGCCACATTGAGTGGTGGGGGTAGGGTTACAGAAGAAAGGTGAAAAATGGGTCAGTGGCCGAGCTTACTGCCACACAGACTGGCGCCACCCACGCCACCTCAGTGACTGGCTTGGTTGACCTGCCTCATTGTCCAGCAAGATCCTAGGGGCCCTCCTTTAGCACTTGAAGGAGGGTCAAGGTCTTGGGTGAAAGATAAACCACACGCTTTGGCCTCTCCCAATTTTACTGCCTCACCTTACACGCTGCCCACAGGCCTATGAGCAGACCCCTTACCTCTGCTGCATATTTCCCCCCTTTGGGAGATAATTCCTGGCCAAAGGAAAATCTCCCCTGCTCAGTCTTTTTCTTTGCCCCCTCTGTGTAGCCTTGGCTGTCCCTTCGTAGACCAGGCTGGCCTCGAACTCACGTCGATCCACCTGCCTCTGCCTCCAGAGCTCTGCTCGGTCTTGAAGACAGAATTCTGAGAGCAGTCAGAGGCTGAGACCTTACCATCACCTTTTGATGGCCCAGGTGCCAACCAGAGATGGAGTCTTGGAAGCTCAGCCAGCTGGGACATCCTGAAGCTAATTTATATTCTTTGACGCAAGTTTGACAGAGCCAAAACAGTCACTGCTCCTACCTCGAGGCCCACAGTGGATGGGTTGCCAGGGCCACCCCACACACCTTCTGGGCAGGCTTCCCTAGACGAAATTTTGTCTCACCACACTTGGGCCTGCAGGTCTTCTCCAGCTTGGCACATAGTTGCCTAAGAAGTGGGCACTCTAGCATATTGCTTTTATATACTTGAGCTCCCTTCAGCGTCCCCCCAACCGCCAGTGTGTGGACCCCACCTCACAGGGCCCCTGTGCTGACTAGTTTTGTTAGCTTGTTTGTCAACTTGGCACAAGCTAGAGTTATCTGAAAGGCGAGAACCTCAATTGAGAAAATGGCTCCATAGACGTGGCCTGTTCCATGTATGGTGGCGCACGCCTTTAGTCTCAACACTTGGGAGGCAGAGGCAGGTGGGTCTCTGTGAGTTTGTGGCCTGCCTGGTCTACATAATGAGTGCCAGGACAGCCAGTGTGCATAATGAGACCCTGTTTCAAACAACCAAAACCAACCAAACCAAAGGCCTTAGACAAATCTGTGGAGTATTCTCTTGATTAGTGATTGATAGGAGAGGGCCCCGCTCAGCACAGGCAGTGCCGTCCCCGGGGAAGTGTTTCTGGGCTGCATAAGAAAGTGCGCTGAGCCTGGCACTGTGGCGCACACCTCTTAATTCCAGCACTCAGGAGGCAGAGGCAGGAAGATCTCTCTGAGTTCAAGGCCAGGTTAGTCTACATAGAGAGTTCTAGGACAGTAAGGCAGGATTACAAAGAGACATCCTGTAGAGAGAGAGCGAGAGAGAGAGGAGAGAGAGAGAGAGAGAGAGAGAGAGAGAGAGAGAGAGAGAGAGAG
>OU015754.1:85799443-85826342 GCA_907169655.1 Acomys percivali | reverse complement strand
GACAGTCTAGTTGTTTCAGGATGATCCTGCCTTCATTGACCAGAGTAAGCCAAGGGGCCCTGGCATAGCACAAGGCCAGTCCTGAGTAAGACCAGAGTGGGTACTGGAGATCCTAACCAGAGATAAAAATGTTCTCCTCCAGACAGGTCAGTGAGCTAGGAAGGGCAGGCAAACACCCCTTGAGTCCTAGGAACAGATGCAAATCCGTCTGAAAGCACCAAAATTCTCTATTGGTATCTGTTGGTCCTCTTGGCGCCGAGGGCATCAGACACAGCTGAGCCGAGGGCAAAGGCTGCAGAGAGATGTACACCAAGACCATCTCCGGCGTAAAGGGCAGGGAGGCCCCACGCCTGACAACATCTCCCCAAACTTTCCACTGCCTTATCTCTGAAAAGGCCACCCTGTTCAGGGCAGAGAGCACTGCCACCACCACCCTCCCTTCCCTAGCACCTAATGAGGGTCACTCAGAATGCAGCCCACAGCTTACACTGCCTCAGCCTGCCTGTCAGGAAATGGGGCCTCAGGCTTGATGTAGACTGATATGGCTGAGAGGCAGCCAAGGTGGCTGACACAGAGATACCCTACGAAGGAGAGAGGCAGGGGGCTAATGTGTGGGTAACGGTTGTTTCCCTTCCTGCCCTGGGGGCACCTAGGATGGCAGCAGTCGGAGCTTTGAGACCCCTGGAAAGCACAGGGGCAGGCCAGTCAGGCTACTGCCTACTTCAGGAGTTACAGTATGTAAAATGACATATTCATTAGCCAGCCCGAAGTCCTTCCCGACCCTCACCTGAAATAGCAATTAAACCTAATGGCACCAGGCTGCTGAAAGGCACACTGAGGCCTCGAATGGTAAACTGTTGCCCCACTAGGCATAGGCAGAGGGAGGCTCGCTCCCCCACAGGTCAGGCCCTGTCCTGCCTGAAGCAAACCCGTAAGTGGTCAAGGTCTCCGGCAGTGCAACCTGGAAACGGGGGCGGGAGGTGGGGGTAGCAGAGCTGTCTGGGTGGAGCCGCACACCCGCATGCTTCCCAGCCGGCGCCTACCTTGAAGGAGCCTGGCAATCCCTCGTGGTTGGATGTGGTAATATTGGGGGACTCCACACGCACAGGCAGCTGCCGAGGCTTCTTGGGTTCCTGCCGCGCCCCGACTCCTGCACTCTGTAGCCAGAGCAGGGCTCCAGCAGCCCAGGCCCAGACCCACATGGCTCAGTCTCCGCAAGCAGAGGCTCAGGGATAGGAGGCCAGGCCAGTGTTCTCATGGGGGCGGCGACATTCAGAGCCCCTGCACGGGGTGAGGCTCAGGGATGAGCCCAGCTGCCGCCTGGTGCTTGTCTACAGGACGAGCCAGAGAGCGGCAGAGAGCTAATGTCTTGGCGGCCTCCCCTCCTGCTCAGTGCCCATGCAGTCGTCCCCACCACCAGATGAGCCCTCCCTCCTTCCCAGGCCTGTGAGGCTCCTAGGGCTCCAGAGACCTTCCAAGGCGAGGTGAGGTGGGGCGGGGCGGGGAGGGGTGGGGCGGGACGGGGGCGGGACCCCAATGATTCCATCACCCCTTTCTAAGGAGTAGGGAGGAGCTGGATTGCATCTCCCCTGTCCAAACAGTCCCTGGCTTCTTTGCAGCAGGATTTCTATTTAGTTAAGCTGGAGGTGGGGGTGGGGGACTGTTAACATCAACTCTGTGGCTTCTTTCATACCCACACCTTCAGGACAGAATCTCGTGTGATTCGTTCACTTCTGGAAGCTGTGTACAAATCTCCCAGACCTTCCCACACATCTCATTCAGGCCCAGAAGCCCAGAAACAGCCCCCATCCTAGAACATCTCCATCATCTGCTTGCTTGCCCCTCCCAGCCAAGCCTTTGAGTGTCTGGGGCTCAGTGACTATGGGGGGGGGGGCTTTGTAAGGATTCCCAATAGCCAGATGACCTCCAACTAGAGCAGCATCCCCGACACACACCAGCTCCAGTGGGTGTGGGTCTTTGATAAACAGAGTGTTCTAGAATGGAGCCCCCTCAACTCCCACACCAAGCAAGCCATCCCAGCTCCAGGCCACACCCAGTCAGAAGCCTAGCAAAGCTGGAGTGGGGGAGAATGTAAGGAAAGTGCCCATCTCTCCTGTTCCTGGCTCCCAGGCACTGTCAGCTCCAGGAACAGCAGAGCCTCAAGTGTCTTTGGTCCTTATGTTACTGGAGACGCCACACTGGATGAGAGGGCACCAGCATTTGATGCGTGGTGGTGACCTGTACCCAGCGTAGATAGGTCAAGACAGACAACGTCTATGTCTCACATTCAAGGCTCAGGGTTCAGGGAGGGCCAAGTACCTCAGCCCAAAGACCTCCTCTTGCAGATGCAGTCCACCTATACCCTGGTGGCCTGACCTTACTGGTAATGGGATTTCCCAGCTCTGTCTTGCAGGCAGTTTTATTTAAGCAAGGAGACTAGGAGGCTAGTCTCAGCCTGCCACAGAGACAGCACAGTGGGGCACCTCGTTTGGCTAGGGACGGACTCAAGTTAACAGTTTTCCAGCTTCAACATCTCCCTGTCACAAACAACTTGGGAAATAACCAGAAGGATCCTACTCTGGTTCACAAGAACCCTGACCAGGCTAACCTCCAGGAGGATCAGGTCCAGCTTCTGGCTCTCACACCCCACACCCTGGAGAAAACAGCTCTGCAGGACTGTATTGGCTCACTATGCAAGGAAGACCTTCCCTCTCACTCCTTAAGAATCAAATTCCCAAAGGCCAGTCAGGCCTAAAATCCCAGCACCTAGGAGGCAGACAGAGGAGAATTCAAGGCCAGCCTCAGGTACATAGTAAGTTCAGGCCAGCCTGAGCTACATGAGGCTACTAAAAGAAATTCCCAAAGAGAGGGTTTTTTTGTTTTGTTTTGTTTTGTTTTTTTTGGTTTTTCGAGACAGGGTTTCTCTGTGTAGCCTTGGCTGTCCTGGACTCACTTTGTAGACCAGGCTGGCCTCGAACTCACAGCGATCCGCCTGCCTCTGCCTCCCGAGTGCTGGGATTAAAGGCGTGCGCCACCACGCCCGTCTAAGAGAGTTGTTTTGTCTCAGGGGAGGAACAAGAGTTGGCAGAGATAGGGAAATTTCCTTCCAAGGGACTCCTCTTTTTAAATAACAGCAGAAGCCAGGCGGTGGTGGCGCATAGCATACCTTTAATCCGAGCACTCCAGAGGGAGAGGCAGGTGGATCTCTAAGTTTGAGGCCAGCCTGGTCTACAGAGCAAGTTCCAGGACAGCCAGGGCTACACAGAGAAACCCTGTCTTGCAAAACCAAAACAAACAGGTAACAATGGGATGTAAGCTTTGGGAAGGGAGGTCTAACGGAGGGCAGTCCAGGCTGCCAACTGCCCGTCAGTGACTTCTCCTAAGAAGGGAAACACACAAAGTCAGACATGCTTGATGAAAAAAAGGTCACCTTTTATTTGGGGTCAGTGCAAGCAACACACAGGGGACACTACAGGGTCCTGTAGCACTCAAAGGAGCTGCAAGAGGGGAAGCCTTCTCAGCAGTCTACAACTACACCACCAAGTCTGACAGCGTGTGGTGAGAGTGCAGGTTTCTAAGATTTCCTTTCTAAGATTTTTACTTTCTAAGATTTTCATTTTGGGCTGTAAGAGTTGAGATTTCACACCTGTGATGCCAGCACTTAGGGGAGGCAGACGCCGGCGGATCTCTGTGAGTTTCGGGCCAGCCTGGTCTACAAAGCAGGTCCAGGACAGCCAAGGCTACATGGAGAAACCCTGTCTTGAAACCCCCAACTTCCCCCCAAAGTGGGGAGAGGGGAAAGAGCTGAAATTTCACATACAGAGAACACTCTAAATCTGGTAACATCCTGTCTTTTATTATTTATTTTTTGTTTTTCGAGACAGGGTCTTGGCTGTTCTGGACTCACTCTGTAGACCAGGCTGACATCAAACTCACTGCAATCTTCTGCCTCTGCCTGTGCACCACATCCGCCAACGTTCTGTCTTATAAGAACGTCAGGGAACAAGAAACAGTTACCTAAGTGCAGCAGAGCACTCAGGACCAGGGAAGGACTAACGTGCGGTGCTAGGGGGAAGCACAAGTCTGCAGGGCTCCATCACTAGGACCATGCACAGGCCCAGCTAGGGGCTGTCAACCAACCTCTTGTCAGCAGCATTTCCTACCCAAGCAAGCACAGCCTACCAGGGAAGGACACTAACACAGGCTGGATACCATTTAAGAACAAAGGTGTGTGCAGCTACAGACTTTTCAGGAGAGGCTACATGGTATTTACTAGTTGTAAATCACAGAGCTAAACAAAGGATGGCCACACTACACCACAGCTTTCCCACTGGGCTCTGAAGTGAGGGGGCTAGTTAGGAGCCTCTTGCCCAACCCAGACAATGTCACTGCTCCACCTAGTGCCTTACTGATGTCAAACTACTGCAGATCCATTAAACACAAATACTACAAGGTAAGATGATGGCCGTAAGGGTTAGGAGCATGTGAAGACTGAGAACTTGCCAGCTCGGACTCTTAAGCCTGATGTGTTTTCTGGGCAACTGCTTTTTCCATAATCTGTAGAAATCAACACCTAACATAGGTCCCCTGGGAAGAATGGTGTAGCCTACCTTAAGATAAACGGAAGAAGTTGGAGAAGCCTCCAAATACACAGACCTAGTCCACAGGGACTTGAGTTCTCCACTGTCCACCAATACAGGAAGACTACAGGCTTCTGGCCATCAGGATGTAAGGCACCCAGGGGAGCACAAAGAAGGAAGAAACATTAAGAGTGACAGCAACTCCAGACCCAACCCCCCCAGCCCTCACTGCAGTCCTCAGCCCTGTTCTAAGTGTGACACCTTGTGGTCAGGGAGCAAGTTCACTTTTCTACTCTAACAAAAAACCAAGCACTTTCTTTCTCTAAGTATTTTCTCTCATTCATAAGCAGTTTTACAACGAGGCCACAGCAGTCCTCTCCCAGATGCCCCTCTACAGGTGTCAACCAGCCAGCCAGCTCAGTTCGCCCCACAGGAGGTCTGCAGCACTGGCCGCACCCCCCACCATGAGGCCTTCAGCTCCTCCACTAAGAACACACACAGAGTATTTGATAGGGATTAAAGTTTTATATTTTTAAGTGACCAAATCTAATAAAATGAAAAAAAAAAAAAAAGGAAAAAAAAAAAAAAAGGTTTACTAAACAGGTCCAAAAGACAACACAGGAGATAAGCAATAAAACCAAAGTGTGAGTGGCCTTGTCCACGTCAGCCTCAAGAGGGAGTTAAGAACCTCCAATCTTCTCCAAACCACATTTTGGTTTTTGCTTTCTTTTTAAGGTTTTTAAAAAGTGAAGCCTAGGAGTCCGGCAGGCCACCCAGTGGTCAGCAGCATGTCCATCGTGCCTGCATCGTGCTCTGGCCCCTGCGTCCCTCAGCAGCAGCTGTAGGTTGTGGCTCTTGAGCCTCAGTCCTGTGCTATGCTTCTCAGCACGTACTTGACCGTGTAGGCAAAGGCCGCAAACCCAACTATAACAAACAAGTTCGCCAAAGCGCCGCCCAGGAGTCCATGATGCCTATTGGCCTGTGGGAGCCCAGCAAGGTTTGGGCCGGCAGCAGGTGCGTGCCCATTGAGGAGCTGGATTCCATGCTGGCCACGGTGCATCTCCCCATCAGGAACCACGTCTGGCAAGGGAAGATTCTGGGGCCTGTTACTTAGTTCATCTTGTGCTTTCTGTTTCTGTTTAATTTCCTGAGAGAGAAACACAAAAACCCTCAGTTGTCTTAATAAACCTGTTCCTTTGGAAGCAGAACTCAAGATTTTATAACTGCAGAGCTACCACCCAGAACACAGCTCTTCATTCCCCTGCGTCAGACCCTAGTCCAATAGCTCTTCATCCCACTTGACAGGCGAAGAACCAAGCAAGACATCAGGGTCACTACACTGTGCATGCGCCTCGAGGCGGCTATGCTGAGCAGCAATGAGCCACGCGGGACACCACTGTCCAGCTGCTGCTCACGGTCATAGCCTCAACTCCAGCCAGAGGAGGGAACACTTGTGGCACAGTATGTGCCTACCTCTTGCCGTAGGAAGCCACTGCTGGTGGATCCCTTGAGGGATGGCCAGTGATTGGCAAGCTCCTGCCTCTGAGGGAACAGACTCAGTCCCTCATGTGTGCATATGTTCCCCAGGGTCTCCCCCACCCCTGGACTCTGTCTTTCCTGCACTGTAGGGTCCTGAAAAGCCATCTCTGCCACCCAACATCAGTGTGTGTGCATGTAGAGGCATGCTCAGTACAGACCCCTCTATGTCCTGCAGCAACCAGGAGGGCTGGCAATCCCTCTACAACACCCACAGAACACAGTGGGAGGCGCGCACACGCACACACGCACACACACAAACACACACACACAGTTTCTCCTTGGAAACAATCAGATCTGAAAGTGTATTAACATAAGGGAAGACAAAACTAAGTTCCGACTTTTGCTTTCTTACCTCCACAACTTCAGGGAATAATTCACAAAAGACTTTATCTTTTAAATTAAACACTAAGCTCTGTGCTGCCAGCTGTCTTTTCTGGGAAGAAAGAAAAGGGAGGTATCAGCCAGAAAGCTAATTTTAATTTTTGTTTTTTGAGACAGGGTTTCTCTGTGTAGTCCTAGCTGCCCTGGAACTCACTCTGCATACCAGGCTGGCCTCAAACTCAGAGATCCGCCTGCCTCTGCCTCCTGAGTACTGGGATTAAAAGAATGTGCCACAACCGCCTGGCTAATTTTAATTAA
Source organism: Acomys percivali (assembly GCA_907169655.1). NCBI lineage: Eukaryota > Metazoa > Chordata > Mammalia > Rodentia > Muridae > Acomys > Acomys percivali. The sequence continues at coordinate 85,819,584 of OU015754.1, read as the reverse complement.
AAAAATTTTTTTTCTGTAATCCCAGCACTCGGGAGGCAGAGGCAGGCGGATCGCTGTGAGTTCGAGGCCAGCCTGGTCTACAAAGTGAGTCCAGGACAGCCAAGGCTAACACAGAGAGACCTTGTCTCGAAAAACTAAAAAAAAAAAAAAAAAGCTAGATATGGTGATCAACACAACTGTAATCCCAGTACGCAGGAGGCTGAGGTGAGATTCAATGTCAGCCCACCCTACATAGTGAGTTCCAGACCACTCTATGCTAATAATGAGATCCTAATGGCAAAACAAAATCTCAAAACAGACTATAAAGTCAATGATCATAGAAAGCACCTAAAATGCTTCCTCTTTTCAAAAATTAGTCTTATGAGGGCTTATTCACGTTTCTGTTATCAAACATGACTGCTAGCTAAATGCCAGAGAAATAAAACAAGCAGGGAACAGGTGTTGGGTATCCTTTCAAGGTCCCCTGATGAGTACAGGGGTGTCAGTGATGCTTGGCAAAGACAAAAGCAGAGCTGGAGACAGAGATGGACAGTGAGGCCAAGAGCCATGTTCTAAGGCGGCCGAAGCAGAGAGGGTTCTATAGTGTGGCCAGGGACAGAGAACTGGTTGGTGGGAGACCCACACAGCCTCCACCTGCTCAAGAGAAAAGCTGTCTCATGTCTCAGGACAGAATGAGCCCAGGATGAAAGGTTGGAAGCTGCAGTGCCACAAAGCCCCAGTCGAGGCGCTGCCACACCTCACCGTGAAGTCTGACGTCTCTATGCTGCCCAGGGTGGGGCCCTTCTCCACCATGAAGCTCAGGAGCCCCGTTAGAATGGTGGAGACGGACCACGCTGGGTTCCATGTGTCTGGGTGGAAATCTGTGATGGAGAGACACAGCCTGAAAGAAAAGCAACTTTGTGAGCAAGAATGCACACTTCTCATGACCACAGACAACTCAAAGTATTGCCCTGGAAGCTTACCTTGTGTTGCACTTAAATCTTCCATTGGGGGTTATCATGTAAATACTAGGAGGCTTAAATGGAAATTCTCTGGGAAAAATTAGTTTTCCATGATAATAGCCACCTACATGAAAAGAAATAGTCTTATTAGCCTTGTGCCCCAGTGCAATCGCGTCCCAACTCCCACCAGCCTTACCGCTTCCAGCTGGCCTCTGAAGCCCATGGGTGGTGTCTCCCTGCCCTCTCCTATGCTGGCTCACAAGCTTAGCCCACTACTGACCTTATTCTCCAGGGTTCATGTTACTCCAACACCTCAGCCCGCCTCATCTGTGACGCCCATGCCCACAGCAGTCTGTAACTATTGCTTGCCCCACTACAGCCACAAAACACCCCTCTTTTCTCCCAACTCTTCATGTTCCTCCCTTACGGAGAACCAAGTGGTCAGAAGACAACTTGCTATGGATCCCTGTCTCCTCCACTACTTCATTTGGTTCCTAGCACCAGCATTTGTCTGCAGGGATGAAAAATAGGAAGCACCCACTTGCATTTCAGAGAAAAGGGTCACAAGAATGAATGTCAGAAATGAGCTTGGTGAAGAGGAATCTATACGACACATAATATAATGCAAATTTAGGTAAGAAAACAAGCTACTGGACATCAGTGACTACTTGCACTAAAGAACACATAACTGAGGGCTAGAGAGACAGACCAGCAATTAATTAAGAGCTAGCTAAGTAAGCATGAAGTCAGGGTTTGGATTCTAGAACCCACATAACAAGATAGATACGGCTCCATGCATGCCTGCAGCTCCAACAATAAAAGTGATGGAGACAAATGGGTTGCTGGGGCTTGATGGCTACTAGTATAGCAGAAAAACAAGAGCTGCAAGGCTGGAGAAATAGCCCAGTGGTTAAAGCATGGTCTGTTCTTCCAGAGGTCCTGAGTTCAAATCCTGGCAACCACATGGTAGTGCATAGCTATCTATACTGGGATCTGATGCCCTTTTCTGACATGCAGGTGTACAAGCAGATACAGCACTCATATACATACAATAAAAATTGGGGGCGGGGGGAGCCGGGCGTGCTGGCGCACGCCTATAATCCCAGCACTCGGGAGGCAGAGGCAGGCGGATCGCTGTGAGATCGAGGCCAGCCTGGTCTACAAAGTGAGTCCAGGACAGCCAAGGCTACACAGAGAAACCCTGTCTCGAAAAACCAAAAAATAAAAATAAAAAAATAAATTGCGGGGAGGGGGGTCTCTGTGTAGCCTTGGCTGTCCTGGACTTGCTGTACAGACCAGGCTGGCCTCAGACTCACTGCGATACAGCTGCCTCTGCCTCCCAAGTGCTGGGATTAAAGGCGTGCGCCACCACGCCCGGCATGAAATAAATAAATAAATAAATAAATAAATAAATAAATAAATAAATAAGAGCTCCAGGCTCAGGGAGGCCCTGAGTCAATGGAACAGGGAGACCTAACACCCTCCTCTCATTCCTCATGTAAGTGTACTCACTAGCATACACATGTGTACCCACACCCACACTGAAATGTGATTCTCTGTGTATAAATACACATTATTTAGTGATTGGTTATGCTGTGGATTAGACCTAAGGCTTTGCACATGCTAAGCAAGTACTGTATCACTGAGCTACATCCCTAACTTAAAACACAGGTTAAGTTATTCGCCCAGTGATTTGTGGGTAACCAAAGACCTCGCCCTTCAAGCATGAGGGTGTATGAACAAACACTTTAACAAAGATATCACAGACACCCCCCTACCAAGTCAAGTACAGCTCTTGCCATGGCACAGTCGGCAACAGCCCCTCTATAAGCCTACCCAAGAAGAGCACAGAGAAGAGTCTGTGAGGGATGGGCCAGCATAAGGCCTAGGAACAGGGCTCAGATGACACAGCAGAACCATAAAATGCCCACATGCTCAAGACCATCTTGTCAGGATATGCTTCCCTTACTGATGGCTTCTGCTTTGGTTTTTTGTTTTGTTTTCCGTTTTTCGAGACAGGGTCCCTCTGTGTAGCCTTGGCTGTCCTAGATTTGCTTTGTAGACCAGGCTGGCCTCAAACTCACAGCGATCCACCTCCCTCTGCCTCCCAAGTGCTGGGATTAGAGGTGTGCACCACCACGCCTGGCTATGGCTTTTGCTGTGTGATCGTGACCCTGGTGATGTGGCACTGTTTCTGTTCTACATTATGCTCTATAGTCTATTTTCCTGCACCACTGCTTGGTCCTACTGCTAGAGCCATACAATATATGGGAAACTGGCTCTTCCACATAATTCTCCTTTCTTTTTTTTTTTTTTTTAAAGATTTTATTTATTATATATACAATGTTGTATCTGCCTTTACACCTGAACACCAGAATAGGGCACCAGATCTCATAATAGATGGTTGTAAGCCACCATGTGGTTGCTGGGAATTGAACTCAGGACCTCTGGAAGAGCAGCCAGTGCTGTTAACCGCTGAGCCATCTCTCCAGCCCTCTTTTTTTTTTTTTTTTAAAGAGTTATTTATTTATTACTATGTACACAATGCTCTGCCTGCATATACACTTGCAGGCCAGAAGATGGTTGTGAGCCACCATGTGGTTGCTGGGAATTGAACTCATGATCTCTGGAAGAGCAGTCGGTGCTCTTAACCGCTGAGCCATCTCTCCAGCTCCCATAATTCTCCTTTCATGTAAATTTTTGAGTAAGCCTTAACATTCCTAAACCATGAATACGATCACATTAAATCCACAATTAGTGGTAAATTTTTAGCATATTTTCCATAGGAAGTCAATTTTGCACTCTTGGGGTAGGTGTGCCCAAGAGCACTAGACATAGGACTGTCACAAAACTCAGGACAAAGTTGCAGAGAAGCCACTAGAAAGGCAAAGAGGAAGGACCAGAATACCTCAAATCAAAGAAGAGCTCATCAGCAAAGTAGGCATCAATGGCAACATAACCCAGAGGACAAGAAACTGAGGCTGAGGAAAGCCCTTGGCCAAGACAAGAGCTCTTTTGACAGAGTGTTGTCTGCAGCGGCCAGAGGTCAGTCCACTGAGTAGGGGCAGCTGAGGAGAGGTAATAAAGAGGGGTGACCGGGGTTCAGAGAACTGGCAGCCTGAGGGACAGGACCCTGGGAATGTACAGGACCCAAGGGATGGAAGAGTAGGGGAACCAGGATTGACAGGTACGACACTGGAGTTAGGGGGCTGGAGAGACGGCTCAGAGGTTAACAGCACTGGCTGCTCTTCCAAAGGTCCCGAGTTCAACTCCCAGCAACCATATGGTGGATCACAACCACCTGTACTGTGATCTGGTGCCCTCTTCTGGCCTGCAGGTATAAATGCAGGCAGAACACTGTATAAATAAATAAATGTTTAAAAAAATAGCATTTGAGCATTGTGTGACAAGACCTCTCCTAGCACTAGACCAGCCAAGGTTTGTTGATGTGGGGATGGGCTGGACACGGGGAGGAAAGAGGGTAGCCCTGAAGGATGAACAGCCTTTGGAACAGTTTTGGAAGAGCAGCCAATGTTCTTGACCTCTGAGCCATCTCTCCAGCCCCTACTTTAAATTTAAAAGCAGACAGTTAAGCCTGCCTGCTGTTTTTGTAGAGGACCTGGGGTTTGGTTCCAAGCACCCATATAGCTACTCAAAACTGTTGATAACTCTAATTACAGGGGATTTAACACCTCTACTGACCTCTACAAGCTCCTGCATACACATGGTGCTACATACATATATTTATGTGCACATGTGCACATACACACACACAATACCTAAAAATTAAAAACAAAAAAAATACCAAAACTAAAATAACTTCAAAGCCAAAGTAGTTCCCATAGTGTCCCACTAGAGATAAACACGACTCATTTCTGTATATTCTTCAAGCACGTCAAATACATCAAGTGTTTTATATATATATATATTTTTATGTGTATCTTTTTTTTTTTTTACTAACTGATTAGATGCCCATCTATCACACCTGTTAGGGACTGACCGAAAGAAATTTCAAGGAGTCCTCAGGACACATGGCCTGCATGGCTCCCTCATTTCACCCACTCGCTGCTGCTGTGGGGCTCAGCAAGTTCTGTGTCAGCACCAGCACCATCGTGTCATGCACGCACATATACCTCCCCTACAGTCAGCACAGACTCATTCTCCTGCACTAATTACCCCACAACTTGGACTCCTGGGCCAAACGACAACATGTTAAAGAAGTAACAGCCAGGGCTGGAGAGATGGCTCAGAGGTTAAGAACACTGGCTGCTCTTCCAAAGGACCTGAGTTCAATTCCCAGCACTGCATGGTGGCTCACAACCATCTATAATAAGATCTAGTGCACACTTCTGGCAGGTAGGTGTACATGCAAGTCAGAGCACTGTATTCACAATAAATCAATCTTTAAAAAAAAAACAAACAAAAAACCAGTCAAGGCTACATAGAGAAACCCTGTCTCAAAAAACCAAAAAATACAAAAATTAAAAAAAAGTAGCAGACAAACTGAAAGTAAGTTTGCCCTTCTTTTCTCAACCACCCAAGCTCTGATCCAAATGTCCCAGGTAGTAGTTTTCTTTTCATTCTGTTTGTGCAGAGGGTGGAACCTAGAGCCATGCAGAACCACATTCAGGCAACTGTTTCTAGAGCCTCTTCTCTGAAGTGTTCCACAAGATTTCATGTGTAGGTGAAGGTCTGCTGTCTTCACTATCTGAAGTCAGGCCTGAGGTTGGAAGCAGATGCACTGCTCCCCTGGCCATGCTTTGCCCTGGACTTGCCTATGAGATGACGTGAGTCTTGCCATAGGACCCTAGAAATCTGCTGACTGACAGTTTCAAGGACTGATCTGTCAAAATCACTGATAGCCCTAGTGGTATCTGGTTACCTGAGGGATCAGGCCTCCAGATCAACACTAGAAAGTAGTAAGAGAGACGAGACCTTGATAGGTTCTTAGGGTGTTCCTAGGCCTCACATGCCTCCATTTAACTCAAGAGACTATTCTGAAAACATTAAAAAGTACCTAGCACAATTTTCCCCTTTGGCCTTATAAACAGAATAACGAGGCCAGCACTGGTGGCGCACACTTTTAATCCCAGCATGCAAGAAGCAGAGGCAGATGGATCTCTGAATTTGAGGTCAGTCTGGTCTACAGAGTGAGTTCCAGGACAGCCTGGACAGCCAACCCCTGTCTCAAAAAACAAACAAACAAGAAACAGAAGAATGTTTTACTATTTATTACAATCTGTTTTCCTCTAGGCTGGAGAGATGGCTCAGCAGTTAAAAGCACTGCTGTTCTTGCAAGAGGACCCAGATTCAATTGCCGGCAACTACAAGGTAGATTACAATCATCTAAAAATCCAAGCTCCAACCCCCCCCCCCTTCTGTGGGCACCAGGCACAAAACACATAGGCACTCATACACATTGAAAAAAAAAAAAAAAAAAAGGCAGCTGGGTGTGATGGCGCATGCCTTTAATCCCAGCACTCGGGAGGCAGAGGCAGGCGGATCACTGTGAGCTCAAGGCCGGCCTGGTCTACAAAGCGAGTCCAGGACAGCCAAGGCTACACAGAGGAACCTTGTCTCAAAAAAATAAAATCTCCACCTCTAACCAACACAATAAGCTGAGGAAGCGCAGATGGTCACAAACAGTCCAACAAAACTAAACTGGGCAAATATTTCTACAACTTAGTAAAATACTAAGATTCAAGACAGGTAAATATGATTTAACTGCTACATAATCAAAATAGAAAAACTGTTGTTTACACTAATAGAAATGATTCAGATTTTTTTTCTACTAACCTTCATAAGGGGTCATCTCAGGGCCTCGGACAACATAATGCCTGAGAGAGAGAGAGAGAAAAAAAAACCAAATTACTTGATCTGTGTAGTAAGAATTTTGGTTTCTTTTTAAAAAAGAAGCCTAGAAATATAATAAGTTTTTGTTTTAACCCCCGGTGTGGGGATGTGGGGCTGCTTTGCAGCAGCTATGGTTTGCCTCCTGCTCTGGCAGAGATGTGGTTTTGCCAGCTGCAGATAGCTTCTACGATTATGTGATGTTTAGAATTCTGGAGACTTTTCAGAAGATATATAAATGTTAGAGCCCCCATGGGGGTCTGCTCAAACTACTGTACCAACCAAGGACAATACATGCAGTAAACCTAGACCCCCTATTCAGATCTAGCCAATGGACAGCACATTCTCCACAGTTGTGTGAAGAGTGGGGACCGACTCTGACATGAATCATGGTGCCCCCTATTTGACCACTTCCCCCTTGTGGGGAGGCCTGGTGGCACTCAGAGGTAAGCAGGCTACCAGGATGAGACCTGATAGGCCATGAGGGAGGAGGTCCCCTTCTGTCACAGGCCTAGGGGAGGGGAAAGGGTGAAAGAGGGAGGGAGGGGGGAACGGGAAGATGCAAGTGTGGGGATAACAATTGAGATGTAATCTGAATAAATTAAATAAAAAATTAAAATAAATAAATAAATAAATAAATGCTAGAGCCCCAATAGGTAGGTTGTTGGTTGTAGTTTGTTAAGCAGTCACGCACAAAGAGGAAATTACATATCCTGATGGTGAAGATCAAACTTGCCCCAAGGGGCTCAACACCCCTAAACAGCAGGAAGTAGTCTAACGATAACGTAGCCTTGGACCCCTCACTTTATTCAGGGATCTCTTTCCTCTCCTGTATCCTTTTTTCTCTTACTAGTGTTAGGTTGAAATGGAGGGAAAAAGCCAGGTGTGGTGGCGCACGCCTTTAATCCCAGCACTCGGGAGGCAGAGGCAGGTGGATTGCTGTGAGTTTGAGGCCAGCCTGGTCTACAAAGCGAGTCCAGGACAGCCAAGGATACACAGAGAAACCCTGTCTTGAAAAAAAAAGAAAGAAATGGAGGGAAAAAGGGTGGAGAAGGATAGAGTAAGGAAGAACCCACAAAGTAGCTAACACCCACTATAGATCTGTGTACCACGCATTCTCTGAAGTAAAATTCCAAAATTCTCACAAAAGACCTGACACTGTTTGGGGGCAATACCCACCACCCTCAGCAAACAGACAACAAACACACATCATGACTCATGCTGAACCCTTCTTCCTAGGAGTTTGGTGTTAGTGGATGGCAGGCACTAATGGCCACTCACACAGAACCTGGGCACCAAGGGTCTGTTGAGCTTCTTTAGTGACATGTCACATGTGCGGTCCAAGTTCACTGTTGGGGAGCTAAATGTGCTTTGAGCAAATGCCCAGAGCCAGGAATCCAGATGCTTCCGTCTGCATTCCTATGGACTTGTTGCTCTTTTGGGTTTTCGTTCTAATAAATCTTAAGTGAGAGCTGGCACTGCCAATCTCATCATCTGAGTTCAAGTCCCAGGACTCCATACAGTAGGAGAGAACCAACTCCCACAGTTGAGCCCTAACCCCCACATGAATATGGTGGCACATGTGCACCCATCCCACAAGCACAATGAATATGATAAAAAAAATTTGCTTTAATTTAAATCTCAAACAAGTCCTTCCTAGCACATCAGCAAGTCAAAGAAGGGGCCGAGAGACCTCTAACCAGCACATGAAGAGGAGTTCTACATACAACAGAGATATTCCCCCAGACCAGGTAAGAAGAAAGCCATCAGTGAAACTTGCCCATACCAACCAACCATCTCCTAGGGACCACATTTGATTTTTACTCTGGAACAGGGTTAGTTCCAATGTCACCAAGGAAGCCCTTCACATATTTCTTTTGTCAACAACATCCAATCTCCAAATACTTCTTTTTAATTCAGAAAAATTTTCCCCTGGACTTGGAAGACTCTAAAGTATTAAAGTTGTTTTGCTTGTTTTGTTGTTTTTTAAAAATCACATCCCTCAAAGCAAGCATGTCTTTAAAAACAAACTTAACAGGGCCTCACTACACAGTTCCGGCTGACCTGGAACTCAAGAGAGCCCCGTCTTTTGTTGTTGTTCTTCTTCGAGACAGGGTCTCTGTGTGTGTAGCTTCGGCTGTTCTGGAACGCGCTCTGTAGACCAGGCCAGCCTTGAACTCAGAGATTCAGAGATCAGCCTGCCTCTGCCCCGCAAGTGCTAAGATTAAAGATGTCTGCCACCATACCCAGTGACTCCACACTTTTAGCACAGAAAAGAACAACCATAAGACACACTTTTCTGCAGGCTCTATCACTGCCAGCCCAAGAGTCAGGAGCACTTACCTGGCTTGGGTCAAAGACAGGAATTAATGTCAAGACTTTGCCCCCAATGCCCCCTAGACAGCTAATTCCCAGTGTCAGGAAGCAACGTGCAGCCTAACCCTAATGCACATGCGCAACACCTGAGAGCGTTGTACCCCAAAGCCTGCGATGAGAGCCACCCCACAAGATTTCTCTTTCTGGCCCTAGCCTCAGCCAAGCAGCACTCCAGTTTCTAGCCTGCCTCTGCATGCCCAGGCCTACCAGCTAGAGCAGAACCTGCAGGAGTGACTGATGCGGGGGCAGGGACGCAGAACCTTACCATTCAAGAATATTGGAAGGAAGAGGCTCCGCACAGATGTAAGGCACCGGGTCTTTCTTAATTCGAAGGTAGTCCTGTTTCAACCTTTGTGTTGCTGTTGTTGGAGCTCTCTTATTGCTGTTATTGCTCATCTATTAAAAAAAAAAAAAAAAAAAAACCATCTCTATTTTCAGAGAACAGAACAGACAGGATTTTCTTACTCTAGACAACTCCAGCAGATGACTACCTCTGCCTTCCTTCTGCAGCCTACTAACATCAAGACCTTCCCTCAGTTCTCTTTTCTACACATCCCGAACCACCACCACTGCTTTCATTTATCCAACTTGATTCCAAGTGCCTAACACAGATGCAAGATAGAAATAACCATGAAGCTGCATTCCCATTTCATTCAGGGGGACCTGGGTAAGCATGCTGAAGCCAGCTTGCACCACATCCTTTAACTCTGTTCAGCAATACCTCAATGGTGGGCATTTCACAACAGGAAGTTAGTGAGCATCACAGCCCTTCTCCTGGCCATGGAAGCCTGTTATACACTTATCCTTGGTCAAAAGTAACAGCAGCAGGCACAGAGATAATGTGAGGCTAAAGAAATGAGAATTTTCAGAGACCTAGATGCAGGTACTAAGCAGAAGAGAAGGCATATTTAGGGGACCACATTAGTCACCATGTGAGGCAGGGGCTGAAACAAAGTAAAGGAAAAATAAATAAATAAGTAAGAATAGCCAGAGAGGAAAGGCCAAACTTCCAGAATCCCAAGAGTTTTAGGCCCTAACCTTAAGGTGCTAGGACCATCTATTATGAAGGTCACTCTGGGACCTCAACATAGGGTCAGTGAAGGGTACATAGAGGAGTGAGACCATGACAGTACTACAGAGAAGGGACTGGGGCTTTCTCAGTAAGCAGGTAAAAGTGTTTTCCAGGCAGACTGATGAAAGGAGTGTGACCCTCAAAACCCACATGGTGTAAGGAAAAGAACTAATTGCTGCAAATTGTCACTGACCTTCACACACATGCCCGCAGACATGCACGCTTATGCACAAATACACATGCATCCACAAACAAATATAACTTTAAAACTTTTAAAGAAAAGAGACCAGCTGGGTGTGGTGGTGCATTTGTGAGGCAAAGGCAGGCAGATCTCACTTTGAGGACAGCCCTGTCTACACAGTGAGACTCTGTCTCAAAAAGGGGGGGGGGGGAGTGAATTGGGGACTCAAGACTTCTCAGCTGTACTCTAGAAAGTGAGAAAGAGGCAGAGATGGAGGGTTAGGGCTCCCACCGCCACAAATGTCAGAAGAGCTCCTACTTTCTCTTGTCTCATAACTTAAGACAGAAACATACAAAAAAGTTCAACAAGAAATAAAGTGTGAATACCACTAGTCTAAAATATGATTAAGGGGCCATGTGGGGATACACAAATTAGAGAGGAGACGTTAGGCTGGTGAGATGGTTCAGTGGGTAAAGATACTTGCTGCCAAGTCTGATGACCTGAATTCAATTCCCAGGACCTCTATGACAGAACTGATTGTCACAAGCTGTTCTCTGACCTCTAAGCACATGCGTTGGCACACACCTCCCCATTGCTAAAAATAAATAAATATATTTGAATGAAAAAAAGCAGGCTATAACACAGTAGGTTAGACATGGGCAGTCACAAACAGCCAAATCTGTGACACTGGAAGCCCAGATCTGCCCGCTGCAGCCTCCTCCCACTATTACTTGGCCACTCTATCCCTAACCTGTCTCACGCAGTGCTGCCTCGTCACTCTAACCATAACTCTAGACCTCAACAGACATCAGAAACAGCTAGTGATCCCCAACCTGATCTCCCAGACTAGATAAACCTACCTGTTCTAGAATGAATTGTTTCCAGCAGATAGCCATGTGCTCTTTTACTCTCTCCAATATTTCTTATACACACTGTTTGAGCGTTAACAACTTTTAAGCCTTTGGCCTGAATAATTTCTTGGTAGAGGCCCTTACCCTTGACTACTGTATCTGCGTCCTCCACCAATACTGATGGCTCATGACAACCAGGGCTTGGCATACGCTGACCCTGTTCCCTTAGGGCCTACAGCAGGAAGGGCTGGCCAGGGTACCCACCACAACCCTTTCATGTGCAGTCTCAACAAACATGCCCATGTGGCTTCTCAACTTGGAGATGAGTGAGCCACGATCCACGCATGACCTGTTCACTTCCCTCCAACCCCATAACTACAGTGCAAGAACCTTCCTGTCAAGCAAAAGAACCACCAATCTCTTCACACTTCATCTTATGCTCTGAAGTCAGCTTAACCATCCATTCCATAAATGACGACAGATTTTTTTGTTTGCCAATCCTTTCCTGGCCCAATTTGGACTGGTGGAAAATACACCTATAGCCTTCCCTACCTACTCTGAGCGACACCCCTCAGGGCCTCCTTTTCTGTCCTTCACAAGCACACCACCCACCTCCCATGTCTAAGAGTGCAGTGCACAAGGACCTTTCCAGTGGAATCAAAGGCTTTTGCCTCATGTTTCCAAGAATGCTCACACCAGGAACAAGGCTTACAGTCCAGGATGGCAAAGAAATGCTTCCAGAAAGCACTGTCCCCAAGTTCTTGGCTTCAGAAGCCATGCGGGCCACAGAGCTCAACTTGCCCAGCACCTAGTAAGAAACAAAGCAGTATCTAATGATCCACAAGCAACACCAGGCCTTGTTCACCCTGACATTAATGCTCCTGCATGTAAAGAGTAGACACAACTGTATTTGGATTCAGCTAAGCGACCAGATAGCATGTGTAATCAGAGCCAGGGCACACACACAGGAAGCTAATATTTAGTTGTGCCAGGCTGTACATGCAACACAGTTGGTGAAGTGCTTGCCTAGCATGCATGGAGTCCTGGTTTGACCCCTGGCACCACATAAGCAGAGCATGGTGGTGCATATCTGTAGGTGGAGGCAGAAGATCATAGTTCAAAGTCATCCCAGGCTAAGAGTCTGATGGCCTGGAATACATCTTCTTATCTTTTCTTTTTTGAAGATCCTGTCTTTAAAGGAAGGGCTGGGAGAGAGAGGGATAGAGAGGGGCAGTGTGTGTCCAGTTTGGTGGCAGCACACCCCTTTAATGCTGGTACTTGGGAGACAAAAACAGGCAAATCTCTATGAGTTCAAGGCCAGCCTGATCTATAGAGTGAGGTCCAGGGCTACTCAGAGAAACCCTGTCTCAAACAAACAAACAAACAAATGGGGCTGGAGAGATGGTTCAGAGGTTAAGAGCATTGTCCACTCTTCCAGAGGTCCTGAGTTCAATTCCCAGCAACCACATGGTGGCTCACAACCATCTATACTTTGATCTGACGCCTTCTTCTGACATGCAGATGTACATACAGGTGGAGCACTCATATATATGTTAAAATAAACAAATAAATCTTAAAAAACAAACAGAAAACAAAACAAAAAAAAGATCTTGCCTAGTCAATCACTGGGCAAAGGTCCCTCTCATACTTGCTTTAAAAAAAAAGGTCTCACTGCATAGCTCTGGCGGGCCTGGAATTCACTATGTACACCAGACAGGCCTCAAAGTCAAAGGCATCTGACACTGACAGGCTTCGCCAAGATGGAAGTTCCTTTTCTTTCAGACATCACTCTCCCACACCAGTACAGACAGGTCAGGTGACAGTGTAGACTAAGACCTCGGCCTAACTGATCAGAAGGGTACATGACACACCCAAGGCCAGGATTTTCGGGGAGTTTTACCCTCTCCAGGATTACTTCACAGCTGGAGGAAGCCAGAGGCTCATACCACTTTCTTACACACACCTGAGAATGGAGCGGACACTGGGTTCAGGGACACCATGGTGTGCAGACTAAAGATCCCAAGTTCTAGGACCTAGACCTAACCCTGCCTGAAGATCATACAGAGGGCTGTCCAATTGAATAAATCCTAAAATTCATTTTTTTCCCTGAAGCTAAACTACCATTACACACACCTGGAAAGGATAATGAAGCCTTGTACCACTACCTTACTGAAAGGCGTACGTATTCGTATGCACTTGTTAGCTTACAATGGCCTGTGGCCCCGTCTATCTGGATCCGATAAATTGTTGGGAACTTGAGTGATTTGTTAAACACACACCTCCTACCAACCAGGTGATGTACACTAAAACTGAAGTGAGATCACACTGGCTGGGGCTCCGCAGTTAGCAAAGGTGAATTAGTGAGCACCCGCCGGCCTCACTCTGCCCGCCCCCCGCAAAGGGCAGGGTCTTCTTGTCCCGCTCTTCCTGACAAGGGTTCTACTCCCCGCAAGGGCATAACCGTGGGCACGCTCCGTTCCGTTTGGGCTCACTGGGCAGCCTGCGGTTCTAACTGTTCAAGACGAGAGGGGGGCACTCAGCGGCCGCCGACCCCCACATCACCAACTCGCCCGGTACGTTTTTAAAGGCCAACCCCGGCTCCTCCGGGAAGTATTTCAAGCGCCCGGCGGACCAAGCCCAGCCGGGAACCCCAAGCGCCCTCCCTCGGTAACCGACCTCGGGTCCGCGCAGGGACGCTCCGGGTCCGGGCACAGCCAGAGGCGTAACGAACGGGACCCGGACGTGCCGACTCGTCGTCCCCGAGTCCCCGAGGAGTCCCCGCCCGTCGCTGCGGCCGGCTCCGGCGGGGCGAACGAGCGGCCCCAGGCCCCGCGCGGCGCACGAGCGCTCCCCTCTCCCTCAGGCCGCCGCCGCGTTCAGGTTCGCCGTGGTCGAGGCCCGGGCAGGGTGCGGAAGAGCGGGGCCCGCGCCGTGAGCCGCACCCGCGCTGGGACTTAGCCCACCGCACCCGCCGCAGCGTCGCCGCCGCCGCCGCCGCCGCCTCTGGTCAGCCTCCAAGATGGCCGCCCGAGGGACGGCCTACGCAGGCGTTTCCGCTTCCGGTGCGCTGCTTGAGGGCGGAAGCACTTCTCTCGGGCGGCGTGGTGGAGGGCTCCGTTATCGGGTGCGATTGTATGTATCCAGCTACTGAGGAAAAGAGAGAGAGAGAAAAAAAAAGGGAGGGGGGCGGGCGGCCCTGGCGTGCGCGTGCGCACTAGAGAATAGACCCCAGTGCTTTGTGACTCCTGTCTCAGGCGATTAAGTGGGCTATTTGCTTGACCCCTCTGGGACGCTTCCGGGACTGAATACAGTCTGGTCGGCACCCCAGGAACAAATCCCGCAGTGCTCCGGACCCCAAATCTCGGGCCAGTCTGGAATGACAAAAGATGACCCGTGAGATGACGATTTAGGACCGTCCACCGGCCACCTTCTGGCCCAGGATCCGCTCTTGCCTGCTCTTTATGCTTGGGTTCCGGGCCTGGGGGGGTCACTAAGCCCACTTCGCTGCCCCTCTAGTGCACAGCACACATGGCGGTGGTCATAGGCACCCCCCCCAAGCCCTGGGGATAGCCGTTCTTATAAAAATAGTTCCTGTGTTTCTGGACCAAGTTTTCCACCCAGTTCATGAATACCATCATTATGCTCGAGGACAGTGCTCTAAGAAGGGTTTTCCTGTCCCACGGCCCCCTTCCTGGCCCTGGGGAGGGTAGGCGTCACAACCCGGTCATTTGGCCAGACTATCTGGCTAGGGCTTAGGCAGGAGGCTGCCAGTGGGCATGTTTTGGGTACTAGTTTGGACCGTTGGAGAAGCTGAGCTGAGGCTGATAGATGTCCAGCCTTCTCCAATACTCCGCGTTCACACGCTAACGTTTGTTATCATGTTGTTGGCGTACGTGTCACACACACACACACACAAACACAAAACTATGTCCTTGACCCAGCACCTTCCCTTTCCATTTGCCTGAGACCTCAGTGAGTATAGGCTCCAGCAAGTGTCAGTGTTTTGGGTTATAAGGCACGACTGATAGAAAAGAGACTCCGCAGCGCGGGGTGGGGGGTGCCAGTCTCTGCAGGGCTGAACCCTGAATCCACTTTGCAGAGCCTCTTTATTGTTACACAAAAGACACTTTTAGGGAGTCAATTTCTGCACAACAAAACCTCTTATCTGATGTAGGGGTTGTCTGAAGGAACCATTACCTAAGCAATTCTCAGCCATAAGAGACTTCCTGGTTTGTCAGGTATGTCTCAGGACTAAATCCTTCTGAAGAGCAACCCCATAAACCTCAGGTAACAATCACTGACTGTTTACAAAAGGCTACTTCAAAGCCTAGGTGCCATCACTCCAGAAGTCATGCCAGATACTAAGATGCCAGTCTGCTAAAATTCTGCTACAGGCAAGTGTTGGGACTCCACCTTGCCGGACAAGGCAGGACTGGACAAAAGGAAACCTGGATGGCCTCACATCCTCTTTGGTCACTTGAGAAACAGCTGAAGACTGAACCAAGTGGTGCTTGGGATGTCCCAGGCTTCTCTAGAGAGGCAAATTTGGGCTGTGAAGCAGAAACAGCCTGTACTAGAGACATTGCAGCGCCCGGTCAACCAGCTATGCAGGGCAGAGCTGCTGTTCAACTTCAGCTCCTCGTCTTCACAATGCCCCAGACTGCCGCTGAGCATCAGCAGTGGGCTCACTAACTGATCATTGACAACTGATAGCTGGGACTCAGCACTGTGGGTCCAGCAGTGGACACTGATTTACAGGGCAGGTGGTCATTGAGCCCACCTGTTGGGGGATGGTTTTGTGCACTGTGTATCGAAATGCTGCTTTCTGTACCCAGAGATCTGGTTGCAGCCCAGATGTTGGTATTGTCATCATTATTAAAGCAACACCTGTCTCAATGTTATATAAAAATTGTTATTATCACCTCTGATTGGTTAATAAAAAGCTGAACAGCCTATAGCAAGGCAGGAGAGTTGGTGAGACTTCCAGTCCCAGGGAGTGGGTCCCAGGTGAAGAGGAGAAGGTCACCATGATGACATGAATGATGTAGGAACAACAGGGCAGGTGTAAGATGGCAGGTAACAGGACATGCAGCTGGGAAGTAAACCAGACCAGCATGGTCAGGTTAGAAGATGAGTCTCTGTCCAGCTGTAGTGTTTGAAGCTTATTAAAAATGTAATAGGGGGCTGGAGAGATGGCTCAGTGGTTAAGAGCACTGCCTGCTCTTCCAAAGGACCCGGGTTCAATTCCCAGCACCCACATGGCAGCTCACAACTGTCTGTAACTCCAAGATCTGACACTTTCACACCAATGCACATAGATTGAAACTAAATAAAATATTAAAAATAAATAAGTAAAAATGTAATAGGTCAGCTGGGTGGTGGTGGCGCACACCTTTAATCCCAGCACTCGGAAGGCAGAGGCAGGTGGATTGCTGTGAGTTTGAGGACAGCCTGGTCTACAAAGCAAGTTCAGGACACCCAAGGCTACACAAAGAGACCCTATCTCAAAAAAAAAAAAAAAACACCAAAAACCAAAAACCAAACAAACAAAAAAAACTTTAAATAGCCAGGCGTGATGACACATGCCTCTAATCCCAGCACTCCAGGAGGCAGAGGCAGATGGATGGCTGTGTTTGAGACCAGCCTGGTCTACAAAGTGAGTCTAAGACAGCCAAGGCTACACAAAGAAACCCTGCCTCAAAAACAAATTAAAAAAAAAAACATTGAAATTGAAGGTTTAGTAGACATAGTAGCAGATGTAACAATAATTTCACCAAAATTTTGGCAGTCACATTGGCCCTTCTAGAGACTTCTAGAGACTGGATTTTTTTTTTTTTTTTTTTTTTTGAGACTGGATATTTATCTCAGGTAAAACAAAGTGCAACATGGGTCAAATGTATAGGACCAGAAGGACAAATAAGAAAATTAAATCCATACGTGGCTAATATAGCCATGGATTTATGGGGATGTGATTTGTTGCAGCAATAGAAAACACAGACTAACATTCCTCCAATTTCAGAAACAAAGCACAAAATAAAGAATGCTTCTGAGAGAAATATTAGAAGGTATTATCAAGGTCAGAGCCAGGCGTAGTGGCGCACACCTTTAATCCCAGCACTCGGGAGGCAGAGGCAGGCAGATCACTGTGAGTTCGAGGCCAGCCTGGTCTACAAAGCGAGTCCAGGACAGTCAAGGCTAGCTAACACAGAGAAACAGACACAAACAAAACATAATGCTCAACCTGTTAAAAAGTTTCAGTGGAATGTTCTTCCACAAGGAAAGTCAAACAGCCCCACCTTGTGTCAGTGCTTTGTACAACAGCTGTTAGAAATAATTCATAAGCAGTTTCCTAGATCTAAAAGTTGTCGTACTATGAATGATATCTTATTGGCTGATTCAGGTGCCAATACATTAGAAAAATGTTTGATAGTAAAGAGACTTTTGTTTTGCTGAGGATTCCAATTGGCTCCTGAAAAAACTACAAAGAGAGCCGGGCGTGGAGGCAGAGGCAGGTGGATCACTGTGAGTTCGAGGCCAGGACAGCCAAGGCTACACAGGGAAACCCTGTCTGGAAAAAGCAAAACAAAACAAAACAAAAAACAACAACAACAACAAAAACCCCAACAACAACAATAAAAAACTACAAAGAAAAGATTCTATCAATTATCTAGGATATAAGATAGGTTTACTGAAGATTCAACCACAGAAAGTACAAATCAGGAGAGATCAATTACAAACTCTTAATGATTTTCAATTTTTTCTGGTGATGGCTCCACCTGTAATCCCAGCACTTGGGAGGCAGAGACAGGCGGATCTCTTTAAGTTCAAGGCCAGCCTGGTCCATGCCGTGAATCCAGGACAGCCAAGGCTACACAGAGAAACCCTGACTGGAAAACAAACAAACAAACAAATATTGCTGGTAGAGTTCAGGTGGTGATGGCGCACACCTTTAATCCCAGCACACTGTAAGCAGAGGCAGGTGGATCACGGTGAGTTGGAGGCCAGCCTGGACTACAGAGCGTGTTCCAGGACAGCCAGAGCTGTTACACAGAGAAACCCCATCTCGGAAAAACAAACAAACAAAAACTACAAATCCACCTGGATTGTGGTAATGCTAGCCACTGGGAAAAACTGCCCCATGACTCTTCTGCTACCAGGTTCTGTGCAAACAGTGCACACCCTTGGGTTGACTACTGTGCTCTACTTAGCCAGTATTTCCACTAAGCTGACAAACACGACCCAAAGATCAGCTTTGGACTACAAAATGCTTGGGACATTCAAATTTCTGAGTTCATAGGAGATAGACATGAACATTCTACAGAATTTTGAACTCAAAAAATACTTAACCCTGGACTAGAGAGATGGGTAAGCCATTAAAGGCTGGGCTCACAACCAAAAATATAGTTGTGGTGGGGCTCAACCTTAGCACACACCTTTTTTTAAAAATTTATTGTATATGAATGCTTTATCTGCAGAAGAAGGCACCAGATCCCATTCTAGATGGTTGTGAGCCACCATGTGGTTGCTGGGAATTGAACTCAGGACCTTTGGAAGAACAGACAGTGCTCTTAACCTCTGAGCCATCTCTCTAGCCCCTAGCACATACCTTTAATGCAAGAGTTTTCTGCTTGAATATGGTAAATAGGTTTAAATAAGTTAGCCGTAGGTCAAGAGGCAGAACAAGAAACCAGTTGACAGGAAATGAACATAGGATTACTAGGAAAAAACCATATAGAGAATGAGGAAGTCAGGGGGACGGGTAGAGAGATACACAGCAACTACATGGTGGCGCACAACTATCTATAATGTGATGTACATGCAGGCAGAGCATTGTATACATAATAAATAAATAAATAAATCTTAAAAAAGAAAGAAAGAAAGAAAGCAGGCTGATGATGCTGGGTGTGATGGTGCTCACTTTTAATCTCAGCACTCTAAAGGTAGGGGGATCTCTGAGTTCCAGGCCAGCCTGGTCTACAGAGTGAGGTCCAAAGAGAGCCAAGGTTACACAGAGAAACCCCATCTCAACAAACAAACAAACAAACAAACAAACAAACAAACAAGCAAAGCAGGCTGAGCAAGCCATAAGGAGCAAACCAGTAAGAGGCACTCCTCTACAGCCTGCATCTGCTCTGGCCTCCAGGTTCCTATCCTGACTTCCTTCAGTGACGAACAGTGACATGGAAGTGCATGTCAAATCTTTTTGTGGTAGTTTGAATAGGAATGGCCCCATAGGCTCAGGTGTGTTATTTTTGGGGTTGCGGCAGGTGTGGCTTTGTTGGAGGAAGTGTGTCACTGGAGGTGGCTTTTGGTTTTCAAATGTGCAAGCCAGGCACTTCCTGCCGCCTGCCGATTCAGAAGAACGCTCCTGTCCTCCAGCACCATGTCTGCCTGGCACCTCCATTGCTATGGCCATGGTGTCTCATCACAGAAATAGAAATGGTTGTTCTTGTTGTTCGAGACAGGGTTTCTCTGTGTAACCCTGGCTGTCCTGGACTCCCTTTGTAGACCAGGCTGGTCTCGAACTCACAGAGATCCGCCTGCCTCTGCCTCTGCTGGGATTAAAGGCGTGTACCACCACACCTGACTTTTTTTTTTTTTTTAATTACAGATACAATATTCTTCCAGGGTGTATGCTTACATGCCAGAATAGGGCACCAGATCTCATTATAGATGAGCCACCATGTGGTTTCTGGGAATTGAACTCAGGACCTTTGGAAGAGCAGTCAGTGCTCTTAACCTCTGAGCCATCTCTCCAGCCCCCTTGAAGGAGAGCTTTGACTCCTGCAAGTTGCTCTCTGATTGCAATATCTGCACTGTGGCATCACACACACACACACACACACACACACACACACACACACACACAC
>OU015754.1:85767601-85799433 GCA_907169655.1 Acomys percivali | reverse complement strand
CCTGTAAATTTGTACAAAATATTTTTTTACTTGTGTGTGTTCTCATGTGGGTATGTGCACATGTGTGTAGGTACCCACGAAGGCAACAGGTCCCTTGGAACTAGAATGACAGATTGTCGTTAGCTTAGCTTATGTAGCGCTAAGAGCAGAACCTGAACACTCTGGAAGAACAGCAAGTGCTTCTAGCCACGGAACCATTCTGCAGCCCTGACAAGTGTATTGTTTTTCTTTTTCTTTTCTTTTTGTTGTTGTTTTGTTTTGTTTTTGTGTTTGTGTTTTGTTTTGTTTTGTTGAGACAAGCTTTCTCTGCGTTGCCTAGGCTGTCCTAGACTCACTTTGTAGTCCAGGCTGGCCTTGAACTCACAGCAATCTGCCTGCCTCTGCCTCCCGAGTGCTGGGATTACAGGTGTGCGCCGCCACGCCCGGCTGTGTTGTTTTTCCTTTTCCAAGACAGGCTTTCTCTGTGTAGCCCTGACTGTCCTGGAACTCAAACTCAGAAATCAGCCTGCCTCTCCTTTCCAAGTACTGGGATTAAACGCATCCAGCAGTAATTTAAAAAAAAATAATAAGAGGGCTAAACTGGAATGCAGTGTAGATCAGGCTGGCTTTGAACTCGGAGATTAGACTTTCTTGGCTCTGTCCTCCGTATTTCTGTGAGTAAAGCTCTGCTATATGTAAACATGTTTTTGTTTTAATCTTAGGTTCCTAGGTGTGGGATATGGGGGCTGCTCCAGTTTGTCCACAGCTCATAACTGCGTCTGAGGGGGCACATGATATTTGTCAGCTGGGAACTACCTCGTTACCTCGTGCGGGGGCGTGGTCTTTGTCAGTGGGAATAAAAGCTGACTCTCCGTGTGCCGTCCTCCCTGAACCATAGTTGTCCCTTCGCGCTTTCCCAGGAAGAAGTGAGGAGGGCTAAGCTAGAGGCCAGTGTTCATTCATTTCTCTCCTTCTTCTGTTCTTTCACTTTGTCTTTCTTTTCTCTCTTCTGTTTTTCTCCCTCCCTCCTTCCCTCCCTCCCTGTCTCTGTCTGTCTCTGTCTCTCTGTCTGTCTCTGTCTCTCTGTCTGTCTCTGTCTCTCTCTCTCTCTCCCCCTCCTTCTCCCTTTTTCCAGCCCCAGCAACACTGGGAGGTCTGAGTTGCTCTAGTTCAGACAACTTAGCCCAGGCTCTTCCTCTTCCGCTGCTGGATGTCACAGAGCAACAAGTCCACTCCCGTCCCTCCAAAGGAACAGTTCTTAGATGTGGGCAGACACCGCAAGGCCTGAGTCTGTGTGCTGAGTCTGCGAGTCCCTTGCCAGCCGGATTAACTTGTACCTTTTCTGTGCCTTAGTCACATTTTACGTGAAAGGAAATGGGCTCAGAGAGGTTGAATAATTTGGGCAAGGCCACAAAGCTGGTGAGTGACAATCTGTGATCCCCAGCTGATTGGCTAAGCCCTGGCCACTCTTCCTCAACAGTGGTTGCCGCCTGCCTCCAGAGGCTGATGACCTCATCCCTTTTCGCACTCAAAATTTGGCTGGATGCAATGGGAGAGTACAGGAAGGCAGGATCTGTCCTAGGTGAGGAATGGTAAGGCTTGTGCTCCCCCCCACAAAGCAGGCTGGAGGATACAGTAAGACATGTAAAAAAAAAAAAAAAAAAAAAAAAAAAAAGACATGTAAGGTTCCTCAGAAGAGACAGGACTAGTTAGGGCTCCTGGGGTGATGGCATCTGGCTAGCCTGCCTTTCGCTTCACACCCCAACTGTGTGATTTGGTCTCTGAGTGTGGAGTGGGGTCTTAGTATACGTGTGGCTTTCCTATCCCCACCTGCTCAGGGCACCTGGCGCCATCTGCACACCCAGGTCCCAGGTTGCTCCCATCCCAGCAGCTGTGTGGCTGGTCTCAGGAAACACCTGTGCTCTGGGAGCGATACACTCGCCCCCCCCTCCAGCCCCCCCACCCCCCACTCCCGTGGTTACTGCTGGAGACAAAAGCCAAGCAACGGTGGCATGCAGAAGTCCTTTCTAGCTCTGTGGAAGCCCAACTCTGAGCTTAAGGGGTTCCCAAGTGGGACCTGGCCCCTCCAAAATCTGCCACCCTATCACCAAAGCTAGGGTAAGGAGCCCAAGTCTCTTCTGCAAGGCTCAGGGTGAGAAAGGTCCAACTGGCAGAGGATCCTACATCTCTGCCTCCCCAAGAATTCCCTTCTATGGCTGAGCAGGTGTGGTTATCTCCACCCCAACTGGGCCCCTCCCCTCTCACCTAGCCTACACCCAAGTGACCTGTTATAGAGAGAAGGCTTCCCAGCAGGCCTCGGAACACCTGCTGCTTTATGACCTGCTGGGAGTGTCACCATTTCGGCTCTACACCAGGCTCTCAGCAGAAGAGTGGGGCCACCTGAACACGACCACGACCTCTGCTTTCTGCGCTGGCTCCTGGGGTCCAGTGGGGATCCCTTCATGATAATCTGGGCGGGTCATTTTTTAGATCTGCAGGACACTGAGGTGAGAACTAGCTTGTCTCCCGACGGGGTACAGGACATGTTGGATTGAACCTCAAAAAACCTTCCAGATGGGCTGGAGAGGTGGCTCACTAGGTAAGAGGACCCGGGTTCAACTCCCAGCACCCACATCAGGCAGTTTACAACCACTTGGATACTTCAGCTCCAAGGGATGCCCCTAATCCCAGGCACACGTGTACATGTAAATAATAATATTTTTTTTCCAGACAGGGTTTCTCTGTGTAGCCCTGGCTGTCCTGGACTCACTTTGTAGACCAGGCTGGCCTCGAAATCACAGAGATCCACCTGCCTCTGCTTTCTGAGTGCTGGGATCAAGAGCATGTGCTGCCGCCGCCACTGCCACCGCCGCCGCCAACAATAAAAAAATGTCTCTAAAAACATGCCAGAAAATGTGTGGGGTAGCCTGCAGGGTGGGATGGCTGGCACCATGTATGTCTAGGTGTCACATGTCATGCAGGATGCCCAAGTATGAACTATGCATATTGACCACACCATAAATACATGGAACCAGGCACGAAAGAGGCCAGCACAAATGCACAGCTTACATGGAACAGGATTCTGGCTCCTTTTTTTTTTTTTTTTTAAAAACATTCTATGATATTTGTTGACTGAGAGCTTGGTATACACCTGACATGCCTCCCAGTGTGTGTGAGCACACACATGCATATGCGTATGTGTGCGTGACTTCATATACATGCCAAGGGCTGTCATTTCAGCTCCTAACATGTCTCGGGCCTCTAAAGTCTGTATTCAGGTCCGTCCCCTGCGCTCTCAAAATCTGTACTCCTTCATTTTCTTCTGTGCCGATGCCACCATCCACGGCACCATCTGCCTTGCCTGTTCCCATCAGAACCAGCTTAAGGACAGAATTCTGGGGGAAGCTGCTGCTGCTGGGGTCCTCAGAGGTGCTCCACTGGCAGCGTGTGCTTCTATATACATTCATCATGGCAGTGCCCGTGCCAAGTTCTTCCCACCTGAACCCACATAAGTGAGGGCCTGGGAGCTGTCAGCCTTGGGTATGGTCTCCCCAACATTTATGTCAGCCTGGACTATCTCCCTGGGTGTGGTCTCAGATGACAGCTCAGGGTTCCTCCCAACCCCTGTACCTAGTCAGGACTTCTCAGGTCTCTGTTTCACTCCCAAAGGGACAACCAGACACTGCTAAGAGCCCAGGTTATGAGGCTGAGCTGGGTTGCAATTGTAGAGCACCCCAAGAGGAAGGACCAAGTAGAATTCCAGGTACAGAGTGGATATGAAGCTGCCAGGAGGGCAGGTGGCCCTGGAAATGGCCAGGCTGGGGACCTGACCGCAACTCTGCAGTCATGAGAGTACATAGGCTCAGATCCTAATTCAAAGCTTCTCCCTTGGGCTGAGAAGGGGGATGGCCTGCTGCTCTCACTGGACACACAGGGACACTGAAGCCACAACGGTGCTGGATCACCTTGTTCTGTGCATTGGCTCTCCGCTGGAATACCGGCCATGCCTCCAGGCCAAGTCTCACTTGAGAACATGTCTCTCCCAGAGTGTCTTTATACAGACTCTGCAGGGACCTCCAGCCAAGTCCACTGTGGGTGTCACAGGGCATGGTGGAATGGACCAGGCAATCTTCACACATCCTGCCTCTCCTGTCTGTTCCCTCCCTAGGAGCAGTGTGGCCAAGGTGAGCACTCTGTACCAGGAGCTAAACTGCCTGTCGTGAATGAGGCAGCATTATGCTCTGTGAGTGGCTGGAGAGACCCAGAGCTAGTAGTGGTGGGAGTGGGGCCTACGGCTAACCACTCACCTTTTCTGAGGTGGTTGGGTAGAGGCAGCCCCCAACACTCCTGCTCATAGGTGGGGTGCAGGAGGCCCTGCTGGGCTTACTGCCTGTCTACCCACAGGTTCCACAGCTGTGCCGTACCGTGGCCAGCCCCTGGCGACTGTAGTTCACCTGCCCTGCCTGTGCGGGGGCTGCTCCTGGGTGTCGCTGCTCAAGCCTCGTTTCCCCTGGCTCTGCTGGGGAAAGGCGCCCTGGCTAGGAGTCAGTACTGCTTCAGGGCAGTCCCACCGTGTCAGAGGACAGCCAGAGACCTCCACCCCCAAGCTCCAGGGGGCGATGCAGAGGTCCAGCTGGAGATAACCCACACACAGATGCTCCCAGGGGCCTTGGAGGAAGTTTTGGGTGTAAGAATTGAGCTAAATCCAGGCCCTTATGTTATGGTTTCAGTTCATGGTTTGTTGTTGTTGTTGCTCTGTTTTTGAGCTGGTCCCTCTGTGTAGCCCTGGAGCTTGCTGTGTGAACCAGACTCTCCTGCCCCTGCCCCCTAAGCACTGGGATCAACGGTGTGTGCCCCCATCACGGGAGCTCCCTGGAGATTTTTGACAACTGAACTAACCCCAACAGAGCCACCCAATCCCTCAGCCTCATTTTGGGAGCTATAGCAGCAGTGGGCTCCCTGGTTGCTCAGAGTGGGCCAGACTAGTAATTTGAGGGCCCCGAAAGCGGTACCACCTGACCCATTCAGAAGCCAGGCATAGACTCTTTTCACCCACCTCCCCCATCAGGTGGAGGCCTCTTGGGTTGAGGGGGTCTCCAAGACAGGGCTGAGAAGTGTCCCTTCTCTACACTCCTAAACTCTGGATATGAGCTTTTGTTCAGATACATAGAGGTACTAGTGGAGTCTGCTTGGTCTCACATTTGTATGTGCATGTTACACACATATGTGCATATCAGACAGAGCCTGCATTGGCTCTGCGGCAGCCTCTGGGAAAGCCGGGATAAAAAGGTAAGTCCAGGCCATCTACTGTCCTTGGGCTGCTCTGCCATAAAATCAGCCATTCCACCTGTTGTCCCCAATCACCTACAAACCTCAGAATGTACCTTAGTGCCACCCTGGAGCACAGCACAACAGACACACTGCAGGTGAGGGGCAGGAG
This sequence comes from Acomys percivali, assembly GCA_907169655.1. Lineage (NCBI taxonomy): Eukaryota > Metazoa > Chordata > Mammalia > Rodentia > Muridae > Acomys > Acomys percivali. Next base: position 85,794,014 of record OU015754.1, on the reverse strand, counting down.
CCCCAGCCATTCCCACTGTGTCCACCCTTGTCCCTATCAAGGAATGCGTCTAACCCAGAGAAACGCAGGGAGGAGAAGCCAGGGAACAGGGGCTAAGGGTGTCAGGTGTCAGTTTTTCCTAAAGCACCAGGCCCCTGTTGGCTTGTCTGGGTCACATTCTTCTGGGAAGGGACGGTGTTGGGACTCTGCTTCCAGCTGCCCCCAGACAAACCTCCAGCTGAGACAGAGCCAAGCGAGGCTTGATCCCGCAGTGAGCAGGCAGTAGGTGCAAGCGGCAGAGATTTATTAAGTGAGTGTGATCAGAGCAGGAAGGAGTGGGGTCCTGCCAGCCCAGAGGTGGACAGGGGAGGTGGTGGGCGGAGCTCAAGCAGGAGGAAGAAGCTCAATCTGCTTTTTAGGGCCACAGCCATCAAGCAAGGGAGTCAGAGGCGCTGACCCAGTGCCTACCTTACTGCCCATGGATGCTCCCAGGGCAGTGTTTGCATAGTGACCAGCTGAGTGCCCTTGACCTAACCAAGGGCCCCATAGTATGCGGGGGTGGGGGTGGGGGCAGCCTCTATCCTGGGACTCCTCTAGAAAAAGGGAAATTGAAGGCATTCGTAGCACGCACCCCCAAATAAAGGACCACTGGACCTATTGGAGGCCCAGCCCAAGGAGTGAAGCTCGGGGGGCAGGGCCTGGGGGGAATCTACGTGGGCCTCCCCAGCAGCAGGCAGAGTTGGGATCAGGATGGTCCTTGAGCGTCCACAGAAAAAAAGACGCAGACAAAGTTAGAATGAGGTCGCTGTAGAAAATCCTCTCAGTCAGTTACAAAGAACATTGGGCACGGGGTGGAAAGTACCAGTTGCTTTTTCAGGCATGGACTCTGGCCCAGGTAAACCAGACAGTGCCTCTGGAGGACACAAGGATGGACTTGGGCCCTCGGGCACACGGACCCAAGTGGCCAGCCATGTAGCCTTGGGGACGCCTGCGTCCAGCCTGGGTGGAAGACCTGGGCCAAAGCTCCACCTCCCAGCACCATCAAAGCCCAACCCGGATGCTGGGGTCGCTGAGCGAGGTACTCAGGTTGATTCCCTGGGTGGGCTGCCACTCCTGCCAGGGAAGGGCTGGTGGCCAGCCGCCAGCCCCAGGCTGGAGGAAGGGCTCTGGGGGTATGTAGGAAGGACCTAGCTAGCAGGTCAGTGTTCTGGGGCAGTAAATATAGGGGCACAAGGTGAAATAGGCCCTGAGGGCGGAGGGGCACACGGTGACATGGACCTCAAGAGTGGTTTGTGCCGTGAACAGCCCAGACCCCTGAAGGACCACCTGAAGGTGCGACGAGGGGCACCTGAGGCCCCCAAATGCGGGGCTTCAAAAGACTCAGTGCTTGGGTCCCCGTCCTCTGGCTGAGCAAGAAAGTGGGGACTCCAGCCAGGAACACCAGGGTCCTGGGCTGTTGGGACGGGCCCACAGTTGTCACAGGCAGGGCTGTGGCTAGATGAGGGGCTAGGGTCTTCAGGAGCATGCAGGGTTTCTGGGCCGGGTAGGCTGGGGTCAGGGTAGGGACCCCTCAGCCGCCCGGCCAGCCAGGCCCTAGCTTTCCTCCAGGTGGAGGCCAATGAACTCCTGGATGCACCTGCGGTACTGCAGCTCTGTAGGACTGCTGCCTGGCAGGGGGCCTGGCTGACCAGGGGGTGCCTCGGCTTCTCTCATCTCCTCAGCCATGCGGGCCAAGCGAAGCCTGAGGATGGGGAACAATGTAAAGTGACTCTGCCCCCCACAATAATCTCTGTCCCTTCTGAAAGTGACTGTGCCCCCAGGACCCCGCCTGACTCACAGTGTGACAATGTCAGCGTTGGCTGCTTGAACTGCGATGGTCAATGGGTCCTGCTGCTCGTGGTCCAGGGCGTGCTGGTCAGCCCCCCTCTTCAGGAACAGACAGACCTGGCTGGGGGTGGAGGAGCTTACTGAGATGGGTCAAAGGTGAGGGGAAGGTAGCACAAGAGAGACCCATAGAACTCACCCAGTGCGGCCCAGGAGCGTAGCGTGGTGCAAGGGTGCCCGGCCGAGGCTGTCTCTTTGGTTCACATCAGCTCCATTTTGCAGCAGGAACTCACAGACAATCAAGGAGCCCTGGAGATCAGGGAAATCAGAGTGAACTAGGAAAGAACACTGGCGGGGCCCATGCGTCCTGACCTCCTGCCGTGAGCACCCCCAAGCAGGATCAAGCCTGGTCTGTATCTCGGACAACAGAATGCACGTATGGGTCTGTGGTCTTGTTCTCACCCCAAGCACAGCCTGCACCAGTGGCGTCTTGCCCTCATCTGCTGCATCAGCCCAGTTGACTTCAGCTCCATGGGCCAGTGCTGCGGCCAGTGCAGGGAGATCTCGGGTTCGTGCCGCTTGGTGCGCCAGGAGCCCAGGATGGAGTTCACGTACATCTGCCAGGCTCCAGGCCTCAGCTTCTCCATCGACCTCACTGCTGGACTCCTCGGACTCAGCGCCTTCTGTGGGAGCACGAGGGGTCAGGGAGCTGGAACCCTCAGGGGTGTTGGGATGATGGGCTGTATGGAGGCAGAGAGGCACACAACCCACCTTCCTCAGTAACACTGTCCACCACAGAGCCTGCGCCGAAGGCCAGAACATCCGAGCTGCCATCAGAGCTACCTCCTAGGCCACTGTCACTGCTTAGACCTGTAGGGCCACAGGAAAGGGGATCCTTACCATGGGGGGCGGGAGTCACAAAACACTGAAGGGAGGCTGAAGCCCACCCACCCATTGGTGCATTCTCCCCTTCAAAGACAGCCCTGAACTAAGAAACACCCTGAAGAGCGCTGTCCAGGCTGAAAGGAAAGTAGAGGAAACCAAACAGTAGCTCACAGGAGCAGGGGAAACCCTCTTTACCCAGGACAGCCCAAAGCGGCCCCTCCCCGCCCGCTAGGCTTTAAAGCCTGGCTTAGGGTCGGTACTACAGCGCCCTCTGCTGTCACCACTCAATCCCATTAACGCAGACACAGGCAATTTGCTCCTTACATGTATACCTGTGCACACACAGTCCACATCTCACACATTACACTTTCTTTTTTTCCCCTTGAGATAGGACGTACAAATGTACTCAAGATGGCCTCGAATTCACTATGTACCCAGGGTGGCCTGGAATCCATTATAATCCTCCTGCCTCAGCGGCTGAGTGCTGGAGTTATAAATGTAAACCACTTATAATGTTATAAATGGCTTACACACATTACTCTTGACAGTCACATGCTCAGCCCAGCGGTTCTCAACCTTCCCGATGCTGAGACCCTCTAATACAGCTCCTTATGTTGTGGTGATCGGCGGCCCCCCCCAACCACAGCCATAGTTACTTCACAACCGTAATGTTGCCACTGTTATGAATTGTAATGTAAATATCTGATATGCAGGATGTCCGCCGACATGCGATCCCCAGATCCCCAAAGGGGTCACGACCCACAGGTTGAGAACTGCTGCTTGCTCTCTAACCCTCTGTGGCATCACCACCCTGCCACAGTTTCCTCTTCAAGTTCTTGAGCAAGTGTCATCCACATTTGTACAGAGGAGCCTCAACTGTTTCCTGTTACTTTGGCTGAGGGTGGGGTGTGGCCACTGAGGGACACAGCACGGAAAAGGAGTCTCTCCCAGCACTCACTGCGTGGACCAGCCCCAGCAGCCCCTGCATCAAAATAGGAGAAGAGGGTGTCCAGCTCATCGGGGCAGAAGAGGGAGTCTCGGCGGAACTTGCGCTCCACAGTGCCGGCTGCAAGGGAGAGGACGCATGCTCAGATGGTGAAACTGGGGCTTGGGACGGGACCGGCTCAGGGCATGCCCAGACAGGCAGAGCTCCGAGGTGCCCCCCACCCCCACCCCCGTGAAGCCCCGCCTCCAGACTACCCAAACCCCACCACAACACTGAGGGGTTGGTGACTCTTCCCAGGGCTGCACCAAGCCTGTCCCCAAACCTGCCCAGGTACAGGAGCTCAGGTACAGCAGCTGGCAGACCTCCCACCTGAGGACAGAGCGGCGACGGAGGGCAGGACAGGCTCGAGCCGGACCTTGCGTCGGGCAGTGGGGGCATGGGGAGAGCTGTGAGGGCGCTGGCACTTCTGTGCCCTCCAGCGTCTTGGGGCTTCTCTGGCTGGTGCAGAGGTCACTTTTCGCAGAAACTTCTTTTCAACGTATTTGTCCTTGATCCACGCCTCTTTGTCCTGCCTGGAGCAGGGTGAACGTGAGACTGCACTCACTGGCCGGGGCTCCCGTGGCCAGGCTTGCTGCCCACCTCTCACCTGGAACTACTGGCCGTGGGCTTCCTGATGCCTGGGCCCTCACACTGGGCCTCATAGATCTGGTTCATGGTGGTGTTTCCCAGCTCACACATCAGCTGTGGGGCACAGGGTATGTGGCTGTTAGTCCAAGTTCAAAGACCGACACCTGACCCTTGCCTTCTTGGGGCTCCAGGGGGCCCTTTCACACACCTTTAGCAGCTCCGGCTCCCAGGAATCCAGTGTCAGGGACCGCACCTTAGAGCAGTGGACACCCAAGCTCCTGGACAGAAAGAGGACGGAAATGGACCGAGGTATGGCTCTACTTGGAACCTCAGCCTGCCCCCTTCAGCCAGGGTCAAGAAGGACCTACCTGTGGATGCCTGAGCACTCAATACAGAGCAGCACTCCCAGGTTGATGCTGGCCCAGCGGGGATCTGGCTGGCCACAGTCGCCACACTGGCTGTTGCCAGCCACACTCTGCACACGCTGCAGCACGCTCTCGCCCTTGACTCCACGTTCCCGAGAGTCCGTAGTGGAATCAATGCTACTTGTTGACGGTGATGCTGTGCGGTCCAGCCTCTGGTGGACGGTGTGAGGAGCCACTCAGCCCTTCAGGAGATTGTCTCAACTCCCCAGAAGACCCCGAGTTAGAAGGCTCAGCAAGGCTAGGGCCCCTCAAACACACATCTGCACACGTGTATACATGCAGACACTGCACATACACACACATTTGTAAACTGCCCACACAAGCATGGACATAGCCTACGGGAGCTGTTTTTGAGGTACGTATACTCATGTGGAAGGAGAGAAGCAGTGCACCTCGCTGTAGCAGCTGTCTGGACTTTCCCGGTAGGCAGAGGCTATGCTAGCCTGCACAGCTTGAACCCAAGCCTGTCGAAGCTTCTCAGAGTCAGCCTGCAGCATGCAGCTCCTGTAGGGAGGGGCTAGTTAGCCTCAATCAGCGGGGGGCTCTCCCCCGACCTGTCCTGGGCTGGGCCTACTCACTTGGTAGGTGACACAACTTCAAAACAGAAGCGCCGTTCTATGTCCTCACACGGCTTCACGGAGCACAGGCGTAGGTCATCTACCACCACGGTCAGAGCGTCCTGCGGGCAGGACAGGCTTACTGCTCTCATACACACTTCCTCCTTTCTCTTAGTCTCAGGCAATGTGTCGCCGGCTCCCTGCTCCTCCGACCTTTTGGTGCCTGTCTGTGTCCTCAGCCCTGTGCCAACATCCACTAAGCAGCGGGACACATAGTCTGGACGGGGAGGGGTCTGGCCAAAGAGGACCCTCCTCCCCCACCCCCGCATACCTTGAGTTTCTTCTGATAGACCAGCTGGCTGTTCTGAATGGAGAACCATCGTCTGGGTGAGGAGAACGGAAGACAGGAGGTCAGGCAGAGCTGGCTCCACATCCACTTTGCCCTCAGCCCTGCCTGTTCCTTACCGGTTCCATGTCTTGAAGGCATTGCTGGCTCTCTTAAAGAGGTAGCCCTCCATTACTACACCACTTGGTGCATCCACATCAAACTCCACTTTTGGCTCATCATAGGAAAAGTCCTAAGGAGGATAGAGCTGGCCCTTGGGGAACGCCCATCCTTGAAGGACCCAACCCCCCTCCCAGGCTCACCCCAAATAAAAGCTAAGGTGAGGCACATGCTCAGGGAACCTCAGCACACCACAACAATTTCCTGACCAAGCAAGGCCCTTTGTCCAAAGACACTGTCGGAAGATCCCTTGTGTCCACAGCTGGCCCTGAGTACTCCAGCCCCCATCTCTAGGCTCGCAGGAACAAGCAGGCAATGGTCAGGAAGGAAGCTGCACTCCCTCCCCCCACCCCCTGCCATCCTGAGTGTTTCATGCATTTTGCCAGCTGGACCTTCTCCAGCTGCCTGACAGAGCTCCATTCAGAAGCCAGAGAGCCCTGGGTGTCCTGTGTGTCCCGCTGTCTGACAGGCCGGGCCAGTAGACGGACTGCCTTATCACCTGCTCTCAGTCTAAGCAGGGGAGGAAGGCACAGTAGCCACCACTCCTGCAGGGGACTGGCTAGATTCATCTTGCTGGTTCCAGCAGCCAGCTGGCCTACAGGCTCCTCCCAAAGTACAGCGGGAGCCTAAGGTGGGGAGGTGTCCTCGGTGCTGAAAGGGAGGGTCTGACTAGCCCAGTGTGCAGCTCTTACCTGCAGCAGTGTCTGAGGCCCAAGGCAGAGGGAGGAAAAAGAGAGAGAGAGAACTGATGAACAAGGGCTCTGCTCCCAAACACTACCAGACTCTTTTATCCAACCTGCAGCCAATCTCTGCTCTGGGCGGGGAGAGTCGATGTGACCACCGTCCAGCAGTTGAGCAAAGGCCCCCAGAAAGAGCCCACAACTAGTCATAGAGGCACTCCACAACCTCTATGGCAGTGGCCTCAACCTGTGGGTTATGAGCCCTTTGGGGAGGTCACATATCAGATACTTACATTACAATTTACATTACGTTATAGTTTATTACGAAATTACAGTTATGAAGTAGCAACAACATAATTTTATGGATGGGGGTCACCACACCATAAAGGACTGTATTAAAGGGTCGCAGCGTTAGGAAGGGTTTTTTTTTTTTTTTTTTTAGGAAGGTTGAGTGAGGTTCCAGGTCCCAGCGTTCCAACCCTTCCCCATACCAGACTTACTGTACTGATACCCTTAAAGATGGGGCCCTCACTCTGCTGCTGAGTAGTAAGTGGACAGTTTTGGGAAGAAAGGCAGAGTTTGTACACGTGTCTATTGGTGTCCCAGATCAGAGTTGTGGAGCGGTGACAAGGGAAAAAAAATGGCCTTTAATGACATTCTCCTGTACTCAGGGAGCTGGGCTGCAGGGCCTCACCCGTTGTTGGATGGCAGCATGCTTGCGTTCCATCTCACGTTTCTCCACCGCAGAGTCGATCACGAGCTGGTCCAACTGTGGGGATCAAAGGAAGGCAGTAGACCCCTTCCCAAGGCCTTAACCAGGAGCCCCCCCTGAAGCTCACTCACCGAGCCACTCCTATAGGCTCACCTCAGCCGCCAGCTTCTTCATGTAGGGGTCCAGCTGGTGCAGTAGGCTATACCCCTGCTGGAAGAAGCTGTACTGGGCGTGCATGAAAGACAGCATCTGCAGTGAGAGTGGAGTCCCAGTGAGGCCCAGTTCTTACTGCCCAAGCCATGCCACATGTATCTCCCCACACAAGCACTCACAGAATCTAAGATCTCAAACTTCTTCTTGGCCTGGAGGACGTTGATCTGTCAGAGGAAGAGCAAACAGATGAGGTGTCAGGGCCCAGAAGCCCGTGGCCTGTACATTTCTAAGAATCCACTTGGACAGCTCAGAGTTCCGAAACCTCAAGTGGTGTTTAGACGTCTGCACGGTATCAGCCTCACCCTCCCTCTGTCTGAATGTACAGTTGCATCTGGATGAAACCAAGAACCCCAACCCTTGCCATATCTCTAGAGCCTCCTGGATCAGATCACGGCAGCCACCCCTGCTGCCTACCCTAGTCCAGGCCTTGGCTGGATCAGATCACAGCAGCCACCCCTGCTGCCTACCCTAGTCCAGGCCTTGGCTGGATCAGATCACAGCAGCCACCCCTGCTGCCTACCCTAGTCCAGGCCTTGGCTGGGTGTCCTCCACATTGCTACTGACCCACAGCTAACCTGGAGCACATAGTCCAGTGCCAAGTGGCGGAAGCACTTCCGGGTGAGAGTGAGGGCACCTGTGGCCTCTTCTACTTCATGGGGCCGGTGCCTTGGTGCCTGGGCATTCCTCACCAAGGACAACTCCATGTCCTCCCGCACTTTGTCAAACTGCTTCTTCGTCTCTTTGAATTTCCGCACATCCCTGGATGCCAGCCGGTATAGGTGCCAAGAACCACAGGTCAGAGAAGGGGGTCAGTGCACAGCAGGTTTTAGATACCCTGAGCTCTCTTTCACTGTCCCCCAGCGGCTCCTGAGAAGGGCCTGGACTCTACCGAGCTTTTTCCTCCCTCTTCCCTGCTCTAGGACCTCCCAGCCCCTCACCAACTTACTCTAGATCTGTCTAGTCTAGACCCCATGTGCCAAATGTCGGCCTGCATCTCCTCTACGGTATAGGGGTAAACTACAACTCCACCCTTCCCTGTCTAGCCCGTCTCCTGGCCTTTGCCTCTGTTGGCTGAACCTCCTGTCAGAGGGCAAAGGCTTCTCACAGCCTGAAGCCTTGGCCAAGGACCTGCTGCCCTTCTTTTCCTGAAGATGGAACTTGGAATTCAGCTTTCACCATGGCACTTGGCTATGGGGCTAAGGGCTTGGCTGGCTGTTCTGGTCACTCACTCTTTGACAAAGTTGTGGAGCTGCTGCCGCACCGATCTCTGGGCCTGATCAAACAGAATCTGGGATAGAGGCAGGACGGAGGTTATTAGGGTCACCACTAGCAAGACCCCACAGACAAAGTTCCATCCCCAACAGGTGAACATTGAGACCTCTGCCCATATCTTCCTGGGCCCCAGCTCTCTACAGTGAACACTAGCTGCAGAGCTTGCAGTGTACCAGGGAGGCCTCTTGGGGATGGGGGAGGTGCGGGGGGACGGGGACAGCTGTAGCGCTTGTTCATCTTCCCATCTGGCCCTTAGTCAGTCTGGAGGTCAATGTGATGGCAGGCAGGCCTCTAAACTCCACCTTCAACATCTGCATGGGTGGCACACATGGGCTGCCTCAAGGCTGATTACCAGCAAGGAGCTCCCACAGGGCCTGGCCTGGGGAAGGTGGTAGCTGATTGCTGGGAACTGAAGTGGTTTCATATCACTCTACACACACGCAGGCACGCAGGCACGCAGGCAGGCACGCAGGCACGCAGGCACGCAGGCAGGCAGGCAGGCAGGCACACACACACACACACACACACACATGCACGCAGGCACACGCGAGCGCGCGCACAAACACACACACACACGCAGGCAGGCACGCAGGCAGGCATGCACACACACACACACACACACACACACACACACACGCACGCAGGCACGCAGGCAGGCATGCACACACACACACACACACACACACGCACGCAGGCATGCAGGCACGCAGGCAGGCAGGCACACACACACACACACACACACACACGCACGCACGCGCGCGCGCGCACGCGCACGCGCACGCAGGCACGCACACACATACTCCTGACCCACAGTGACACATAGAGGATGGCTGAGCCAGGCCAGGGGTAGATAAACAGACTGGTTTATTTCTGAGCTTCCCCAGGTCTGGCCAAATGGAAGCTCCTTGTTTAGTCTGGGACACTGGTTCCGGGCCGAGCTCTACTCCCACCCACAGACCCTTGGCCTGTTCTGCTGTGTCTGCACGCATCAGTACCAGGGCCTTAGGAGGCTGCCGTGCCTGCCTGGATGGCGGTGAGGCTGTCACTCAGAAATAAGCCGGCCTGGGATGAAAAGCTCTGCCCAGCTTGGGGTCTAGAAGAACCTTCCACGGTCTCCTCACCCCCAAGACACTGCTGCCCACAGGCCTGAGCTGTGTGCTGCCTCCTTGCCCTAGGATCTGGACTGGCCACAGCTGGGGACATGGCAGCCCCTCCTTGAAACATCCTTCACACTGCACTGACTCACAGACTCAGGTGGCTACCATTTCTGCAGATCAAAGGAGCAGAAGATGGTCTTTCTCACTCATGGCTACCAGTTCGGGTACCTACGAACGAGTCATCTTTGCTGTGGTCTAGGTAGGGCCTTCAAGAGACATGACGTAGGCTAAATGGACGTAGAGACTGCACAGGGCCCATGGGGCTCACCGTGTGGTAGTTGACCATCTCCTGCAGGCTGTCTCCAAACCTCTGCAGACATTCCTGAAGAAAAACATGGGGAAGACCACACTGGAAAGAGCAGTGGGGCTAAGGCCACACAGGCCATGTAGCTAGTGTCTCCTTTAAGTCACTTAAGACTCCTCCCTGCCCAGGGTTAGGTATCCTCAAGCGGAACGCAGACACCCAATACTCATGATCTAGACACCCTTTAGGGGGCTTCCCCCACCCCCACATTGGCCCCTCACCGAAATTACGGTGTCACCCTGGCACTGCTGAGACAGGTCTCGGACGCCGCTCACAAAGAGCCTGTTGGTGGTAACATAGGCTTTGCCAGCTTCAATCATGCCACTGCACAGTTTGACCAGCTGCAAGTGGGAAAGAGTGGGCAAAATGAGGGCCTGAGTTTCTCCAAGATGGCGACTCAGATCTACCAACAGGCTGGCAGGACAGGGAAACCTCAAGCAGGGGCACAGGCTTGGAGTGTGAAATGGCTCCACAGGGTCAGAGGGCCACAGGGCACACAGCCCCTGCCTCCTGGCTCTGAAGCCTGTTCCCTCTCCCCTTCCCTAACCTGATTCTTGGTCCCACCCCTGCCACACTAGGCACAGCAAGCACAGCAGCTGTTTCCCGTCCAACTGGCATCTCAGACATAGGCGGATATACCTGGAGTCATCCCAAAGTTCCAGGCTGGGCTTGGAGTGGGCAGAGTGACTCTGGGCCCTCTACGTACCACCAGGTACGCCTCTTACCTTGTCCAGCTTAGCCTCGATCTCAACCACATCTGTTTCTACCTCATCAATAGTTGCCCTACAACAAGAATTGGGCAGTTAGATCAGCTGGAGTTTCATGCCCTCTTGTATCTCCCCATGGGTTTTGCTGCCAGAAGGGAGCTCCAAGAAACCGAGGCTGAGAGAGGCAAACACCTTGCCTGATGGACATAACTGAGACCCAGGTCCAGCACTTTGGAGCTACCCAGAGCCCACCAGGCAGGGTGAAGCCACCTAGCCATACCACATATGCTATCACAGGCCCCCCAACACACACACACACCCTACACTGTATCTATGCTCTATGAAACAAGGTTAATCAAGTCCTTATTCCCTAAGCACAATAACCCTGAAGTCTCATGGTGCGGCGTTGGTGCCCACGGCAGCCTTCTCTGGGGCTCAAAGGCGGACTTCGACCTCACTGCAGAGCCTCTCCACAGCTAGAGCCTGTCCCTTACTTCTTTGCTTGGAACGCAGGTCACTATGGCCTGCAGCTAGATGATTCCAAAGCAGGCTGGCTATGAACCATCAGCTAAGGGACGATGCCTCAAGCCAGCGAGGGAAAGGCCCTCCTCCATCTCCCTCAACCACAAGACTCCATATAGCTCCGTCCAGCGAGAAGGAGAGATGGGTCAGGTCTCTTTAGAGCCCACTCCCACCAATCCAGCCTGGTAAAGAAGATGCCCTGGGGAGGGAGGAGTTAATGATGACATCATCAGGAGAAACGGGGAGAATCCCGGAAGCCAAAGGCAGATGGATTAAGCACGTGACTGCCCCCCCTCCCATCTCCAACTTGGGAACAGGAAATAAGGGCAGGCTCCCGGGCAGTCCCCCACCGCATACAATCAGTTAGCTGGTGAGCTAGGCCCATCTGGCCTGCGTGGATAGAGGCAAAGGGTTAGGCAGACCTCTAGGAACAAGTCTCACACTGGCTGAGGGTGGGGTACCAGAGGGGAAGCCACCCTGTTCTAGCATCTCCTCACTCCTTTCTGTCCTATTCTCTAGAAGGCCAATGAGAAAGAGCTGGGTGAGGGGACATGGTTTAGGGTGTCCTCAATTAGGATCTGGGGCTGAAATGACCATGAACCCTCAAAGGTCCTGGCCACCGGCCTCATCCCTTCTTGAGGGCCGAAGGGCCACGAATTCTAAAGCAGCAAGGGGACAGGATTGGAGCTGCAGCATCTGACTGGACCATTGGCAGCCATGCCTCTGAAGGATGCTGCACAGCCTGTCCTGCTTGGGGGAAAAAAATGCCCTTTAGCTATGAGCCCTAACACAGGCCACCACAGGAGGCTCTGTTCCAGGACTCTGGCCACTAGGAGAGCCAGCGGTTCCCAGAACACAGATCTAACTATCTGCCTACGAGAGAGCGATTCAGGGCTTCCCAGGGCAGGCCCGACAGCCTAGACAGCTGCAGGGAGAGCTGCAGCTGGCCAGGGAGCCAGGAACTGGGAGGGGCTGCACCAGGAGCTGACATTTGTACTCACAGGGACGTGGGAATGTGGTGGGCACTTACTAGAGGCCCACTTGGGCATCATCCTGCCCTAGGAGTCTCTCAGAGCTCCCTTCCTCGGACAAGGACTTGAGGGCAACCCCTCCTGCCTGCCCTAGGCCTATTTTGCCAGTCAGGGACTTGAGCAGCTTGGAGGCTGGGGAGGAGCCCCCTCACCAAAGCCATGACTCAGCGGTTGAAGCCCCACCCAGGGCAGGGCTTGCAGTCAAGGCTGGGCTGGCTTCTCTTCCGGGGCTCCCCTGCACCCCCACCCACAGCTCCAGGGACTATGAGGCATTCCTAGGCTGTCACAAGCCCTTATCCTAGGCCGAGCGCTCCAAAGCAAAACTACCAGCCATTCCCAGGTTGGGGTCTACGCGCCACCTCATTTCCACATCCTCCCGCCAGCCCTACCCTGCCCCACCTACAGGTTCTTGGCCAAAAAAGGTCAAGTTATAACCTCGGTAACACCTTAGAGTGGACAGGGACTCTTCACACCCATCAAATCACAGCCCACCAAACCCCACAAAGCCAGGTCTCCATGACCCCAAGACCAAGGTCCAGAGAGTCATCCTCAGCCCTCACCCCAACACCCCCCACTTCCACCCACCAAAAGAAGTAATGTTGAGCCTTAGGTAGCCGCCACACCTACTGTGGCCCCACAAGTCCAACTGGCTGGCTGTGGCAACCAAGGCCCAGAGGTGACTGGCTCTCCGCTCAGGCACAAACCCCCCATACATCAGGGTGGAGCCAGAGCTTCTCAAAAGGAGTGCTTCAACCCCGGGCCAAGTTCCCAGCACAGCGATCTTGGCCATGACTCCTATCAAGCCTGGATGTAGGATGGTGGGGTATCGGAGGCTCTCAGAGTACTCCTCCCAATCACTCAGCAACAGGAAACAGGAGAGCGCAGATGATTGCCTCAAGACCCCTGCCTACAGTCGGCAGACACTCTTGACTAACTGTAATGGTCCAAGGTTCCTGAGGTGTGTCTTGCTGACTCCCTTGCAAGGTGGTCTTGCAAAAGAGCTGCTGAGGTAGTCCCCAGCACGTATGTGTGTGGTCAGACACACATGTCCACATATGCATGCTAATACATAAACACATGCATGTACATAGTAGCACAGGGCATACAGACATGTGTTCCAGGGACATGACACACACGCGTGCATAGAAATGTGCACCCGTGCTATGAAACACACTCCTGCATACATTAACACGTATCTAGTAGCATGACTCATGAATCCACAGAGAAGTGGCACATGCACACACATGTGTGCGCCCTCATTAGGCTATGTGCACGCATCAAGCACACCAACCCAATGTCACAGCTCACCCACACATTCATGTGCGTGGTCTGGCGCCCCCTCAGAGGAGAGGCAGAGTGGCAGAACACGCTCCCCTGTGTTGATGCACATATGGAGGTAGGCGCACATACGGGGAGGTAGGAGACCCGATGAAGGTGCGCAATTTCAAATGACACACAGGAGAGGTACTCCATTACTTTCTGCCAAATGTCACCCAGTTAAAACAGATGTGTGTGTGTGTGTGTGTGTGTGTGTGTGTGTGTGTGTGTGTCCGTGTGGTTCACACAGATGTGCATGACTCTATGTCCAGGAACAACAAAAGAAACAAACTCCTAAGTGAGCAAGGCCCATACCCTCCTTCCACCTAACCCTGGCTTCCTCATCCCCACAGCCCCTACCCCTCCAAGGCTCCTGGGTCACTCACTCATCATATCACTGCTCACTTTCACCAAGGTGTCCATCTCAGGCCTTGATGGCCTCCGATGGTTCCACCTATTCGCTGCGCTGGACATATGGACCAAGACAGAGACAGAGACTGATGGAGCAGGACGTCAGACATTCCTAGCCAGAACTGCACTACAGGGCCCAGGGGGAGCTCAGTACTTGTGGCACATGAAAGCACACACACAAAGGAGGGTGGACAGCTCTAGAGATGGCACTGCGCGCAAATGCCCCGTGGTACACACAGCTGCCCAAGGCAGTCCGAGCATTCAACCCCTCCCCGCGCGCGAGGTGATCAGTACAGGGGCGTCTTTTGTTCCGGTCCCCCCGGAGGCCAGAGGCGGAGCTGCGCAGCAAGGGGACCGCGACTCCGGCTCCATACGGTTTGTTTAGGCCAAGTCTTCCGCTCCGTCCAGCTGGACTCGGAACGGTCACCATGCTGGGCGCCCCTACGGCCGTCTCTGGCACAAAGGCGGCTCCCCATCCCCGCCCGCGCCCTACCCGAGGCCCGCGGCACACCTGAAACGCGGCGAGTCCTTGATGCATTCCTCGAACTCCACCGTCATGGCTGCGGTGAGCGGCGCTCACTGGACAGAGGACCAAGGCGCATCGAGAGGCATCCCCGGCCCGGTAGACGGTCCGCCGCGCCCGCGCTGGGCTCCGCGCCCGCCTGCCCGCCCGCCTCGGAATGAGGCCGGCGCGCCCGCGGCCCCGCCCCGCCTGTCACCGCCGGGGAGCGTCGCTCAAGTCCGCGGCCGCCCGCGCCGCCCGCTGTCACCTCGCGGGGGGCGGGAGGGGGGGTGCGGGAGTGGGGCGCAGCGCTGGGGAGCGTCGCTAAAGGCACCGCTGCGCTCTCGTGCCTGCCCTGCGCTCGGTTCTCAGTCGCCGGGGTCTGGGAGGGGGGGTGGGCCGCGGGAAAGGAAAGAACACGGCTCTCTGACTTTGGGCATCCCTGCCATGGTTAAACTCAGGGAGTTTACGGGAACTACATTTGGGAGCGCTCGGCTAGAACGCGGCTGACAGACACATTCCGGGAGAGCGGGACGGCGCCGGGGAGATCCGGACTGAAGGACCGAAAAGGGGGGGGGGGGGGGGGGGAGGAGGAAACTATGGAGAGTCGTGCCGAAGCAACCCGCCCCTGTGAGGCAGAGGACAGCACTTCGCACTCGCTCCCTAAGCTTGGTCCCGCCTCCGTCCCTCCCGTCCTGGAGGCCGGGCGGGGTGGGCCGAGCGAGTGCGCAGGCGCCGTCCCAGCTGGGCAGGACCGATCGCCAGCCACGTGCAACCGCCCCGCCCGCCAACCACTCAAATATGGGCTCCTGCCCGGCCGTGGGCTCCGTGCGTGCGCGCTACCTAGTGTTCTTCCAGTACTTGGGCACCGATTTCAAGTACGTTTCCCCGCTATTATTACCTCCGGTTCCTCCACTTGGGCTCACGGGAGGTCTGCAAGACGGCCAAGGGAGGCACGGTCCGCACCGGGGCGTCCGGAGCCTAGGAACACTGGCCTGCGCTTTACGAACGCGCTCGAGGGCCGAGGACCCAGCTGGGGCAGCTCCCACAGCCGCGGCGGATAACTCACTCCCGTCTCTCTCCGCAGTGGGGTCGCAGCCGTGAGGGGTAATCATCGCGCTATTGGGGTGCAGAACTTCCTGGAGGTAAACTGTTTTCTTTTGGTTACTGCGATGACAGGTTCGGGAAGGGTGAAGCCGCCCGTAGCTCCAGTCCCCGCCCGCACTCCTAGCACTACTGTTCCACGGGCTGCGGCCTTCGCTGTGCCTGGCTGGTTGCCTGCACCGTGTCCCCGCAGGAGGCTGCCAAGCGGCTGAACTCGGTCGAGCCGGTCAGGTTTACCATCTCCAGCCGCACTGATACCGGAGTGCATGCCCTGAGCAACGCGGCGCACCTGGACATACAGCGCCGCTCAGGCCTGCCGCCTTTCTCCCCGGAGATCGTGACCCAGGCCCTCAACACCCACCTGAAGCACCCGTCCATTCGGTGAGCCCGAGGATTGAGCATTGTTTCTGCCGTTTTGTCCTTTACTGATGCACCCCACCATCCATTGTGGAGGGAGGTTGAGGTCCGGAAAGAGCTTATTCTGGGCAACTTGGAGGTGAGCGGGAGATTTCCAGAGTGCTGGGTAGACTCATTCCTGGGCTGAACCAGATCTGCTTGCCACAGGGTACTTAAGGCCTTCCGAGTGCCCAACGACTTCCACGCTCGCTATGCAGCTACATCCAGAACCTACCTATACCGCCTGGCCACAGGCTGCCCCTGGCCAGAGCAACTGCCTGTGTTTGAACAAAATGTATGCTGGGCTCTGCCGACAGAGTGAGTGAAATAAGAACGGGAAGGGGGTTCGCCGTCCATCTGGCCACGCCCTCCTCAATGCTCCTTTGGCTCCACAGGTCCCTGGATGTGGCTGCCATGCAGGAAGCTGCCCGGCATCTCCTTGGGACACACGATTTTAGTGCTTTCCAGTCTGCTGGCAGCCCGTCCACAAGTGCTGTGCGCACACTACAAAGACTCTCTGTGTCTCCTGGTCCAGCCAGCCCATTTGTCCTCCCCCAGGAGAGCAGGTGAGAAGAGTAGCCTTCCACTGTGGCCCCATGCAGGTCTAGGGGCCACCAGGGCTAAATTGGTTCTCACAATAACCTAATAAAGTGAGCTGGTTACTGTCATCCACTGGGCCTGGAGGGTAAGGCGCTGGCCAGAAATTTGTCTTTTTCCTGTTGGGCTAGGGTCCCTGCGTGGCTGGGAGCACGGGGAAGAAATGTCACCTTACATGTCTTTGTAGCAGATGGGTTCTGGCAGTCACTGAAAAGGTTCCAGTCCAACCTGACAGACTGTGTAAGTTCTCTGCCTCACGCACTGCCTCGTGGGCCTCCCACCAGCAACCAGCCCCAAGGGCAGGAGGGCTTCAGTGTGACCAGGGTTCCATCTTGATGGTAGGCTAGCTGTGTCCGGCTTCAGCACACTGCTACCTCCCATGCACAGGTTAATGCTGTCGTATAGTTTCCTTATACGGTATGTACAGACTCCAAGAAAAATTATGCAAAACTCTCATCCTCTGGATCTGGTGGTCAATGAAGCAAGGACCCACCCTGGATGGCTGAGCCTTTAAACCAGCCCTTCAACCTTTGCCTTGTCTGAGGCCACATGGTGGGCTAGGGTGTCTGAGGCTGGCCTGTGGCTTGGACCTCAAAGCTGTCTGTGTTCCTAGGAGGCTGCAGTTCTGGACCTTGGAGTTTGAAAGCAAGTCTTTCCTATACCGACAGGTAAGCTATCCTAGACCCTCCCAAGGTGTCTCAGGTAGACACCTGTGACAACCTGAGCTCTCTGCTGCAGGTGAGGAGGATGACAGCTGTGCTGGTGGCTGTGGGACTAGGGACCCTGACACCCACACAGGTGAAAGGGATTCTGGAGAGTCAAGATCCCCTGGGCAAGTACCAGACTCAAGTCGCCCCTGCCCGAGGCTTGTTCTTGAAGTCAGTGCTGTACGACGACTTCGGTAAGAGGGGTGGATGGGAAAGAGCCTGGTTCCCCAAAGCTGGGTCATCACTGAGGACGGCCTTTGGAGGCTGTCAAAGCCCCTTGTACTAGATGAGACTCCAGGCACCTAGTGGGGAAGCCAGTGGCAGGGAGAAAGGACTTCAGTTAGGGACCGGTGGTCAGAGCTTGGTGGCATGGACTGAGTGGGCCACAGGGCCAGATTTTGGGGGGTAAGCCAATGCAACTGTGGGAGGAGTTGTACTCTGACCTGAGGTCTATCCATAGGTCCTATATCCTGACCCCTATGGGGTCCACACTGGAAACCAGCTGATTGTACACTCAGTGGAGGTGAAAAGCCACACTAAGTCTGGCCATCAGTCTTGTCCAACATGCACTGCACTCAGGAAAGATTATTCCACAACTGTGTGGGGCTCTGGCAGTCCTGTCTACCTTTCAGCAGCTCCTACCTCCCCAATCTTTGTGCCCTGAACATCCTTTTGTTACTAAAGGGACTGGCATGGGGTACTGGTTGGTTAACAGCTGTAAGCATTTTCTGGAATGCCCATCTTGAAGAAAGGGGGGCAGGAATAAAAGACATAGAGAACAAAAAAGCCTGTTTATTTCTTTAGCCTGTGACTCTGGTCTCATCCCTAGAACAGAGTCTGTGACCCAGTCTTGGAGCCCCGGTCCTCCTGCTGGGCAAACAGCAAGAGACAAGAGTCACCGGTGGCTACATGTCAGCTGGGAGCCTGGGGAAGGCCATTTTTGAGCAGCGCTGTGAGAAAGCTTCCCAGCTCCTCATCCTGTAAGAAAGGGAAGCAGTTACCCACCACAGACAGCACAATAACAAGGAAATAGGTCTCAAGGTGTACTAGTGATGCCCATTCTCCTCACCTGGTAGGTCCAGGAAACCAGTAGCACCTTGGTACCAGGGTCCTCTGAGTGGGCAGCAGCCTGGATAAGAATGGACTCCACAGTCACAGAGCCGTCGGGGAGGTGCTGTACACAGTGGTCCTTGAGGGTGCTGTGAAGAGACATAGTGAGACCCTGCCTCGCCCTGCCTGTAGGGGTAGGCCAAGGCCAGAGCGCACCTCTTGAGGTGGCTGTACACACGGAGGGCTGTTTCTTGCTCCTTGCGTGTGTCCTGCAGGTGCACACGACAGGTGAAGCGCAGTTGGTGCTCCGACAAGCCTAACTCCTTAAGGGCCTGTTCTGAGGATACCAGCCGGAAACTCTGTAGGGTAAAGGCCAACAAGTCAGGGGACGTAATGATCGCTGTCCCCACTCCACTACCGTTTTATACACTTACACTGTCTTTCATAATTAGGGTGCCATGCAAGAGCCTAGGCTTTTTGGCCTCAGGGAGCAGCCCTATGAGGAAAGGAACAACACAGTCAACATAAGCCACCAATTACCTGCCTCCCTTGACCCAAGCCCCAGGCTGCCCGTCATACCCTGCACCATCTCCCGCTTCAGCAGCCCTAGGGAGATGCCCACAGGGATGCTGGGGCTTGTAGGCAGCGTTACTGTCTCACCATTGGCTGGCATGTAGCAGTTGACCCCTGAGGAAAGATGTGCAGAGAGCCTCAGTCTAGGCTGCCAGCCTTGCCTACACCATCTCACAGGTCATCCCTGCCCACCAGTTGCCTACGGAATTCCTGCTCAATCTTCTGCCTCAGGAACTCCATCTTCTTGGCCTCGCCGTGCACCAGCAACACATTCTCTGGCTCTGCTTGCCCCACCAGTTGCATGATGCCCTTGGCGTCAGCGTGGGCACTGAATGACATGTACTCCACCTGCATCTTCACCTCCAGCTGTGGCATCACAAGATGCAGGAAGGGTTAGAGCAGCCGAGAGCCTGGAAGGCTTGCTGAGCCAGGACAGGGGGACACTCACCATCTGGCGCCCCTCCATCTCCAGCTTGCGCTGCCCACTAAGGATCTTGTGGCCGACAGTGCCTTGCACGCAGTAGCCAGGCATGATGACCTGCAAACAGAAGGACCTCTGACCTGAATGCCTCAGCCAACCACTGTGGCAGGGCACAGCAGCAGGGGCATCTCATGGGGTCAGGACACACAAAATTCGAGAGCCAGTCCTTCTGTACCCTGGTTCCCTAAAGCTGTGAGGAGCCCCTGGGAGTTGGCCCCAAGGCCTCACCATGTTCTTCTCATTCCCGGCCCACTTGCGGAAGATCTGCAGGGACTGGCCAGCATGCAGCATCCCAGGTGTGGCAAACACAACCTGCAGAGTTGACAAGGGTCAGAAGAGTAGACCTTCCAGGTCTTTGGCTAGCTGTCTGTCTTTTTCAGAGCTCCACCCACAGAGATCCTGGCACCAGAGGTGGAGAAGCTACATTGCCAGGGCCTTACCATGGGACCCGGGTTGTCAGCAAATGTCCGGTCAAAGGCTTTGATGTGCTTGAACTCAAACATGTTCCTCTGTACAAATGTCTTCCGGATCTTCTGGTTGGTCCAGGTGATGAAAAGCTTGTAATAGTGGTTGGCCTTCTCTGTCAGGCCCGTAGAGAAGTAGATGGGCACCTTCAGGTTCATGCGCTCCCTGTGTGTCCACCAGCCCAGTCAGTACAGGGGGCCCAGGGTTAGCCTGTAACATGTGACCCTCTGCTGCACAGATAGCTCAGTAGTTATGGCTGGGGCTAAGTCCATTGGTCCCTTAAACTGAAACCTGTGCTGTCTCTACATTGATGACCACTAAGCCAGGCCTCTTAGCTTGTGACCTATAAAACATAGGCATGATGGGGTCCCCAGTTTGCAAATGATGGTTCAAGTGTGATGTCCCAACACATACACAGCTCCACCCAGGACAGCAGGTCTAATAGAACTGTATCCTATCACAGAACAGCACCCAGTGGTAGTCAGGGCGGCCGTGACTTTTTTTTTTTAGTTTTTTGAGACAAGGTTTCTCTGTGTAGCCTTGGCTATCCCAGACTCATTTTGTAGACAAGGCTGGCCTCGAACTCACAGCGATCCGCCTGACTCTGCTTTCCGAGTGCTAGGATTAAAGGCGTGTGCCACCACCGCTCAGCTGTCTTGACTTCTTAACAGTTCCACTGTACTTAACAGTGTGAGACTTATGTCCTATGCAGGGTGTATTCCATCTTTTTCTTCCTACCTGTGGGGATCCCTGTTTGTACCTACCAGAAGGTCTCCAGCAGGATGCAGAGCTCCTGTGCTCGGCCCAGTGCAAACACAGGGATCAGCACCTGAGGGTAGGTGAGGCTGGGTTAGCGGGGAGCCGCTTGATCAGAGATAGCATTACTGCAAAGGAATCTGAGACATCGAAGAACTATAGGTTTTGTGTGCACCCTAGCCACATGTAGAGACAGCAGGAACTGTGGGAGGCTCTTGAGCAGCGCTTGAGACAGGGCTCGTATGGGGATAGGATGCAAAATGAGAAAATGGAAGACTCTGGAATCTGTCTTCTCAGTCCCAAACAAATAGTAACACCCCCCCCCCCCCCCAAACCCAGAACCTGACCACATGTAGGACAGTGAAGCCTGCAGAAGTAGCCACAGTGGGCACCTGCCCAAAGCCGCCTACAGCCAGTACCTTCCCGCCACGCTCCACAGTCTCATGAACTTTCTTTAGGAAATCTCGCTCTCTGCAGCGTTTGGAGTCTCGGATGGTTGTGGCATATGTGGACTCTGTGATGAGCAAGTTGGGGCGACACTTGTCAATCCATGCAGCCCTAGAACAGAGGTAGGACAGAACTGAGAGTGACAAGTGGACTCTAGCCCCTGGCACCAAACATCATGGCCGCATAGTCTGGGGAACAACAGGGAAGACGGGCCTCTCCACACCACACAGGAGGGTTTAGATGCCCACATGATGCCTCTTAGAGCTGCCAACTCCCAGGACGCTCCCACAGGGTGGGACACGGGCCCTACTCACCCCAAATGCCGGTCCGGGGTCATGTTGTAATCACCCTGGCAAAGAAAATGTCAGTAAGGAAGGTGTCTTTCTACTTTCAGCAAACCCAGCCAGGCCAAGTCCTTCACTGACCGTGTAGACCACGGACTCGGAGCCCACTTTGATCTGGAACATGGCTGCCCCCAGCACATGGCCTGCGTAGTACGCCTTAATTTCCAGTTCATCGTCCACCTGCAGAAGGAAGAGTGCTGTGAGGTCTACAGGGCAGGGACCAGCAG
Organism: Acomys percivali; assembly: GCA_907169655.1. Lineage (NCBI taxonomy): Eukaryota > Metazoa > Chordata > Mammalia > Rodentia > Muridae > Acomys > Acomys percivali. The sequence goes on along the minus strand of OU015754.1, from coordinate 85,772,291 downwards.
GAAGTAGGTGATTACCTTAAGCCTGTCCAGCCAATTCTAGTCACAAGAAGTCTAGGGCTTAATGGTTGTAGCACAGTAAAAACAAACAAACCCAGATTAAGTATCTAAGGATCTAGAAACCACACTTCTAGACTACTGAGAACAAATAAGCCCCAAACACTACAAAACAAAACACTCAAATTAGGAACCACAGTAACCCAAGTTAAGAATCCAATAGGTGAGCTGGGTGTGGTGGCCCACACCTTTAATCCCAGCCCTTGGGAGGCAGCATATAAGGGAGTAAGTAGTTGCTGGGGTTAGAGACTCCAATCAGCCAAATTGTGGGAAGAAAAGAAATCAGAAGCTGGGCTGGTGGCGCACGCCTTTAACCCCAGCACTCGGGGAGGCAGAGGCAGGCAGATCTCTGTGAGTTTCAGGCCAGTCTGGCCTACAAATCGAGTCCAGGACAGCCAAGGCTCCACAGAGAAACCCTATCTTGCAGGGAGGGGGGTGGTGGTTAAGAAATCAGATGAGACAAGCATGGTGTCACATGCCTTTAACCCCAGCAGAGCCAGGTGGATTTCTGTGAGTTCAAGGCCAGCCTGGTCTATAAATCAAGTTCTAAGACAGGAAGAGCTGTTACAGAGAAGCCCTGTCTCAAAAAACAAAAACAAAGAAATCAGAGATCTGACTGTGGAGTGTTGAGAGCCAGTTTCAAGGCTTTCTTAGAGGCCCTGATAAAAGGGATAAAAAGAACTCCTTCTGTGGCCTTGCATAGGAACAGACTTGGTAAGGCCCCGTGTGGGGCTGGGACCTGCGCCTCCAAGTGAAGTTTCAATTCCTAGGAACATGGCTTTTCCTCCTGAAGAGACACAGCGCACTGCTGCAATGCCCTGAGGTACCCTGTGTTCCCTCTGCACAACACTGCTTGATTAGCTTCCTGCTGGCTTCTCCAGCTGTATAACTTCTGCTAACTCTACCCATTTCTCTCCTGGAAAGGGGACATATAAGATGCTGGACTTCTGAATGATCTTGCTTGGCATAAGACAGCTTACGGAAGACCTCCTGGTCCCAAGGTTTTCCATCTTCTTATTTCCTAATACTCTCTCAGGCCCTTGTCACTGGATGGCCTGCTGGGTCACGCTGGTGGAGCTGCCTCCAAGCTGGATAGAAACCGCTAAGAAAGCATCACGCATATTCTGGTGATGTAGCAATTTTTGAGTTATCCCTATCCCAGCCATATTCCTGTTAGTAAACCCAATTAAAAAAATCTCATTGGGGGGCTGGAGAGATGGCTCAGCGGTTAAGAGCACTGACTGTTCTTCCAGAGGTCCTGAGTTCAATTCCCAGCAACTACGTGGTGGCTCACACCATCTATAGTGAGATCTGATGCACACTGTATACATAATAAATAAACCTTAAAAAAAAAAATCTCATTGGATCAATAAATTGGACTTTGGTGCAACTTTTCTAGGGTGCATAGATGTAGTAGGAATTCTAACAATCATTATATTTAGGGTAAACATCAGAATGAACAGTTGTTTCCTAGAAGTACTTAGACCTTGAAGAAATCTTTGTGGGAAACAGTTACTTTTTTTTGTGATTAACAAGTTGTTTTTCTAAAGGAACTTCACAGCCTTGCGTGACTTTGGTCATAAGACAGTCCTGGCGCCCTGGAATATCTTGCACTACTGGGTGCTGCAGAGAGGATGAGGCAAACAGTACCCAGTAAGGACTAAGGCTGCAGAGTGTGAGGTTTCCTTTTAGGAAACATAGATTAGGTTAGGGCCTTTAATATGAATAATTTGTTTTACCCAAAAAAACAACTTTTGCGTAACAGTCAATAACTATGCTTTTGTGTGGTGGTTTTAACACTTAGTCCACAGGCATGTCTCCCAGCTGCCAGCCAAACCTTAATTCATCCTTCAGTGACTCTCTTTGATTGTCCTTCCAGACTCAGGACGCGAACACATAGACGTGTGTGGTATCTCCCCAGGAAAGTCTGCCACACAAAGGCTGGTGAGAGGAATGTCTGCCAGAGCATGAAAGATTCCTGCACACTGTAACACGCTGTCTTCTGTAGGCCAGAGCATATGATGTCCCCAACAGCTGACCAGGCCTCACAGTTCTTATTTAGCATGGACCCTTCCAGATATAGGCCTTGGCACCAAGACTTAAAAAAAGAGATCCCGATGGACGGAAGAAAAGAATAAAGTTTCTAAAATCCAAGCTGCCCAGCCCTTCTGAAGGTCCTCAGCAGCATGCAGCTAGCTTAACCCCAGGCTGGCTTGGCCTCCATAAGATCAGCAGCAGGGCATCACCAGGAGGTCCAGACTTAGGGCAGTGGTTAGAAAATATACTCCTGGAAGGGATAACTCAAAGAATGATAGGATTGGGACCAGTTGCTGGTCTGCGGGCCCCAGTAAAACCTCTATCCTAACCAGACACCCAGGCAAACATCCTGGCAGTAGACCAGAAAAACAAGGTGTGTATCTTTGGTCCCTTTTGTAGGGCTGTCAAAGGAGTCCTTACGGCAAAGTTTCCATAGAAGGCAGCAGGCAGATTAGAATAAGGAGAGTCAACCTGGCATGGCAGAAACCTACAGTCCTAATACCCAAGACTCTTTTAACACAGGAAGAAACATCACAAATTTGAGCCTAACCTCAACAACATAGCAAAACTTGGTCTGAAAAAGGCAGCACACACATACACTCCTGTCCCCTGCTCCCTTCCCTTTCCCTACCAACAAAATCAACATACACACACATGGGAACAATAATAAAGAGCCGGGCATGGCGATGCACTTGGAGACCGAGGCAGCTGGGTCTCTATGAGCTCACAGCTACCCTACTCCATATACCAGGCTCTGTGCCAGCCAGGATGCATAGCGGAGACCCTGTCTCAGAAATAAATATAAGCCAGGACAGCTATACATTCTAAGATGTCCTAAGACTTTTCTATTATCCTGGAAAAAAAAAAAGTTCCAAGTAATTTTAATTGTAAAAGTATATAGTCACTAAGAAAACAAAAAGAATTTTCAGAAGCCACACAAAAAAGAAAGAAAAGAAAAGAAAAAAGGCAAAACAAAGCCAGGTAGTGGTGGTGCACACCTTTAATCCCAGGACTCTGGAGGCAGAGCCAAGTGGATCTTTGTAAATTCAATATCAACAAAAAAGCAAAGAAAAAGGAAGGCAAGACAAGGCCGGGAGTGATGGCGCACGCCTTTAATCCCAGCACCCGGGAGGCAGAGGCAGGCAGATCTCTCTGGGAGTTCAAGGCCAGCCTGGTCTACAAACTTAGTCCAGGACAGCCAAGGCCACACAGAGAAACCCTGTCTCAGGAAACCAAAATAAATAAAGTACCCTGTGGGCTGAGAGTAAGTGACTGCGAGTGCTCCGCCCTCAGTGAGACATCTATCACATTCCCTGTGCCCAAGGCTCAGGGACAGTGAGGGGAGGGACACTGGGCAACCCTTCCTTTGGATGTGGCAAAGTTGCTGCACACATGAAGTCACAGCAGCTATGATAACTACACAAGATTTGTACAACCACAATCCCAACACGGGTTAGGCAGGGGCTCAGATGTTGGCCAGTGATAGCTGCTGGGACAGAGAGGGTCATTTGCCCTGAAGGTGTGAGGTCCATGATCCAGTTAGTGGCTTCAACTCCCTGGATACATGAACTGGACTCAGTGGGGTGGGGTGGGGGTTGGGCTGGTCTTTTTTTTTTTTTTTTTTTAAGATTTATTGTTTATTATTATGTATACAGAGCTCTGCCTGCATGGACATCTGCAGGCCAGAGGAGGGTATCAAATCACATTATAGATGGCTGTGAGCCACCATGTGGTTGCTGGGAATTGAGGGCTGGGTTTGGGAGGGTTTGGGGGAGAATATAATCAAATATACACGTATAAAATCTCTAAGATTAAAAAACATGAAAAATAGCCATGTGCAGTGGCGCACGCCTATAATCCAGCACTCAGGGAGGCAGAAGCAGGCGGATCTCTGTGAGTTCAAGGCCAGCCTGGTCTACAAAGTGAGTCCAGGATAGCCAAGGCTACACAGAGAGACCCTGTCTCAAAAAACAAAAACAAAAAACAAAAAACAAAACCAAAACAAAACAACTAACAGACCAACAAGTTGCATATACTTCAGAGCCCTTCTCTCCCTGTGAGGGACGAAGCCTGGATTGTGAACAGCGGCTTGGGCAGAGCCTTGACTAGATAGGTATGCACACAAACATGCAGACACACCACGTATATTCTCCCAAAGTAAATGCCAAATGTGGCTGGACACTAGCCCACTATTGTTGCTTGGTTACTGCACAGTGCTAGACAGAATAGTGAGATGGGGCGGCCCGAGACCAGGACCCCACGGACTTCCAGACTATGTGCAGAGCGGGCCAGGGACACTGACCTGAACTGTCTGGTGCAGGTGCACAGCCACCACCTTCTTCATACAGTCTTTGATCATCTGAGACGTGAAGAAGTTAGCCTCGCCCTTCTTGTCCACGGCGATCTTGCGGTAGTCTTCCAACAGGATGGGGCAGATGGCCTGGGTGGGGTGGGTCATATAGATGGGCCCATCGTAGCCCACCATTTCACTGAAGTAGGGGAGTGCCCCACAGTGGTCCAGGTGGAAGTGGCTGGGGGAATGGAACACTCGTCAGCCTGGGACCACCCTCTCCTCTCCCAGCCTGGGACCACCCTCTCC
>OU015754.1:85731945-85767591 GCA_907169655.1 Acomys percivali | reverse complement strand
AGGCAGCAGGCGTGTGTGCTTGTGGTGCCCTTATACACTTGCAGGCAAGATACTCATTCACATAAAATAAAAGTAAATATTTTAAAAAATGTATCTTAGGGCTGGAGATACGGCTCAGAGGTTAACAGCACTGTCTGTTCTTCCAAAGGTCCTGACTTCAATTCCCAGCCACCACATGGTGGCTCACATCCATCTATAATGAGATCTGGTGCCCTCTTCTGGCCTGCAGGTGTACATGCAGGCAGAGCACTGTATACATAATAAATAAATAAATAAGTCTTAGCCAGGGGTGGTGGCTCTGAGGGGATAATGGCCATCCTGAAGAGTGACCCATAATGTGCTTGGGTAGCACACATGGTCTTTGACCTCTACAACAGGGTACAAGGAAGGACCATCAAAACCCTGACAAACCTACCTGATGATTACACAGTCCAGAAAATCAGTCAGACGGCCACTCTGGGTGATGTAGGAGAAGTCAGGAAAGCGCCTCTGATGAGGAGACAAGAGGAAAAGTTGGAACGCAACAGGCCATCCAGCAAGAGTGGTGCTTCCCCCGCCCCCGCCCAGCTAGGGATTAGAGAACCCTGCATTGGTGGATGTCACTCAGGCCACTGGCTATTCATAACCTCTTGGAAAGGTCAAGTAATTAGCTGACCTCACAAACTACTATCTGAGCTAGCACCTAAGCCCAAAGGGTCCAATTATGACCAGCCTCAAGAATCCTCTAGAGGCTGGTCCCAGCTGGGCTCTTCTTTTCAGTATTGTGTATCGGGGCCACCTGTGCCCACCCTGCATGGATATAGCTGTCCAGGCATGCCCCTACTGCCCACTCCCCCCACTGTCCCCCAGGGTTCACATATCTAAACAGAAAAAGCATGGCTAGGAAGTAAACTACGGCCCTCGCTGCCCTCCAGACCACCCACCCAAAGCACTCACATCATCGTTGTAGCCCATGTGCATCCCACAGTCCAACATGACATTTTTGCCAGAGATGGAGACCAAGATGCAGCTGCGGCCTACATCCTGTCCAGCCCCTGTTCAAAGAGAAGGGCAGGTGAGAGGTCAGCTATGGCTCCTCCCTCCTTCCCCCAAGCTTCCCTCCCTCACTACTGCAAGGCTGACGTCCACTGCACCACTTACTACTTTCAGCTCTGCAGGCGCTAAGACTGTTGGGTAGACAGAATCATGGGCTAGGAAACAGCTGCCTTCGCACACGGATAAGGAGAATGTACAATAGGGAGCCACGGTGCTGGGTCACATGCCCTCCCTCGCCATGCTTTCCTGCACATCTCAAAGTTGCAGCAAACTGCTAGCAGAGCACTGAGCACTGGCTGTGGTCCCCAGCGCTGAACAGAAGCAAGCCACTGCTCTGTGGAACATCACTCCTGTTTCCCCAGACCTTAGTCAAACTACTCCTGACCCTCTACGGGGCTGCAAACCGATGAGGCCGTCTTCTCTCAGGTTTCCTCACTAAGGGGCTGAGCCCTGGATGCTGAGTTCTAGTGCTGAGTGGTGCCATATCCACGTAGCCTCAGTCCAGCTGTAAAGAAACATGACTGACCAATAACTCTCAGCCACACAGATGGCCCATGTTGGTCAGTGGGCAGCACAGGCCCCCACGCCACTGAATCCCTAGCTCAGTGCGAGTTCCTCCCATGCTCCTGATGACTAGGCAACACGCCAGCTGTTCAGCCCAGGGCACTGACCACATAGGACACACCTATCTCCCCATTTAGCTATGCTATCTCCTCTGGGATCTGGGTCCATAAGGAGATATGGTCTAAGCCTCAACAGGTGTCTGAGAACAAACACCTATGCCCCACCTGCCAACTGCAGGCACCAACCATTATTGGTGCCACAAAGATCATGGTGACCAGCCACCGCCCAGTCTACTTTCCTTATGTAGCCAGCCACAACGAGGTTGGTGAGGAGTTGATCTCAGGTTCTCCTGCAGGCCTGTTCCTGTCCCCTCAAGATGTGTGCTTCCTACAGGAAAGGTCTCAGCACCCCTCCCCATAGTATCCCTAGCCCTGGCGTTGTACTAGGCCCTGATGGGGAACGGCTACACCCTTACAAGGGAGGACCCCACAATCACACAACTACCAAGAATGGTGCCAAAGGATGCTTTTCTGAATTACAAAGCCCAGTTCTTAGGCACTGGTAAACGTTCTTCCCAGAGAGACTTAACAATTCCAGGAAACAAGGAAGAAGCCTACACTGTGCCGAAATGTAGACATATGTGAAGACAAAACTGAGAAGGCGGAGCGTGGCGGCGCACGCCTTTAGCCCCAGCACTCGGCAGGCAGAGGCAGGCGGACCACCGTGAGTTCAAGGCCAGCCTGGTCTACAAAGTGAGTCCAGGACAGCCAAGGCTACACAGAGAGAAAAAAACTGAGGAGAAAGCAAAGGGTTGTCCATACATCTTTGCACAGTGCAGATTTGTACCCCGGGGGGAAATGAGTTGATTAGACATTGAGTACATTAGGTGGCGGTTAAATGATGAAGCCAAAAATCTCAGAACTGTGGCAGAGAACGTTATCAGTCGGAAAGCTAAGCCTATGAGGATGTGTGATTTTGTAAGCTAATTAATAAATACTTAAGACGGGATGGTGGGTTAGTCGGTATGAGAAGTTGGTCCCACTAAGGTTCCGTGATGCAGCGTGTTGAGGAAACTCCCAGGTCTGGCCAAGGTGACCTGGAGACCCGGAGCATATGAAAGAGAAGGTGCATCCAACGCCCTGGCAACGCAGGCAGGAACATTTGGAACATTTGGGGAGGTTTGGGAGCCCCAGACTTCAAATGGTAGTACGTTGCTAGGGCTTTTGGAGGTCTAGATTTATGTTTTCTACGATGGACAAATACACTTTTTAAAAATTAGGGATATAGCCGGGCGTGATGGCGCACGTCTTTAATCCCAGCACTCGGGAGGCAGAGGCAAGGCGGATCTCTGTGAGTTTGAGGCCAGCCTGGTCTACAAAGGGAGTCCAGGACAGTCAAGGCTACACAGAGAAACCCTGTCTCGAAAAACAAAAACAAAAATTCTGGGTATAGCCAGACACCAAGGGTGAACTAAGGGGTAATAGCAAGCACCCTGAGCACGAGAGGCGCGTGATGGGGGGTGGAGGCGGGGGTCAGGACAGAGAAGTCGCCAGGACGCGCGCTCTGTGCTGGGTTCAAAGCCAACGACAGGCTAAACACAGAGGCGACACCTGCCCAAGACCCTCTCCGCCTCGAGGCCACCTTGAGCTACAGAAGCCAGACCTCCATAACTCATATGCAGCTCCAGGGCCGGGAGTCAAGCCCACGCCTCTCCGGCTCCCGTGCCAGGCAGAGATAAGGAAGCGCACGCGCCGAAATGTTCGACCACCACTTCCGCTCCTTGGGGCGCACAGCTGACAGACGGCCGTGGCGAGGGACCGGACGCCGCAGAAGACGCTTCAGACTCGCACTCACCCAACGGAGTGACTCTGATTTCAGGCATCGTCGGGGGAGGCAGTCTCGGGCCAGGCTCCCACAGCACGCGTGCACCGCCCGCTGGAAGGCCCCGGACCTCGCGCGCCGCCGCTCCACCGCCACGGACGGCGACGGCGACTTCCACACACCGCGCAGGCGCAACCGCCAAGACCCCGCCCCCTCCTTCCTGCCCTCGCGCCGGAAACGCAGGCCGATAGGTCGAGTTCTAATTGGACGGCCAGCAACCAATTGGGATGGCGGGGCAGCGAAGGGCGGGGCAGGGGCTGAGCTTTGGGCTGCAACTCAAGGCTTCTGCCCAACTGCAGGCTCGGAGCAGGCTCCGGGCTCGGAGGAAGGTATGGGGATACCTACCTGCTGACCAGATCCTGGCGGCGGAGTCCGGTGTCTGTAACACACGGGCAAAGATTCGGCTCCCTCACCAGGTGAGATTTGCAGAGTGCTCTGCACCGCCCTGGCTCCCTGCTACGCCTAGGTGTCTGTGCTATGTGCCGGCTTGTGGGCCTCCTCCCGGCTGAACCATCCTGATTAGCTTGCTCTTCTGTAGGGGAGCAAGTCCTGCATCACCTTCCGGGAGCTGGCGGACTGTCCTCCCTTTCCTGTTCTTGCCAGTTTACCGCGGGCAGCTCTAAGAGGCTACTTGGCTTTTGGCTCAGGCTCTGGGCAGGAAGGCCTGGCCGCAGGATTGTTAGGTGGCCAAACTGAGCCGTGGGGGGCGGCCTCAGAGACTGTTTGCCCACTGGACAGCACACAGGCCCTGAGAGGAGGGTGTATTGCAAGACTCAGGCCGTCGCCATCTTTCTGAGGCCCAGGTACAGCTGTCCTTGACACCTGAACGCAAGGTGAGCCCGTCTTCTAGGTCTGGAACTCCATGGGGTCCTATCACCACTTTAGCAGCCTCAGTTGTGGACTGGAGACATGCAGATCACATCCCCAGAGCTGAAGGACTGAGTCATAGAACTGTGTGAAAGAAAGAAAGAACTTGCACACAGATCCAGGTACCCTGGATGGGGTTAGGGTTTTCCAGGCCCTGCTGGTTACAGAGGTTAGGAAAGGGATCCACCACTGAGAAACACAGGAGCCTCCAGAAGTGGTGGTTAAGTGTTGGACATGAGTGAGATGCAGCCACATCCCACAGGGCCCGTCCTGGACACCAAGTAAGTTCTTAGGATACCAGGGAAGGTGGGGGCTTGGTGCTTAGAGTTATCCATTCAAGATATGAGCCCAAGAGGAGCCTGGTGGTACAAGCTTGTAGTTTTAGCTACTCGGGAAGCAGGAAGACTGAAAGTTAAAGGCCTAGCCAGGTGTGGTGGCGCATGCCTTTAATCCCAGCACTCGGGAGGCAGAGGCAGATGGATCTTTGGGTTCAAGGCCAGCCTGGTCTACAGAGTGAGTTCCAGGACAGCCAGGGCTACACAGAGAAACCCTGTCTCAAGAAAAAAGAAAAAGCCTACCTAGGCTATCCCCTGTCCAGCATACAGGAGGCCCTCAAGCTCGGTCCCCACAACTGAAAATGAATGTGTGGGGGACAAGTATGTTTGTGGAGCCACTGTAAAGATGCCCACAGAGTCCAGAGCCCAGCCTTACCTTAAGGCCTCTATCCTAGACCACTTCCAGAATGATTTGTACAATCCTTTGTGTGTGGTAAGATCTTTGGCCCGTGTTGTTTGGGGATACATACCATTCCTATGACAGGCGTATCATCCGTCTGTCTGTCTAGCAGATGCCAGCCCACAGCCTCTGCTTTAGTCCTGACAAAGGAAGAGAGAGCCTCACCATGTCCCCTGTGTGAGAATCACTTGCTGTCTCACAATCCCTGTTTTTGTTTTGGTGCACCACCCATCGGCATGCCCCCCTCCCCAATAAGGTGAGGTCGGGGACTATGTCTGCTCTTTAAAAACATCCCCCTAATGTGTAAAACAGGGTGCTGTAGGAAGAGGAGAACCAGAAAAACAAGAAACAATAACAGGGGCTCAGCGGTTAAGAGCACTGTCTGCTCTTCCAGAGGTCCAATCCTCCAGCAACCACATGGTGGCTCACAACCATCTACACCCTCCAGTGCCCTCTTCTGGGATGCAGGTGCACATGCAGGTAGAGCACTCATATACATAAAAAAAGAAACAATAACAGATGCAGACAGAGCAGTCATAAGTCTCAGGTCAGGAACAGATGATTAGCCCAAAGGGCAAGGAGCAGCTATGTCAAGCTCTGTGGGTACAGAGTCCATCAAGGGCACAGCAGGGTCAGTCGGTTTGTAGTTCCTGGTGAGGGCATTGGGGTAAACGGAGCTTCGCGGTGACTCTCAGCTGGCAGCTTTAGCACCCCACTATCTCTTTCCAACCTTTCTCCCAGGCCCTTCCTAAGAAAATGAAGCGCTGACCCAGCACGGTGACGACAAGTTCTGTGTGAAGCCACTTCAGCTCACGTTGGAAGATGGATGGCTCGGAGACGGATTTCAACCTTAAAGTCGTTCTGGTCAGCTTCAAGCAGTGTCTCTCAGAGGAGGGAGAGGTGCTCCTGGACCACTATATAGCCAGCTGGAAGGGGCTAGTCAGGTGCGTTTGTTGGGGATGCTGACGGTAGCATCCCGTATGACTCAGGGGCATGGGACCAGCTAGCAGACTGTTCTCGCCCGGCCTTCCTGCCCTTGCCTCCAGGTGTTCAAGGTGGTGTTCCCTGTGCTGCAGGATGGCTGCCAGTCTGGGTAGGGCCTCAGATGTATACTCCCTTTTACAGGTTTCTGAACAGCCTGGGTGCCGTCTTTTCATTCATTTCCAAGGATGTGGTCTCAAAGCTGCAGATAATGGAGCAACTGAGGAACAGCCCACAGAGTGAACACTACACTAGCTTGCAGTCCATGGTAGCCTATGAGGTGGGCAACAAGCTGATAGACATAGACCGCCGCTCCCGCTCCCGACACCCTAACTCAGGCTGCCGGACTGTGCTGCGCCTGCATCGTGCTCTGCGCTGGCTGCAGCTATTCCTGGAACGCCTGCGTACCAGCCCTGAGGATGCCCGTACCTCCACACTCTGCAGTGATGCCTACAACGATACACTGGCTGCCTATCACCCCTGGATCATACGTCAAGCTGTCACCGTGGCCTTCTGTGCCTTGCCTACACGCAAGGTGTTCCTTGAGGTCATGAATGTGGGGTCCTCTGAGCAAGCTGTGGAGATGCTGGGAGAGGCACTGCCCTTCATTGAAAATGTGTATGACATCTCCCAGAAGCTCTATGCTGACCACTCCCTGTTAGACCTGCCCTAGTGGTGGTGACCATACTGTTTGGCCTCCCCTGCTCAGAACTGGGTTTGAGTAACCCTGGGACTGCTCCCACAGCAGTGTTTTCTGGATGCTTCTATCACCCCTGAAAGCTGAACTTATTGAGAGCCTCAGTCTGTGAAAAGAACGGTGGTGGGCAGATGAGCCGAGAGAGGTGGGTGCTAGTCATCCACTTGGTCCAGGGCGAGACAATTGAACTTCAGTTTTGCCCTTCACTTCAGTTATGTGTGTGTTCAGTAGGCCTTATTGAAGTTCAGATGACACATTGAGAAGGTGGGGGAGGAGGGTCAAGCATCTGCAACAACCCAAGGTTGCTCTACCCTCTGTGTGGAATCTGCAATGGTATAAGGGCACAGGGCCCTGGATCTGACACTCTGTCTTCCCCACAGCCAACATGCCCAGCCAGTGTATACCCTCTTGTTCTCTCCGGCCTGAGACATGGCATCGGTGCCAAGCAAACACCCCCGGGGCCTACGTGCTTGGGGCCCCTTCATTTTCCAAAAGCTGTCCTTGCGTAAGATGAGGTTCTTTGGCAGTGGCGTAAGGCCTGGAGGCTCTTCCCCTGCCCTTCGCCGGCTTCCTTGTTGGTCTCTCTGCCCGTCAAGCAGGCCCTTGTCTCCTTGGAAATGGGAAGTGGCTGAAGCTGCGAGCTGAGGCTTCTCTAAGAGCAGTCTGGCCCTGGTCAGCACAGCCTGCTTCACAGCATCTTCAGCATAGCAGCCCCAGCCTTCTGAAAGTGGCTTTTTGCAGTGGGGCTCTTGCAGCATATGCACCCCCCAAGATTTTAAGATGTCAATACTAACTGGCCAACCCACACCTCTCTCTAGCCAGCGCTGCTGCTCCCATCACTGTGGTGCCCGTATGACTTAAGACATGACTTGTGGAAGGAGCCTGGCTCACCTTGTCTAGCTGACAGACGGCCATACCCAGCACGGCTGACACCCAGTGCATAAGACCCTAACCTTTCCCTTTGGGTCCCTAGGACAGTGTCCCCAGTGGAGCTGGTGGGTATAAACACAAGCTTTGGGGCATATGTCTTTCCTAAAAAATTATGATATGTGTAGTATTTCCAACATAAATAAATTGCACCTACATGGTGGATATGGCATTCTAGGTCAGGTCACAGGTGTGTGAGATGTCTGGTTATATGGGGGAATAACATTAAAGTACTCATGAGTGGGGAGGAGCTAGCCCTAGGAACAAGGCTGAACCATGAGTCCCAATTCCTGAATGTTCAATGGGCAATATTAACTATGAAACATGTCCAGCCAGAACTGAGGGAATTACCATATATCTGTCCTTGATGTATCATAGCTTGATCCCACACATACACATACACTTTTTTTTTTTTTTTGGTTTTTCGAGACAGGGTCTCTCTGTGTAGCCTTGGCTGTCCTGGACTCACTTTGTAGACCAGGCTGGCCTTGAACTCACAGCAATCCGCCTGCCTCTGCCTCCCAAGTGCTGGGATTAAAGGCGTGTGCCACCATGCCTGGCTCCACACATACACTCTTGAGATCTGCATTATCTCCATTTTCCAGATGAGAAAAGAAACATTTTTGGAATCATCTGCCTTGTGGGGCTAGGTTGGAAAATAGGTCTGAAGATACCCAGGTACCATGCGACAAAGCAAGAGGAAAACTAGCCCTACTTTCTCCGTGGCATCAACCTAGACAGAGAGTACATGATGATAGTGTACTACACCGCACACACCTCATCTGCTTGGGCTGTACGTTGTCCGGCCATACCTGTACCCAGCTAAGAATCAAGAGGCCACATAGTGCTAGCCGAGGCTGGTGACTTCAAGACACTGGTCAGAAAACACATAAGGTTGTGGTGTGCATGTGTGAAGATTATGTGAACGTGGCCTGTGGACATCATCCCAGGGCACCAGGGAACTGTAATAGTCATTTCCATAACACCTGCTGGGTGCCATATGACACTGTGATTACCCAAGCACTCATTGCAACAAGAGTCAACAGCTTCCACCATGTTTGGGTGCCAGAACCCTGCTGTGTTAGCAATGGGTTCCTCACACCCAGACTGAGAGAGTGTCTTTAGCTAGTGCTGCTCTGATGAACCACCACCACCAAAGCAACTCGGGGAGGAAACGGTTCATTGGGTTTGCATTCCCTATCACTGTTCGTCATTGAAGGAATTCAGGGCAGGAACTCAAACAGGGTAGGAACTTGATGTCGGGCTGATACAGAGGCCATGGGGTGCTGCTTGCCAGCTTGCTCAGCTTGCTTTATTAATAGAACAAAGGACCAGCAGTCCAAGGATGGCACCACAGTGGGCTGGGCCCTCCTCCCATCAATCACTAGTTTAAGAAAATGTCCTACAGCCGGATCTTAGGGAGACATTTTCTCAATTGAGGTTTTCTCCTTTCAGATAACTCTAGTTTGTGTCAAGTTGACATACAGAACCGGGCAAGAGGCTAAGAAGGAACTGTCATCTGCACCAGGCACACACCTGGCCCTAGCAGCTGCAGGAACTTATTTGTTTAATGGCCTTTTCTCATTTTCCTGGACCAGCATGAGCACTTTGCAGACAGGGATACCTGCATGCCTACCGAGGCAGGAGTGTTTACACTGAGAACCAGAGGAACGGCCGGCCGAGGGTCTCACAGTTTCTGGGACTCCAGCAGAGAGCTGGGGTCCTCAGCGAGTCTGTCTTGCCCCAGGACCCAGGCACATTGGGAAGCACAGGAAGTTCTGCCTGAGCTCTCCCTATCACATCTGAAGGTTAGAGCCCTGGCTAGCCAGCTGTTTACTGTCATTGTTGAGGGGCTACCTCTGCAGCCCCTGCCTGAGGATGGTACTGTTTTAAATCAGAAGCCAGAAGAAAAAAGGTGTCTCTCTGACTACAAGTATGGCCCTGATGCCCCCTAGTCCCAGGTCAATGGAAAGCCCGGAACCCTGCTTCTCCACCTTCCTTCTTAGTCTGCCAAGCTGCTCTAGGCATGAAGAGTGCTGAGGTACTTGGGCATAGGCAGGTGACAGGACCACAGTCAGTAGTCACAGTTGGCCTGCTGGGTCACTCTTGGACAGAGAGCTTATTAATGGAGCCCACTGTACACAAACCATCAGCCATCAGGCCTGAGATACTGCACGGAATCTCCGGAGCCCCTTGGGGCTTGGCGGCCAAGCACAGCGGTGGTTTTGCTAAACAAATCCTCTGCTCCCTCCCCCCTGGACATCTGGGGCTCCAGCCCAGCATTCTCACCCATTGTCTCTGCTGGAAGTTTCTACTACCATGCCGGGCCTGGCTGTCCTGAGCCTCAGCCTGGTTGCTCTTCTGGGCCGTGGGATGGGGGCCCCCTTGTGCCTGTCCCAGCAATTCAAGGCACACGGGGACTACATCCTGGGTGGGCTATTTCCCCTGGGCTCCACTGAGGAGTCCACTCTCTACCAGAGAACACAACCCAAAGGCATCCTGTGTACCGGGTATGGAGGCTAGTGGGTGGGGATGGGGGTGGACTGGGGCTTGGCAGCCTCGGATCTGTGGTAATCCCTGGCTGGGGATGAGTTGGCGACCACCTGCAATTCCATGTGGTCTCAGGTTCTCATCCCGTGGGTTGTTCCTGGCCATGGCAATGAAGATGGCTGTGGAGGAGATTAACAACGGATCTGCCTTGCTCCCTGGGCTACGACTGGGCTATGACCTGTTTGACACTTGCTCAGAGCCAGTGGTCACCATGAAGCCCAGTCTCATGTTCCTGGCCAAGGTGGGCAGTCAAAGCATTGCTGCCTACTGCAACTATACACAGTACCAGCCCCGTGTGCTGGCTGTCATTGGGCCTCACTCGTCAGAGCTTGCCCTTATTACAGGCAAGTTCTTCAGCTTCTTCCTCATGCCACAGGTGAGTCCACTTCCTTTGTTTTTGTTTTTTGTCTTGTTTTCGAGACAGGGTTTCTCAGCATAACAGCCCTGGCTGTCCTGGCCTCGCTTTGTACAACAGGCCGGCCTCTGATTCCGGAGTCCTGGGATT
This sequence comes from Acomys percivali, assembly GCA_907169655.1. Lineage (NCBI taxonomy): Eukaryota > Metazoa > Chordata > Mammalia > Rodentia > Muridae > Acomys > Acomys percivali. Next base: position 85,756,849 of record OU015754.1, on the reverse strand, counting down.
ACAGGCGCGTGCCACCCCGCCTGGCTTGCCCAATTCCTTTGTGCCCACTGAGCTCTCTTATCAGGAAGTGCTTCTTGATCACCGCAGGTCAGCTACAGCGCCAGCATGGATCGGCTAAGTGACCGGGAAACATTTCCATCCTTCTTCCGCACGGTGCCCAGCGACCGGGTGCAGCTGGAGGCTGTTGTGGCTCTGTTGCAGAATTTCAGCTGGAACTGGGTGGCTGCCTTAGGCAGCGATGATGACTATGGCCGGGAAGGTCTGAGCATCTTTTCTGGCCTGGCCAACGCTCGAGGTATTTGCATTGCACATGAGGCCCTGGTGCCACTGCACGGCACCGGCGGCCAACAACCAGACAAGGTGATGGACGTGCTGCACCAAGTGAACCAGAGCAAAGTACAAGTAGTGGTGCTGTTTGCCTCCGCCCGCGCCGCCTACTCTCTCTTCAGCTACAGCATCCACCACGGCCTCTCACCCAAGGTCTGGGTGGCCAGTGAGTCCTGGATGACCTCTGACTTGGTCATGACGCTGCCCAATGTTGCCCGTGTGGGCACTGTGCTCGGGTTTCTACAGCGGGGAGTCCTGCTGCCTGAATTCTCCCATTACTTGGAGACCCGCCTCGCCTTGGCTGCTGACCCAGCATTCTGTGCCTCCCTGACTGCTGGGCTGGACCTGGAGGAGCACGTAATGGGGCAGCGCTGTCCACAGTGTGACGACATAGGGCTGCAGAACCTGTCGTCTGGGCTGCTGCGGAACCTGTCCTCTGGGCAGTTGCACCACCAGATTTTTGCAACATATGCAGCTGTGTACAGCGTGGCCCAGGCCCTTCACAACACCTTACGGTGCAATGTCTCAAGTTGCCCCACATCAGAGCCTGTTCAACCCTGGCAGGTAAGGGGAGGGGTCTGGCTGTGCTTTGCCAGTTCCTGCAGGAACAATGACCCCGCAGGCAGAGGTCCGCCCTAACCCCACTCCACCCCACAGCTCCTGGAGAACATGTACAACATGCGTTTCCATGCTCGAGACTTGACGCTGCAGTTTGACGCTAAAGGAAATGTAGAAATGGAGTACGACCTGAAGATGTGGGCGTGGCGCGGCCCCGCACCTGTGTTACACACCGTAGGCGCCTTCAACGGCACCCTTCGGCTGCAGCACTCCAAGATGCACTGGCCGGGCAACCAGGTAAGGACAAGAGAAGCAAAAGCCACGGTGGGTATGGGCTTGTGGGTCTTGGGCCAGCGCTAGCCAAGGGAAGCCTGACTCAAAGATCCACGTCCAGGCACCAGTCTCCCAGTGTTCCAGGCAGTGCAAAGATGGCCAGGTGCGCAGAGTTAAGGGCTTCCATTCCTGCTGCTATGACTGTGTGGACTGCAAGGCAGGCAGCTACCGGAAGCATCCAGGTGAGCCATCATCCCTAGGTAATCTGCACAGCTGGGCTAGGGGGGCAGAAGCACACCAGTCTGGCAAGAGCCTGTGGGGAGCTGAGTTGTCTCCCATCACCAGCCCCCAATGGCTTTTTCTTTCACCACTACAGATGATTTCACCTGTACTCCGTGTAACCAGGATCAGTGGTCCCCGGAGAAAAGCACGCGCTGCTTTCCTCGCAGGCCCAAGTTCCTGGCCTGGGGGGAGCCGGCTGTGCTGCTGCTACTCCTGCTGCTCTGCCTGGCGCTAGGCCTAGCACTGGCTGCTCTCGGGCTCTTTGTCCACCACTGGCACAGCCCTCTTGTTCAGGCCTCGGGTGGGTCACTGTTCTGCTTTGGCCTGGTCTGCCTAGGCCTCTTCTGCCTCAGTGTCCTTCTGTTCCCAGGACGGCCACGTACTGCCAGCTGCCTTGCCCAACAGCCACTGGTTCACCTCCCTCTCACAGGCTGCCTGAGCACACTCTTCCTGCAAGCAGCTGAGACCTTTGTGGAGTCTGAGCTGCCACTGAGCTGGGCAAACTGGCTATGCAGCTGCCTTCGGGGACCCTGGGCTTGGCTGGTTGTACTGCTGGCCATTCTTGTGGAGGCAGCACTATGTGCCTGGTACTTGGTAGCATTCCCACCAGAGGTGGTGACAGACTGGCGGGTACTGCCCACAGAGGTGTTGGAGCACTGCCGCATGCGTTCCTGGGTCAGCCTGGGCTTGGTGCACATCACTAATGCAACATTAGCCTTCCTCTGCTTCCTGGGCACTTTCCTGGTACAGAGCCAGCCTGGTCGCTACAACCGTGCACGTGGTCTCACCTTCGCCATGCTAGCTTATTTCATCACCTGGATCTCTTTTGTGCCCCTCCTGGCCAATGTGCAGGTGGCCTACCAGCCGGCTGTGCAGATGGGGGCCATCCTGTTCTGTGCCATGGGCATCCTGGCCACCTTCCACCTGCCCAAATGCTATGTGCTTCTGTGGCTGCCAAATCTCAACACCCAGGAGTTCTTCCTGGGAGGGAGCAACAGTGGCAGGGGGGCAACTGAGGGACACAATGAATGACTCCTTGATCCAATGGCCTCAGCGTTAGTGAGCCCAGCCCTAGTAGAGATATTCCATGCCAACAAACCCCAAACAGTACCTCAACCTAAGACTTGACACGCTTAACTATAGACTCTGACTCCAAGTTGTCCAGAGGCCTTAGCTCCACAGTGACCCCCAGGCCTTCAGTGTGTAAGATGGACCCTATGAGCCCACTTGTCCCTCAAAGGCAACATCATCCTTGATCCTGCCTGGGTGACTGGGCTCCATTATCTCAGAAAGTGACCCACAAAGGATTCCTTGGGACTCCATAGACATACTTTGAATCTAGGAATGCCCCAGGCAGACCCTGGAAGGCCAGAAAGTACTACTTGCCTGGAAATGCCCAGCATGGAGACTCTCATTCAGCACAAACACAGTACACACACACTACACACACACCACACACACCCACATACACCCACATACACACACACACCACACACACACACCATACACTACACACCCACATACACACACCACACACACACATACACACACACCGCACACACTACACACTACACACACACCACACACACTACACACACACACACACACACACACACACACACACACCAAATTAGCCAGCAGGCAGAGGGCACTCAGAAGTTAAGCAATATCCAGCCTCCTTCTTTCCTGGCTGAGCCCTAGCCTGTAGGAGAACTAGGTTGCCACCAGCACCTTGGACAGAGCATACACAAGGGTATACATCAGCACCACGGCCAGCACCAGGCATCCAGGACCCCCTAGAATCAGCTTCTAGTACCAAGGACAGAAAAGCTGCCTGCAAGGCCCCCGTTACTAGCCAGCACCAGGGACAGAGCCACATGACTAGGCAAGAGAGGGACAAGGCCATGGTCCATCTCCAGGCAGGATCAGGCCTGGGTCAGCTCTGGACTGGCCCCACACCTGAATCCAGAAGCAGCGTAACTGGAGAAAAGAGGAACAAGGCCACACATCAGTCCCATAAAATTAAACGCTTTTTTAGTGTTTAAAATAGCATTTACACAGAAGCAGCTCTATGTGAACTACCCAGTTGCTCAGACTTTGACACAGTATCTACAGTGTAGACGTGTGGGCTGCCGTGCCAGGATGGCGGTGGCACATGCCGATGGGCAGCCATCAGGATAGCAATGACAGGACACGACCCCATCTCTGTAGCTCTTGTGTTCACTTGAATCACCCCTCCGTTGAGGCTGAGACGGTACACAGGTGCCAGGCCTCCCTCCTGTCTCCCACATACTCTCAGTATAAACTGTGCTGAGTACCAGGTGGGGATAGGGACATGCAAACTGCCCCCACTGGGTAACCAGCTGTCACCCTCAGAGCAGGCAGGCCAGCAATAAATAAATAAGTTAGACCCCACCTGGGCAGCCAGAGAGATTGAGGGCTCTGTCTAACCCCTCAAGAACCTCACCTTGGCTTGACAGGTGAGGCCCATGAACTCAGCGAGGGTCAGCCTGTACCCCTGAGCACAGTTCTGGGAGAGTTTGGGGGGTGGACAGAGCCCAAGAGAGCCTTTCTTGTCCTAAATGGAGGTCACTTCCAAAAAAAGGAACCAGGAGTGGTCCCTGAGACTTGTGCTGAGGACTGAAAGACTCTACAGATTCTTGAGCTGTACCCCCACCAGCAGCCCCGGAGGAGGCAGGATGTCAAGCCAATATCCTGGTGGTGTGGCTGCCCCTCAGCCCCTCCTCTACAGCTTGCTCCCTCTGCCCTGGCCAAGACCCCATAGCTGACCTACTCTGGCTGGCCACCGCTAAGGCATACACAGAGCTCCCGGCACAGCAGGACCACAGACTCGCCACAGGCAGCACTGAAGACACTGGCTGATCATCACATGATGTCCACAAAGAACTCACAGGGGTTTCCCATGGCCTTTTGGAAGGACTGGCGGCTACCTGTAAGTTCTGGAGGAACAGCAGCCAGCTCCCGGACGGGTGGCCCTCCGGGTGGCCCACCCACGACTGCATAGGCCTTTGTAAGGGGGTGCAGTGGGGGGAGCCCTGGGGCTACAGCTGAGGCCTGACTTCGAGGGCTACTGCCACGGCTAAGCTGGCTGACAGGACGCTCCCACCAGCCGGTGCTACCAGACCCACTTGGTACTGTGTGGTCTGATTCACTGCCACTACCCCCAGCTCCAGCTGCCCGGCGTTCCTCTCGGCCTGGGGCCCGATGGCTGCTCCTTGTGGACCCGCTGCTCTTGCTCCCTGGGAGGAAGGAAGAGACAACAGAGTCAGTACTAGGCTTGGCCACTTCCAGGACCACCAGCTGCTCCCACACAGCCAGGGCAGGACCTGGTGAGCCTGGGAGTGGTAGGGAAATGACAGCCATGCAGATACCAGGGGCAGCTGAGAGGCGAGAAGCTAGGGGCAGCGGCAGGCAGCAGGGATTATGGGGGCCAGCCTGGCACCCTACACCTAACCCCAATGCTTGAACCGAGGGCTGTTACAGCTGAGAAACTAAGTGAAGGCCCTGTGTGCCCAGCGTTCCCGTTAACCATCTTGGGTTTACCACCGAAGTCCCACTGTCCACCCAACCCCAGGGCCCTGGTCAGCTCATTTGCTTATCCCGTCCTGGAAGTAGTGGGAACCTGAAAACACGTGCTGGCTGGGGACATGCCGAGAGGGACACAGGGGGACCTGGCTTACCGGCCCGAGGGTCCACTCTGCTAGTCCTTCAGTCTAAGGCTTGCCCAGCACAAAGCAAGGGATAGCACAAGTCACACACCAGTCCAGGGCTTACCAATTGCTAACTAGGACTATTGTGGGCCAAGCTGAACCTGGGCACATGCAAGCGCCTGCCCACGGTCAGCAGTCACTCAGCAGCTTCCCTCAGGCATTGCCACCCTCAGGCTCAACCTCTCCTCTCTCCCATCCCATGTCCCCAAAGCTGGCTGCCTGAATCTGTCTCCACACCCTGTAGCATGGCCGCTGGCCTAACTGCCGCACTCTGCCTAAGACTTGGGCTTCAGCCCACCCGTTCCTCAGTGACACCTACTGGCCAAGGTCTGTGGTCAGCTCCTGGGAGATACCTAATGGCACACTGTCTGATGCTCTTGCCTGGTGCACTGTTGGGTTGCAGGTATCAGGACGGATAAAGCCCATTCTCCCCGTAGTTTGGGGCCTAGAATGACTCTACTCCATGCCCTCGGCTGCTCTCATCCCCATTCTTGCCACGTCATTTCCTGTCTCTGCTGCCTGGAACACCAGCCTGTTCCCACCAGGGAGTCTTGCTATTCCCGCAGTCGGGCACCACCTAAGCCCCCTCCCTGCCCTACACACTGACTCTTGAGTGGGACCCACCAGGACCCAAACACACAGCAGGAGCACAGAGGGCAGCGTCAGGGCCAGGCAGGGCCAGGGAGTGGGAGTAGGGGAGGGGCTGGCATGACTCTCACCTTCACTCTGCTGACTCCCAGCACTGCCACTGCCATAGCTGAAGCCAGGGTCCTGGTAGGCAGGTGGGAAGCAGGGCGGGGGCCCCGGGTATTGGTAGGGGTAGCCTTGACCCAAGGGCCAGGGTACAGATGGGTGGGGCAGTGGGGCCAGTGTGTCCTGATCTGAGGCTCCACTGGAGCCACTGTTGAGGTTCAGGGATGCGAGGTCTGGCAGGAAGGGAGGGGAGGGGTAAGTGGGGGCACGTGGTTGAGCCCCACAACAATCCCCACCAACGACCCTCTACTCACTACTGCACAGGTCACCAAAAACATAGTAGCACTGCTCAGAGAAGGTGATCTTGTTGACCGTGTGCCGCAGGAAGCCGTGTTTCAGCATACTGCTGGCATACTTCCTCGCCTCCCTCCGCTCCTTGAAGCCCTCCACGTGTGTGTACAGCCAGTCCACCACATCCGCCCCTGGCCATAGGCCCATGAGAGTCAGGGTAGCTGAGCCCTGGGAAGCTACACCAAAATGGAGAACAGACTGGGTCCTTCCCACACAGCCAGGGACTCACCAATGACAGCATTGGCGATGGTGATCTTAAGCCACATACGGTCCCGGATCTCCAGTCCTGAGTCTGGCAACTGCATGACCCGGACGATGGCACCCATGTCACTCTTCACTGTCAGTGGTGCCTCCTCAAGCTCTGCAAAGCACAGTTCTCTGAGCCCAAGCAAGCATCCAACAGGCAGGGGCTGAGCTCTGGACTTCCTGAGGCTGGAAGCCCAGGCTCACAGTGTGGGCCTCCACGGGGCTGGGGGCAGGGGACAGGATCAAACCTCTACCTCCCACCCTTGGGCGGTATCTCTCATCAAATGTTTGAGCTAAAACTGGGACATTCTCCCTAGCCCCAAAGCCCAAGTACACAGGGCAAGCAGGCCTTCCCCCCCCCCCCCCCCCGCCCCGCCCCGGGCGCCTCCCTGGGGAGCTCAGGCAGTTAGTTATGTTAGGCAGTGGAAAGCAAAGCAGAGGCTCCCATGTCCTCCCAGTCCTCAGCACAGGCCTGGCAGGAGCTTTCAACGAATCCACGTGGCCAGTATGGTGGGCTATGTATCTTTGTGAATGCATTTCCTCGACAGACATATCACATGTAATGGGCCCCCAGGAACAGCTCTGATGAGCACCAATGCTCAGAGCTGGGATGACCCTTGTCCTTTGGCCTCAGCTTCCTGGGGAGGGGGAGCTCTTGTGAGCTGCCACTTACGTGGGGCGCCAGGGACTGAGCTGGTTAGTGAGGAAGAGCTGGTACGTGTGATGGCGCTGGAGCAGGGACTCGTACCATAGCGGGGCAGAGCACCCGTCAGGGCTGCTGTGTGGGACAGCCAGGCAGCTGGGTCGATGGGTCGCACTGGGTCAGCTGGGTAGTTACCACATGGCAACAGATGACAGGCAACAGTAAGTAGGGGACAGCACAGAGGCTTCAGACTGGGCCTAGGAACCTCGCCCTACCCCACCCCTCCACGGGGTCCCTCACCCCTTGGGATGGTGAAGTAGCTCCGAGGGGTTGGGTCCCAGCACTTGGCCACTGTGAGGCTGATGGGCCTGCAAAGTTCAACAGATCACACGAGTGAGGCCCGCACAAGCCCTCCCATCCCAGGCCCCTCCCACCCCGACATGGAGCCCCCCTCACCCCGTCTGGGATACGATCTCCCGAAGCACCCGCACAGCGTCATCGTTGCTCATGTTCTCAAAGTTGACATCATTCACCTATGGGATTGGTGGCGTCAGGACTGGTGGTGGGATGGGGGCGCATCTTGTCCCCAGTCCCCACACAGCTCCCACCTGCAGCAACATGTCGCCTGGCTCAATGCGGCCATCAGCAGCCACGGCCCCGCCCTTCATGATGGATCCAATGTAGATGCCGCCATCACCCCGGTCGTTGCTCTGACCCACGATGCTGATGCCCAGGAAGTGGTGCCTCTCTGCAGGAGGGGCCATGAGCAGGCCCCAAAGGCTCCCTGGCCTGTACCCACCCCCACCAAACACCCACCAGCCCACAAGGCCTCACCCATGTTGAGCGTGACGGTGATGATGTTTAGGGACATGGTGGAGTCGGTGATGCTGCTGAAGGAGGAAGCCTGCGGAGGGACCCAATGAGGGGCCGTGTGGCACCACTCGGGGCAGACACCCAATCCACCTGCTGCCTACCCGGTCTGTCTGCCTCAAGCGCTGCTTCCGCCGACGGCATTTGTGCTTGCGAATTAGCCGAGAGGAGGTGCTCTGCTCTGTAGAGCTGCTCAGTCTGGGGCGGGGACAAGAAGCCAGGAGTCAGAAAAGCACAGGGCACTCATGTCTACAGCCAGCCAGCACTCTAACCCTGAATCTCCAGCACACACTGGCACACGCGCACGCCACCTACCGGCTTGTATTGTCCTCCTCATCTGAGTCAATAAAGCTGCTGGATTCAAGCTCACTGCTCAGCACAGTGGACGTACTATCTGGAGGCAGTCCCAGGTCCCGACGCCGATCCCCTCTCAGGTGCCCGTTGGTCCGGGAAGCTGTGGGGACAACAGGGTAGCCTCTGACTGTGGGACTCCAGCAGTCACAGAATGAGGGTGGCCCGTGCCTCTCAAAGCTGATGCAGCAAGTCTGAGGCCACAGGGGCTAGGAGTACCAAGTTGGGGCCTCTACATAAGGAGTATTGATTGAATGAGTATGTGGGGTATTTCCAGGGGCTCGGAGGAGTATGTGCGAGGGATACCAAGGGGAGTCTGGGGTCCGGAGCTGGGCAGACGCAGCTACAGTACCCTCGTCACGGTTTCGACGTCGGGCTCGCTCCCGCCGGTGACTGACCATGGATTCTGTGCCCGTCTCATTGTCCATTCCATCACGGCTACTGGCAACATTTGGACTGCACAGACAAGAGCATGAAGAATTGGGCAGACCAGGCTGCTAGCAACCAGTCCTCAGATGACAACTAGTCCCCAGTCCACAAGGTAGGACCCCAGTTATAGAACGTGCCTCCCACCCAACTGCAGGCCCCTCCTCTGTTGTCAGCTTCGCTCTTCCCAGGTGGGTCTTGGGTAGCAAGTACCCGGCAGTGGCAGATCTCTGCCCCTGCTAGGGGCCTTACTGGAAGGAGGGGGGTCTGGAGTCCCCAATGCCACCTGTCCTCTCAAGGGGTGGGGGCAGATCCGTGTGGCTGTCAGTGCCCTGGGATCCTGCATCCGAGTGAGCGCCCTCAGCCAGGACCAGCTGTGAAGGAGAGCGAGGCCTTGGATGCCCATCTGCTTCACCACCCCCACAGGTACCCAGGACAGATGACAACCACTGCCCTACCTTTGTCCGGCTACTTTACTTCTCCCAGGAAGACCCCACCTGCATCTGGTGGGGCTGCCCACAGACTCACCCAGGAAACCACCCGGCCGTTGAAGCAGGGCAACTTGGCATTGTCATCGAAGATCTCCTCCTTCACCACCCTGTGGTCAAACAAGACCCTGAGGTCACCTCACTGGGTCCACCAAGGGCACTGAGAGACATCTCTCACCCTTGGGCCTAGCAATGGAGACCCTGCCAGGCCACAGATGTTAACACAGGGTGAACTAATGCATTCTCTTCTCAGGGACTCTGCTGCTCTCTGCTGGCCCCAGGCCCCTGACCCTCAGCAATGGGGTAGACAGATGTGAGGGTTCATGACAGGCCATCCTAGGACTCCTGTTCACTTCCAGAGTCAGCCTCTAGCCCTTGGTGAGTCAGACAAGGTTAAGAGTTCCAGGGGAAGACACTAATTCCTCAGCTTCCTTGGCCCCGGGATTTATATTACACCTGTCTCTAGCTATGACACCTGCTAATGGGGACCCAACAGCTGCCTCAGCACAACACATGGCACTTGATCTCAGCCTCCTCATTTTAGGGAGGGGAGTTCTACCCATCCAGGTGCCTGGGACAACCTAGGTCTCTTCTTTGCCCCTCACCCCAAATCCCAACGTGTACCACATAAGCTCCAACTAGTTCCAGAAAGACCTCCCAACCCTGCATTCCGACTAGGTGGCATAGGAGCAGCAGCTTGCACACTCTTGCAGCCAGCCCATCTGCTTACAGAAGGCCCACTGGCTCCTCGCCTTCCCAGCACACACCCTCTGTGCGTCTCTGGGGCACTCATAGGCCTAGTTGTAAGATCAGCATCTCAGGGTGCTCCATGCCTTTGGGACCCTGAAATTCCTCCCACATTCCCCCAGCCCACAGCAGGACCTGGACTGCCTGGTACGAGGTCCAAGGGCTGCCATGCCCTTCTATAGATGTGAGAGGGTCAGGAGGATGCCCATCTACCCAGTTAGAAAGTCAAAGTGGACCCCATGCACAAGGTCATGCCAACTAGCTGGGGTATGGCTGGCTTCTATCTGAGGACCAGGAAGGGCATTTAGGAACAGACTTGGCCAGGCCCTGGTTGTACCTACTGACCACACCCATCCTCGCCTGTCTTAATGATGCTTTCATGGTCAGACAGGCTAGAAAAGAACCAAGCTCAGCCCAGCAGGATACAAAGGGTCAGGGAATGAGAACTGGGAAAGAAGCCAGAAAGCCTAGGGTCAGTGTTCAAAAACGCATGGACAGCAGCCAGGACAGGTCAGAAGGGGCAGCTGGGAAGAGCAGGCCTCCACCGATCTCCTCAGGCCCTAGATTCTCCACCCCCTCACTCAGCTCCACCTAGCAGAGTGGGATTTTCCACACCCAAAACTTGAGTTGAACGGAGCTGGAAAACCAGACTGGTCCTGGAAGTGCACCTGGCAGGAAACAGGCTTGTGGCTCAATGGGCCCAATGCCAGGGGCAGGGCCACCTCTGCCTGCCACTCCAGGACCACAGGGCAGCAGCAGATTGCAGGAAGCCCTAGCAGAGCAACATCTCATCCTCTCTAGGGAATGCGGCCCTTGTCCGTCCACTTGCTGGGAGCAGACCTAGGGCTGAGGTGGTGGTAGGACAGCCTGAAATCAAAAGTACATCCCCAACCACTTTTCTCATCTTACTGCTGCTTCCATGTGCCTATGAGAGCTCTGAATCAATGAAGTAGAACCTCAACACTTCCCAGAACCCCCTAATATCTGTTACCCCCAATCTTACATCACAGCCCTGGGGCTTGCTCCACTCACAAGTCTGGGTCAAGGCAGCCACATAAGAAGATGCCAACACAGGAAGACCTGGGGCTGCCCAGCTTGGGGTGAAGTTTCTCTTGAGAATGACAGGGCACTGCCTGTGGCAGCTGGTGCACCAGGGCCTGCAGAACACTTGCTATCTCTGCGTATCCTGACAGCAACAGAAACTCAAGACAGGTATCCTCACCTTAGCCCCTAACCTTAGGCCCACACAGACCCACCAACAGCCTTCCCCCTGGCACACCCCAGCCCCAACCCGCTCTGACTCACCCATGGAGAGACATATGAACTAGCACCCACAATAGAGCCTGACTGGCTCCCCAGCAGCACTGCATCCCATCCAGAACAGCGAGCGCCTACTCAGCCGGACCCTTACGGTGATATGGCCAGCTTGAGGTCTCTGTTATTCCCAATCCCTACCAAGACAGCCCTCTAAGGTCCAAAGGCCCCGCTCCTTAGTCTTCCCAGCCTAAGCAACCCAAGTCCTGCTTTCTACCTAGGGGTCAGAGCAAGAAGGAAGGCCAGGAGGACAGAACAGTACTAAGAGGATGGGGCTTGCCCCAGATCCCAGGGATAATCTTGATGTCTATGCAAAAGACAAACATACAATACCCATGGGGGGGGGGGGAGGCAGAAATTAATGCCCTAGGTATGTGATGCTAGCCACAGCTGTGGTATATCCTCCTGGGCACTCCATAACAAGACAGGAGGAGGCACACAAACCTCCCCACTACCCTGAGCCTTGTGTGCTTAGCCTCTCAAGAAGAGAGCCGAACTCAGTATGTCTCCATTGACTGCATGTGCAGCTACTCTGAGGGCAGAATTCCTACAGAGATCCTTGCAGTCACTGGGCTCTGCCTAACACCCACAGTGATCCACCCCAAGGGGAAATATGCTCTGAGGCAGGCCCTTTGGAGCTCGGCACAGCCAGGCCAAAAAGGATTACAGTAACGCAGAGACAACCTCTCTAGTGATACCGCCCTGAGACAGCCCCATGCCAATTCCCATATACACGAGCCAGAGATGGAAAGAACAAACAGACACAGGCCATGGAGGTCTCTTGAGCTTCAAGGGGCTTCTGCATGCCCCCAGGAGTGAGGGTCCAAGTCCTACCAAGCACTGGTGTAGACTGAGCTCTTGGCCTAAGGAAACTTACTATACATGAACTTGAACTGACAGATGTACACAGATCCCTGACCATAGCTAGCCACTCTTCTACCAACCTATCCCACGGGCCCTGAACCCACAGCTCAGGGAACACATTAGAATTCCTAGACTCGAGCTGGGCGTGGTGGCGCACGCCTTTAATCCCAGCACTCGGGAGGCAGAGGCAGGCGGATCGCTGTGAGTTCGAGGCCAGCCTGGTCTACAAATCGAGTCCAGGACAGCCAAGGGTACATAGAGAGACCCTGTCTCAAAAAAAAAAAAAAAAAAAAAAAAAAAAAGAATTCCTAGACTCTCACAATAAATAGTAGGAAGGCACATGGAACACGGAAAGGCTAAGTCTCTGACCCCAGGCACAAGGAGCCCTCAGAACATTTGCCAACAAGCAAAAGACCCCAGAGCACAGGGCTCCCAGCTCTTACCCCTGGCTGCCTCCCTCCAGCTAGAGATGAGGCTGGGGCAACTGCCAGGCAGATGACCTTAGTATCATACCAGGCCGTCTGGTATCAGCAGTACATTCCTAATAGCAGGGTCCAAGAGCCACACGTACTCACTCCTCTACCACAGGCCAGATCAAGCATCAGACGCCTCCATGGGCCCATGGGAAGCCCAGAAGTCCCACTCCAAAGCCTTGAGGTCCAGGGTCAGAACAAGCACAGGCTGTCCACAGTGGACGTCAACAGAGACCTTCACCTTCTTGGCCAGAGATACATGTTGGGAATCCGGCCCAGGCCAGGGCCGACTCTACTCCTTACATTGTTGCTGGCTTTGGTTTAGAGTAGGGTAAGAGACCTAGACTCACTAGGGTACTCTTCACAGACCCTATATAGTCTGAGGCCACCCTGAGGCCACTTGCTCTGCTCAGGCAGCCCTGCTGAGCTCCCTTCTTTCTCTAGGTTTCCTTGGGGCTCTGTAGGTAGGACTCAGGCAAGGAAAGGAGGGGTGCAGTTGGGGCTGGGGTGGGGTGAGGGCTCCTCTTCCAGGCTCCCCAGGCCACTAGGGCATCAGAGCACCAAGTCAGAGTCAGAGTGAGGCCTACTGACGTGCTTGCTGTTTGTGTCTTTCTGTGTCCTCCTTGTCCAGACCCGTATCTGCCACCCCACCTCCTTAGCCAGGGACAGGTCCTCCAAGCCCACCACAAGCACAGCTTAGTGGGGCCCACGTGAACTGATGCTGGGTTACTGCTCTTGGCACATCCTACCCTACGTGGCTATCAGAGCAGAGGGGCAGGTACCCTCAGGAAGACACGCATAATGTACAGCAGAAAGCAGCCCAGGTCTGGGTCTGCTCCTCACCACTTACATCCTAGGGGCACACGTTTGTGAGAATATTTGGTGATTTGGTGATTTCTCTGCTAAAATAATATACTTAAAAACAAAATGCCCTGAGAGCAGAGACAGACCAAAGAGGGAAGACCAACCTCCAGGCAAATGGGGAATATCAACCTTCAAGCTCTGGAGACACACTCTCCTGTGCTTTTTCCCGGTGGCCGGGCACAGGGACTGGATTAGGCAAGAGACTGGGCTAGTTATCCAACTCAGGTTCAGCCCTGCCTAGACGCCAAGGGTCAGAAACTGGTCCGAGCTTGACCCCGACCCATGGACTGTCCAGGGACCCTGCAACCATGGAATCCAGGAAATAGTCTCAATGTCAAAGCCCTGAGATGTGGCCACACACAAGGGCACCAAGCACACCTGCTCTACCCACAGGGCCTGAGCATGCTCCCCCTCCCCAGCCCTCAAGCACTGCCAAGCCATGGACTCAGGTTTCTGTGGCTATGCCCTGTCAGGCCTCTGTTGCACTGCCAGTCCCTGACTCACTGTCCCAGAGGCCCAGCTTAGCTCAAGTAGGAAGTCTCTTCTCCTGAGACAGCCACCACAGCAGTGCAGCTAGGAAACACACTACCTTAGCTGGCTCAAGTCAGCAGATAACCTGAGCACCTCCCAGGAACACAAATGTTGTGTGGTTCACAAGGGACAGAGGCACAGGAACCAAGGGGGCAGGGTGCACTGAGTGACCTCTGCCTTGCCACAGGGACTCTAGAGGGGCCGGGAGGAGTCTGTCTTCGCTCTTCAGAAACTTTTCTAAGCTCCAGAAAACAGATGGGTGGGTACCTATGACCCACCCATTCCACACTGGATGCTGGGAGCCACATACCCCCAACTCTTCTCCAGCCCCCATAAACTGCACACCCTGGAGGGTAGCCCTGAACCCCAGGTAAGCATATACCATACACCTACACCAAAGGTCACCAGGGCGCAAGGGACTCTGCCTACACCTGCTGGAGATGCGCAGAGGGGTTGCTAGCGCCGGGGGCGCTCTCTGACGTTCCCCAGACCCGAAAGCCCTGCCGGCGCAGACAGGTGCCAGCTCGTGCCCGCGCGGGCCCCCCACCCTCCCCGGCAGCCACCGGCAGCACGCGCGCGGGAAGGGCCAGCACTCCCGCCCAGGCCCCACTGGGCCCCACTGACCCGAAGTCCTGGTCCATAGACTTGAAGAAGAATTTGTAGGCGTGCACCGGCCGGTTGCTGAGCACGTTCTTGAAGTCCGCCAGCGTGACGCGCTCGGGAGCTACGGGCAGCTTGACCAGGTACGGCGTCTCCTCCTCGTCCATGTGGTAGATGATTTTGGTCTCCGCCATGGCGCGGCAGCGGCGACGCGGAACCCGCGCGGCGTCAGGGCCCGGCTCACCTCTCGGACGCGGGGCGCCCTCCCAAACCGCCGGCCCGCGCCCCGCCCGGCTGCCCCGCGGCCCCTGTGCGCACCCGCCCTACCCGGTCCCGGCTCGCACCCGTACCCCCCCCACCTCGCCTGCTGCCCCGCGGCCCGCGGCCGCCCATCCGCTGCTGGCCCCGGAGCGGGCGCGAGGGTGGCAGCTCCGAGGGCTCCTGCGGCCCACCGCCCCCTCGGGCCGTTCCAGAACCGCCTGGCGGGGCTGTGCGCACGGCCGCCGGAGGGCGCCTCGGAGCCGGTGACGTCACTGGCCGCCCGCAGCGCGGGCGGGGCGGGACCACGCACGCGCAGAGGGGATTACATGGGGCTGGGCTCCGGCTTGCGCGCGGGCGGGGCGACCCGGGTGGGACCGGCCGGGTTCAGGAGGCCTAGCCAGCCAGTCGGGTCCCTGTGAGCACTGGCTTGGGGCGGGGCTCTGAGTTCCCTGATCCAGGAGCCAAAGCCCTTGCCCTGCGCTCGCCCAGATTCTCGACGGGCGGCAGCAGTCCTTGCGGCATCCGGGTCTGTCTGAGGTCTGTGGGCGGATGGGCACGCACTACCCCAGAAAGACAGAGAGATCCTGAAGAGGTCGCTCCCCTTGAGCCAGTAAGGTCTGCCAGGGAGCAGAGGAGCTTATTACAGCGGCTAGGCAGGTCCCGGTTCTCCCACCCGATCCCAGAGTCTCCTAAATCCCCAGTTCCGGAGGCACTGGCCACTACAAGGACTAAGTCTAGCCCAAGACAACGAGAGCCTCACTGCGCCCCCACGCTACTCCTGAGCTCAGTTCTTATGTCCACTGCCTCGTCCCTAGGATCTCCAAGAATCTCAGGAGAATACAAGTGGCATCACAGGTGTGCGCACCGATGTCCAGGCAAGGCCCAGGCTGCGACTGAAGCCAAAGGGATCTTTGCACTGGACTTTGTAGATTGAATTAGCCAGGTGTCCTCCCCAGACCAAGGAAGACCAGGAATGCCTACACTCCAGGATGGCCTAAGGCTGTTAGAGGGAGTCCTTCCCTGGCCAGTAGGAAGAGTGGGGACAGGCATACGATACTGGCACAGTGGTGGGAAGAAGGATGCCTGTGGTGACCTTGGTCCATTCCCAGACACTAGGAAAGCATGAGGAAACAGGACCCAGAGGTTAGACAGAAGGCGTTGAATGCACAGCACACTAAAGGCCACTGAAGTCAGGCTAAGTAAGCAGAGTGCTTGCCCTTACTCCCAACAGGAACCTGCTGTCCTGGGAACCCATACTCCATTTGCCAGCAGTTGGCCTTCTTCCTTGAATCTCCACTGAAGTAACCTGAAGAAGCCAGGCAAGACGGTCTCAGAGGTTCTTCCCAAGACAGAAGGAAGACAATCTCTTTTCTGAGAGCCCCTCAGGCAAAACACAAGCTACTACTGGCCTGTCGGTCAGAGGCACTCAGTTGAAAGGATCCCCACAGCCCAGACACCCCGAATTATAGGAGGGACTAGAAAGCCAGAGGCCTGGTAGGAGCCATGGTACTGATGCTGGTGGGGGCAGGTTGGATCACTGCAGAGGAGATGGTTGTGTTGCCAGAGCCTGTGCCTTCCCAGGAGTGGCCTTGTCCAGTAGCGATGTGACCTCAGATAGGACCAGAGACCACTAGTTTGAGAGATACATACCATACCTCCACGGGTCTCTGAGGTCCTTTCCTACCATCACTGTTCTTAGAGAGCATTGGAGGTCGGCAAGAGTGAAGAAACAGGACCAGTGAGATGGCTTAAGTATTTAAGGTACCTGCTGCCATGTCTGATGACCTGAGCTTGAAGCCCAGGACCCAAATACAGTGCAGGCTGAAGGCCACCCAAGGAGTGAGAGAATGGATTCTTCCAAGTTGTTCTCAGACCTCCACATTCATGCCATTTCTACTTCTCAAAACATTCATACAATATAAATGAAAAAAGTTAACAAAGCAGGATGTGATGACATGCACCTTTGATCTAAATCCCAGCACTAGGGAAACAGAGGCAAGTGGATCTATGAGTTTAAGGCCAGCCATGGCTACATAGGGTACATAGTGAGACAAACAAAAATAAGCTGGGCAAAAAAATAAATAAATAAATAAAATGCTGTTTTGAAAAAAGGGGTCAGTAGAGGTGTTTGCTTCAAAGTCTTCCTTTTTATTTTTTTATTTTATTTTTATTTGTTGTTGTTGGTGGTGGTGGTGGTGGTTTGTTTTTTTTGGTTTTTCAAGACACAGTTTCTCCTGGCTGTCCTGAAACTCACTTTGTAGACCAGGCTGTCCTTCAACTAACCTCCATGCATGTTGTGACACACATGTCCGAAAGACACACACATTAAATAAATTAATAACATGCTTAGAAAGTAGGGGAGACGGGGCTGGAGAGGTGGCTCAGCGGTTAAGAGCACTGACTGCTCTTCCAGAGGTCATGAGTTCAATTCCCAGCAACCACATGGTGACTCACAACCATCCACAATGAGACCTGGTGCCCTCTTCTGGTTTGCAGGTGTATATGCAGGCAGAAAAAAATATTTAAAAAAAGAAAGTAGGGGAGGCTAAACAGACTCAGTGGTTAAGCACATTGTCTTCCCTCCCACAGGACCCAGGTTCCCAGCACCCACATGGCTGCTTCACAACCATCTGTTCTAGGGAATCGAACACCTCTTCTGGCTTCCATGGGCACTGCACACACATGGTACACAAACATACATGCAAATAAAACACCCATACACATAAAATGATACATTTGAATTTTTGTTTTGTTTGGTTTTTCAAGACAGGGTTTCTCTGTGTAGCCTTGGCTGTCCTGGACTCAGTTTGTAGACCAGGCTGGCCTCGAACTCACAGGGATTTGCTTGCCTCTGCCACCCGAAGTGCTGGGATTAAAGGCGTGCACCACCATGCCCTGATCCATTTTAATTTTTTGAAGGCTTTTTTAAAAAAATATATAAATAATTTATTCTTATTTTGTGTGTATGGTGTTTTGCCTACATGTAAATCTGTATGAGGGTGTCATATCCCCTGGAACTGGAGTTACAGACAGTTGTGAGGTGCCATGTAGGTGCTGAGAATTGAACCCAGGTTCTCTGTAAGAGCAGCCAGTGTTCTTAACTGCTGAGCCATCTCTCCAGCTCCAAATTAAAAAAAAAAAATTTTCAAAGAAAGAGTGAGAAATGAGGTCTGTGCCCTCTCTTAGCTGCTTTTTGACCTCTGAGTCCGCTGAGGTCACACAGCAGGGCCCAGTTTTGGCTAGCCCTAGGGGGTCAGTGTCTGAAAACCAATACCTGGTCCTGTTGGCCAAGCCCTGCCTCTTGGGACTCTTTTTTTTTTTTTTTATTTTTTGTTGTTTTGTTGAGGCAGGGTTTCTCTGTGTAGCCTTGGCTGTCCTAGACTCGCTTTTGTAGACCAGGCTGGCCTCGAACTCACAGCGATCCGCCTGCCTCTGCCTCCCAAGTGCCACCACGCCCGGCTCCTCTTGGGACTCTTGCTGCCCAAATCTCCTTAGACATAAGTCCTTGGGGAACCTGTCTGCCAGCTTTGCTTCTTCCTTTTACTCAGTCTTGGCATCGGCTTCTCAAAGAACTAAGCTAACACCATTTCTTTCTATGGCCTATGTCCCCCTGTCATCGCACACTCCCCCTCCTTCCTGCGCTCTCGCACACATGTGCGCATGCACACACATACTCTCTCTCTCTCTCTCTCTCTCTTTATCTATCTATATCTCTCTCTCTCTCTCAGAAAATGAACTGAAAGCCCCTCATCATGGAAAACTAGTTCCTGTGTCACGGGATATCTGGTCCTAGAAGGACCAAGACAGAGACCTTCCACTGAGTGGAGCAGGGAAGGACAGTGAACCCCAAATGAAGATTATGAGATCACCTGAGGGATTCCCGAGGCCCAGACATGTCCTCCCTGAACAGAAGGGAAGTCACAAGGCCAAGGCTAAAAATCAGATGTGTCTTTTATTATCACATAAAAACTTCCCCAGCAGGAGTGAACAATAGCTGTTTGATGTGGCAGCTCAGGCCACTCAGATCCCTCTTCACCCCATCGTCACCCCAAAAGAGAGGACAAGTCCCAGACTCCAGGCTAGGGAGGGATGTCAAGGCCAAGAGTCACCTGGTAACCCAGTAACTGTTGGTGCAACTCTTGGAAGGCATTCTGCCAAAAGAATTCAGAAGCAGAGAGAGGGCCATGGGCCAGCACCAAGTGGCCCAAAGCAGCAAGGAGGGCCCATGATTTAAACATATGACAGCAGGGCTCTGAGCACAGTGCATATATAGTCCAGGAAGACCCCCAGCACGGTGGCTAGTGAGTTGAACTGGTGGCCAGGAGTCTTAACTGAAATGCTTAAGTGTCTTCCTGACCTTAGCAGGAAGAGGCCATGCAGGACTTTGCGTGTGATAGACATTAACAAGGGATCTTTGTTGTATGAAAGTTGGGGGTACAGCCCAGTGGGCACAGGTGACTGAAGGCAGCAACCATACTATAGCAGAGTCCCTAGGGAAGCCACCGTTGCTCACCAAGATGAGGGTGATGATTCTTGGAAGAGCAAAGTGCTGGCAGCTGCTCTGCCGAGTTTAGGCCAAGTTTCTAGGAAAGCAGGACCAGCCGCTGAGAAGGAGCCGGGAGTACCACAGAAGGGTCAGGGAGATGTCCTTTGATACACAGCTACTGGCCCAGCCAGAAGCTCAGGGTCCGTTTATTTGCAGTACTCCTTCCTGAACTCTGGAAGCCAAGAAAATGGCTAGTGTCTGCTCTCTGTCCCCTTAGTCCCAGTGGAAAGTCAGCGAACACATTTAGCATGACTTCCCCAAGGCCTTCTCAGAAAAGATGGCTGGGGTCTCCTATCCATAGGATCATGGGAGTAGTCTCCTGTGGGAGTGTGTGTGTCTGTGTGTATTTGGGGGGGCATTGGGGATGTTGGGGGGTATTGGGGGTGTTGGGGGCATTGAGGGGTGTTGGGGGCATTGGGGGGTGTAGGGGGCATTGGGGGGTGTTGGGGGGTCTCCCTCCAATGCTCACCTTTGTCCAGATCCACATTCTTCGCGGGCAGTGGGCTGTGGGCCAACTCAGCTCTCTCCTTCAGGATGTTGTTTTTGTAATCTGGTTGAGAGAAAAGAATAAGTGCCACCCCAAAACTGCACTTCCCCTGGACCCTTGTGGTCCTCACCCCTACCTAGTGGGATGTCCTCAGTCCTATCAGGGGCCTGGTGGTCCCTTGTGGCCACAGCAAACTCCACCATGTTCACATCCTTCCTAAAAGGAGACAGCATTTTAGAAGGCTGGGGCAGGGTAGGTCTGCGAGGGGAGCTGAGGAGAAGATTAACTTACCCCTTTGACGTCCCAGCTTTTTTGTCTGAGGTCTCACATCCTGTGAAGACAGAGTTACTGTGTCGGGCTCACCGTCCCCGGTTAACCTGGCCCCTCTATTCCAAGGGCCCAGACTCACCGCCACGGTGACGATGGCGCGTAGCCAAGACAACCGTGATGAGCAGCAAGATGAAGAGCAGGAGCGTAGCCAACACATAGCCCAGTTGCTGGAAGAAATGTGCGCGGTTCTCTGGGACAATGACGTTGATGACGCTGTGGCCTCGGGCTACGGTGGGACCTACAGATAAGTAGCAAGCATCAGAAACCCTCGGCAAGCCCTGGTGGTAGTGGCCCATGCCTTTAATCTCATGGCCCAGGAGGCAGAGGCAGGTGGATCTCTCTGAGTTTGTGAGTTGGAGGCCAGCCCGGTCTACAAAGTTACTTCCAGGACAGCCAAGGCCACACAAAGAAACCCTGTCTCGGAAAACAAAAGCAAAAAACAAACAAATAACCCCCCAGCTCTCCCCCACAAAAAACAACAATAATAAGAAAAGAAATACAGATCCTCTGCAATACCTTTAGCACCCTACGTCATACCAGGGCCCCTTCTCAGAGCCGGCAGGCTGTACACACACCTGGGCTAGAACCACTGTTGTGACCAGACCCATTGCCCGGAGAGGCCCGAGCTGGCGCCTCAAAGGCGGGCTCGGTGACCCGTAAGTGGAAAACTCGTCTCTCGTGCAGGCCGCAGTAGTGGTGGTGCAGGTGGCAGGAATAGGTGCCCTCATCTGCAGGCTCCAGCGCATCTATGCGTAGGGAGAAGTCTCCGCGCGCAAAAGCGTCGGCGTTCACTGCTACGCGATCACGCAGGAAGGGTGGCCCGTAGGCACGGCGCTCGCCAGATGCGTACAGGTCAAGCAAGCGGTCGGCGCGGTCGTGTGGCACCCCAGGTAGCTGGCGATCCCAATGGACCACCTGCTGCGCTTCCTCTATGTGGCGGTCAGTCCACAAGTGCCCACGGTTCAAGCAGGTCAGCAGTGCTGGCGCGCCGCGGGCCACGACCAATACTTCCTTCTCCCCGTCCCAGTACGCGTGACTTAACAGGGCTGCGGATGCGTCGAGAGAGGCAGTCAGATCACTGAGGTGAGAAGGGAGATGCGGGGAGCTCCGGGGCATAGGGATTAAGTAGCAAAGGATGGTAACACTCACGGTCGTCGGTGACCTCAAGGCGTAGAGCCACGCTCTCGTAGAGGTGGCAGTAGTGGTGGTGCAGGTTGCAGGTGTACACGCCTTCGTCGCCCTCCTCCACAGCTGCTTCGCAAAAGATAACCTCAGAGTGTCGGACCCATCGTCCTCCGTAGCCCCTCCTCCATGCCCCCCGTTCGGTCCTCTCCATGCCCCCCGAAGGCTCCGCCCTTACAAAGGCTGAGGCTATGTATCCCCTTACCCCCACCCCGGGCCAAAGTTTCCCTTTCTGCCAAAGTTTCAGCCCCCACCAAACGATTCCATAGCGTACCGCGGATGAGCAGCGAGAAGTTGCCGTCGTGAAAGGCAGAAGGCGACAGCAGGAGGCGGCTGTGATCGCGCGACTCGTACACGCGCTGTTCACCGGCCGAGTACATATCCACAAGTCGGCGCCCTTGGATGCCAGGGCCACCGCTTAAATCCCAGTGGACCACGCGTTGGCGGTCATGCAGCCGGTCCTGGGTCCAAACCATGCGCGGGCTCTGGCAGCGCAGTACCGCCTGGGTCCCGGCTGCCCAGCTCACCGCGGACTCAGACACCACAGAGCTGCTGGCTGCGGCGGTCCCTAAGGGCCCTTTTCGGGAAGGGGGAGTCAGTGGCCGAAGTCAAGACAGGGATGGATTAGGAGAGGAGTGGGCCCTGAAGGGGCCTGGCTCACAGCTGGGTAGGGGAGACTACTAACCTGAGGAGAGGACGGCGGGGCCTGGAAGGAGAAAGGAGGAATAAAGCTGTAGGCATTTTTCACCTTTGCACCCTACGACCCACTGGCCTCCTGCAGTCACGGCAGTTTGTTGCCATGATAACACTTAAGTTCTGGAAGGGAAGCTGCAGAGTCAGGGCTGTCACCTTCCTGGCTATACGGACAGCTCTGCTGAGGGGGAAACCAGAGGTCTGGCGGGGAGTCGTGGGGAAAGGTGTGAACTTGAAGTAGCCGTTGCCACATCATAGCAACAGGTCTACCCAAACCACTCCAGCGTGACTCTGAGGCAGCCAGAAGTCTACGATTCTGTGCTGAGCCCTCAGACACTCATGGCCCCGTTCTGTCCCCCACCCTGGGTGCAGCATAGACCCTGCTGGCCTTCCTCAAGAGCAGAGAGGCCTACAGTCCCAACGGATGACATGGGGAGCGAGTCCTGATCTCCCACCACTGGCCCCAAGATACCGCGGGAGAAAAGCAGCTTAGGGCCCAGGCTTCTTAGGAAAATGTGCCGGGTCAGCAGGACAGAGAGCGCCGGCTGGGAGGCCCTGAAGAAGGGCTTGGAACAGACTCTACTGGCCCCTTAGCTGTCAGCCCCGCGGACACCCCTCCCCACATCGGGGAGGACTGCACCCTGAGCAACTGACCCTGGAGCCACACAAAGTATGGGTACAGGAGGCACCCTGGGTACATCCTCCCCACTTAGGCTTTCTGGAGTTTGTTTTAGAGTATCTGAAAGCTTCGGATACCCCTCTAGGTGAATTGCTGTTTTGAGGCATCCAGCCCAGTCCTTTTCTTTGATGAGGGCTCTCCACCCCTCCCAGCCCAAATGCGGACAGTTCACCCTCTCACTGCCCCACGCCCATCCCACTCTCTCACACTCACTCTGAAGAAGCACCAGTTTCCACAGCAAGACCCAGGACAGCAGTTCCATGGCGCTTGCAGGGACGGCGCTCCGCTTTGTCTTACTCAGCTCTAACTCTCCAGAAAAACAGCCGACCCCCTCTCCCTGCCAGCGCCCGCTGACATCACGGAGACCTGGGCCGGGTCTGTGCCCCGCCCACTGCGCTGCTCTGGTGCTCGGCCTCCCCCATCCTTGGCTGGCCTGTAATGCTGCAGCCACCCTGTCCAGGCCCAGTTGGTGGGAGGGTCTGAGTTGGAGGCTCGGCCAGTCACTGGTCAGTCCTGGGGAGGGGCAGTAGCTCTGTCTGTGGACAGATGAAGTGGCCTGGATGTGAGAATTCCTGAGGCCATGTGAGTGCCAAGCATCTGGTAAGCTTTCCGAGCTTGAGCAGAACTGCTGTTTGAGGGTGAATGGCCTGCACGCCCTGCTTTGACATTGTCCCCTGTGACCAGCCAGGCCAGAGCACCTGGGCTGCTTTCTCCATGTGATTTCCCTGCCAGATCAGGTGTCTCTCCCAGTTTCTACTTTAGCTGAGGGTGATTTTACTGTGCTCTTCTCTGGAGCCATAGTGGCCTCCCTGTGGACAACATGATGGCACTGTGGTCCAGTTATCTTTACGATCAAGAGCAGCCTGATCATCCAGGCAGGCATGCGGGCCCGCGCCTGGGAGGCAGAGGCAGGTGACTCTTGAGTTTGAGTTGAAGCTGGTCTTCATAGTGAGTCCCAGACCAGCCACGGCTACACATAGTGAGATCCTGTCTCAGGCAAAACAAGGAACGGCCAACCAGGGAGGTGGGTGACGGAAACTCTGCGCACAGGACAGAGGTGAGTGTGGTCAGCCTTTCTCACGGCCTGGCCGCTGGGCCTGTCCACCTTCCTGAGGCAAACTCTAGAATCCTGAAACTAGGTCTGGATTACTGTGACCTGAGAAATCCCCACTTGGAGAAAGGGAAGTGGAACGCTCTCAACAGAAAGTACAAATTTGAAGCCCTGGGAGAACAAAGTCATATAAACAAATGGGAAATCACAGAGCAGCGCTGTGTACCAGCTAGTTAGGCAAACCTCAGAACAAAAAGGAAAAGAATTCAAAAAAACCACAGAAGCTTTAACCAGTCTAGGCCACCTCTTTGGATGGTAATAGATACAAGCCCTATCCCTGAGGGTTAGGGTGGGGCTGTCAAGTCCTCAGACAAGTCACAACCTCAGCCTGGCTGGCTCTTGGAGGGGAGGGGACAAGGAGAGCCAGCTGTGAGGCTACAGGGAACTCCTTAGGACCTCCAGGACCTGGACTAGGCAGGGCACAGCTTGGCCCCCAGATCTTCCGGGGGACTCTTATTCTGGAAAAACAAGTCCACCCACCCCCCCTTCCCTCCCCACCCCCATCCTCCCTTTCTAGCCTTCCCTTCTGTTTTGTTTTTCTAGATGGTGTTGGTGCCTTATTTGCTGCATCGTCTGTCTGTCCCACGCTCTGGGGGCTTGACTTCTGTCATCTCTGTCTCCCCTTTCCTTTCTCCCATAGCTGTCCCAGGCTGTCCTTTATCCTGTTTCTTCCCATGGAGGGAATGTGTTCAGAAGTGAGAAAGCACACAGAGGTGGCCCAGGCCCCACCCTGTATATGAGGGGGACATGCTTCCAGGTAGAGGACTCAGGAAGAGGGTACTAGAAGTCTAGAGCACCCAATCCGTACCTCTGCTATCTCCCTGGCCTTTGCAAACTCCCCGTCCTCAGGGCTCCACTTGAGGTCTGAGGAACTCTAGAACTGAGAACCCCAATAGCCTACTTTCAGGTCACAGGCCAGATGCTTATAACCATGGAAGACACACACACACACACACACACACACACACACACACACACACACA
>OU015754.1:85716989-85731935 GCA_907169655.1 Acomys percivali | reverse complement strand
ACACACACACACACACACACACACACACACACACACACACACACAGCCAACATCTTCTTCCCCTGAGTCCTATCTTCTGGTTCAGGCCAGAGGAGACAATATGGCCAGCTGAGGCCTGCTGCCCTCCTCCCAGCCCTCCCCCACCCCACCACATCCTTAAGCAGGAAATAGCCACAGATGAAAAACTGGAGCCAAGCAGGCAGCCTGGGCTGCTAACCAAACCACCTGCCCCTCCCATAGTCCAGGGCCTGAGCTGCTCCGGATCCCTTCCAGTCTGCACTGTGGAGCCCCTGGCTTCCCAGCCCCACCTAGAATCTTAGTCCGTCTCGGAAGAGAACAAACAAGAGCAAAACAAAACCACTGACCTCATGGTATTGTCCAAGCCTCGGCCAACCCAGAGCCATAGACCTTCCTCCCCTTCTCTCGGGGGTGTGGCCAGACAGGGGTACCGTCCAGCCCACTAGGCGCTAAGACTAAGAATCTGGGGTTGGCTCCTCTCACTGGTGACTTGGACATTCCAGGCAGCCAGGCTCACTGGGGTGAAAAACCACAGGACCAGAGATTGGATCAGGCCCAACTCCCCCACCGCAGCCTTCTTATGATCCCAAGGAATATTATCAGACCAGACACAGGCACAAACTGAAAGTTGCTTGCATCCACGGTTACTCAGACAGAAAGACCCACCTTGGTCTTCGTTTTCAGCCAGTACTTACCAAACACCTACTGTGCACCACTCGCTCAAGAGTCAGTGCTAAACTAGATGGACACACCAGCCCCCGCCCTATTGATAGACTGGCATCGCTTTTTTCTTTTCTTTTTTTTTTTGTTTGTTGTTGTTGTTGTTTGGGGGGGTTTCTAGACAGGGTTTCTCTGTGTAGCCTTGGCTGTGCTGGACTAGAACTCACAGTGATCCACCTTCCTCTGCCAATCAAGTGCTGGGATTACAGGCATGCACCACCACGTCACATCCAATTTTTGTTTTTGTTTTTGTTTTGTTTGTTTTTCGAGACAGGGTCTCTTTGTGTAGCCTTGGCTGTCCTGGACTCGCTTTGTAGACCAGGCTTCCCTCAAACTCACAAAGATCCACCTGCCTCTGCCTCCCGAGTGCTGGGATTAAAGGTGTGTGTTATTTTTATTTTTTTGAGACAGGGTCTCTCTATTTAGCCCTGGCCGCTTTGAAACTTACTATGTAGACCGGAGTGGGCTCAACTCACAGAGATCCACGTGCCTCTGCCTACCAAGTGCTAGGATTAAAGACATGCACCACTACACCTGATTTATTATCATTTAAAAATACATAATGTTAAAAACAAAAACGAAGGGGGCTGGAGAGATGGCTCAGAGATTAAGGGCACTGGCTGCTCTTCCAAAGGTCCTGAGTTCAATTCCCAGCACCCACATGGTGGCTCACAGCCATCTACATTGAGATCTGATGCCTTCCTCTGGCCTGCAGGCATAGCGGCAGGCATAACACTCTATAAATAATAAACAAATCTTTAAAATACAACAGGTGTCTGTGTCTTTAAAAATAAAAAATAAAAACAAAAACGAAAAAACGTAATGTACATTTTGTGTGTACATGGGTCTCTCACCTGCATGTATGTCTATGTATGACATGCAGTGCACGCAGTGCACTCAGAGGTCAGAAGAGGGCATCAGATCCTCTGCAATTGGAACGGCAGGTTAATTGCTAGCCGCCTTTAGGTGCTGGGAATCACACCTGGGTCTTCTGGAAGAGCAAGAAATGCCCTTAACCACTTGGCCGTCTCTCCAACCCTTTATGATCATTTCTATTTTTTTAAAATACTTTATTTAGTTTTAATCTATGTGCATTGGTGTGAAAGTGTCAGATCTTGGAGTTACAGACAGTTGTGAGCTGCCATGTGGGTGCTGGGAATTGAACCCGGGTCCTTTGGAAGAGCAGGCAGTGCTCTTAACCACTGAGCCATCTCTCCAGCCCCTTATGATCATTTCAAAATGACAGGTATGTAGCTTGTGTTTGCGACGTTGTGGGTTCTCCCTTCTTCCACCCTCTCCACCCCCTAACACTGGATAAGGGATGGGGGGATAGAGAGGAAAGGAAAGCAGTCACTGAATAAAGTCAGGGATTGCAGATGGGGTGACTTCCTGGTGATTAGGGGTGTTCCTTGGGGCAAGTTTGGTCTTTGCCATCAGGATACGTAATTTCTTCTTCTTGTTGTTTCTTCTTTGCACGGAGCTACTTAACGAACCAGTATCAACAACAACGAACCAACCCACCCCATCTCGCGGGGCTCTAGCATTTATATACTCTCTAAAAAGTACCCAGAATTCCAAACATCACACAATCACAGAAACTGTCTGCAGCTGGCAAAATTACACTCCTGTTAGAGCAGGAGGCAAATCGTAGCCAGCTGCTGTGAAGCAGCCTTACATCCCCACCTGAGATTTAAACGAAAACATATATTTTTTTAAGTTTTTCGAGACAAGGTCTCTCTGTGTAGCCTTGGCTGTCCTGGACTCGCTTTGTAGACCAGGCTGGCCTCGAACTCACAGCAATCCGCCTGCCTCTGCCTCTGCCTCCCGAGTGCTGGGATTAAAGGCATTCGCCACCACTGCCCGGCTGAAAACATATTCTTATAATTTTTCTCTGTTGAGGCTGAAGAGATAGATCAGAGGTTAAGAGCACTGACTGCTCTTCCAGAGGTCCTGAGTTCAATTCCCGGCAACCACATGGTGGCTCACAGCCATCTACAATAAGATCTGCCCTCTTCTGGCATGCTGGCATGCATGGGGGCAGAATACTGTATAAATAATAAATAAATAAATCCTTTTTTACAAAAGGCAAAACAAAATTATATATAAATTCTAATAAAAATATTTTTTTCCTGTCTTTTAAAAAAAACAAAAATCCAGCCGGGCATGGTGGCACACAACTTTAATCCCAGCACTTGGGAGGCAGAGACAGATGAGTTCGAGGCCAGCCTGGTCTACAAAGTGAGTCTAGGACAGCCAAGGCTACACAGAGAAACCCTGTCTCAAAAATCAAAACAAACAAACAAAAAACAAAGCAGAAATCCAAAAATCTCACTATATTTCTCCTTTTCTGTTTTAAACCATTAATTTTGCTGTGTTTAGCAGCAAATTATAAACAGAGACATTTTCAATGAACTAAGCACTTTTTGGATCAGTGGCTGAGGTTTTCAGGAAAACTCTCCTTCTCAATTCTAATCTTTTTTTTTTTTTCCTCAATTCTATTATGTATACAGCATTCTGCCTGCAGGCTAGAAGAGAACACCAGATCACATTATAGATGGTTGTGAGCCACCATGTGGTTGCTGGGAATTGAACTCGTGACCTTTGGAAGAGCAGTCAGTGCTCTTAACCTCTGAGCCATCTCTTCAGCCCCTTTTTCTCAATTTTAATCTTTACCAGTTTTGAGGATACCCACAACTTCTCATTCCTGTAGAAATATAAACAAATCTGCATCCCCAGTACAAAACTTTTGCAAGTTTCCATTCTGTTTGTTTGAGTTTTTTGTTTGTTTTGTTGGTTGTTGGTTTATTGAGACAGGGTTTCTCTGTGTAGCCTTGGCTGTCCTGGACTCACTTTGTAGACCAGGCTGGCCTCCAACTCACAGGGATCCACCTGCCTCTGCCTCCAGTGCTGGGATTAAAGGCGTGCGCCACCATGCCCGGCCGTCCCAAGCTCTTTTAAAAAATTTTTTTAAAGAGCTGGGCATGGTAGCACATGCCTGTAACCAGCACTTGGGAGGCAGAGGCAGTTAGATCTCTGTGAGTTGGAAGCCAGCCTGGTCTGCATTGTGAGTCTAGGACAGCCAAGGCTACACAGAGAAACCCTGTCTCGAAAAACCAAAAAAAAATTTATTTAAAGATTTCATTTATTTATTTTATGTATATGAGTACTGTATCTGCCAGAAGAGTATAGATGGTTGTGAGCCACCATTCAGTTGCTGCTAATTGACCTCAGGGCCTCTGGAAGCAGTACTCTTAAACTGCTGAGCCATCTCGCCAGCCCTTTTTTTTTTTTTTTTTTTTTTTTAAGATTTATTGGGGCTGGAGAGATGGCTCAGAGGTTAAGAGCACTGACTGCTCTTCCAGAGATCCTGAGTTCAATTCCCAGCAACCATGTGGTGGCTCCACTATCTATAATGTGATCTAATGCCCTCTTCTGGCCTGCAGGTGTATATGCAGGCAGAACAATGTATAAATAATAATTAATAAATAAGTCTTTAAAAAAAAAAAAGATTTATTTACTTATTTATACAGTATTCTGCCTGCACACCAGAAGAGGGCACCAGATTTCATTATAGATGTTGATGAGCCACCATGTGGTTTCTGGGAATTGAACCCAGGACCTTTGGAAGAAGCAGCCAGTGCTCTTAACCTCTGAGCCATCTCTCTAGCCTGTCCCAAGCTCTTAAAGCTGCTAAGTGACATTGTTCTATCACAGTGTCATTAAATTCAATGTGCTGTTGGACATCAGAGTACTGCCCTTCACCCAGCAACTGATCTTTTAGTATATTCATTCCCCTCGCTCTGTTTTGCTGTACAATAGTTAGTTGCAGCTTTTTCCCTCCACACTACTAATTATCGAAATTGCAGACAAGCCTCTGGTACAGCGAGCGGTCACCAACCCCTTCCAGTCTATTTTGAGTAGCCCAGGTATTTAGAATTTGCTTCACATAAGTGAGTGCATTCCACATGAAATCACGGTCTCTTTGAAATGCCTTAGCTCTATCATTTCTATAGGGTGCCGCCCTATCTCCTCATAACCTTGTTCCCCACCATTGGCAGGCATGTACGCTGTACAACTCCGGGGTGTTGTGGTGGTGGCGATCTCACAACCCGGCAGCCCATCCTTTCACTCTGGCAGCGCAGTTGGCTCCAGATGAACCCTGGGCTGTTTCATCAGACTGTCCTACTGCCTTTTCAGCTTTTCTCAAACCCTAACCCCATCCAGAACATTTTCTCTCCCTGTTTCCTCCTATGAGAAACTCCCTCTCTCTTGCTCAGTCACCAGGACTGAGCCATTTTGTTCTTTTCCGGTGCTCTGTGCTTCCCAAGTGCTTTCACTTCCACCCGAAATTTTTCTAGTTGCTCCGCCAATTCTACAACCTTTCCAGAAGAGAGAGAGCAAAGTGACCACTTTTGTTTTCCCATTTCAGCCATTTTTTTTACTTCTTCTTCTTCTCAGGCCTCTCCAGTTTCCACTCTCAGCCAATTTTTCCAACTGCTCAGCCAGTTCCAACTTTTTTGAAACAGAATATAGGAAGAAGAAAAAGAAAAAGAAACAGAAAAATCCCCCTCGGGGAGCAGAGCGGGGATATCCCAGCGGAAGCAGCCACAATAAATTTCTTGCTGGCATCTTGAAACAAAGTATCCATTTCTTCACACTCTCTGCCATTTCCTCTCAAGCATGTGAAATAAAGTTTCCCCTTCTGCCTAGCCCGGTGTCTGGGCGCCGCTGTGGCCAGTGTTTGCTACTTTGCGGATCCTTCCTTCTACCTCTCCACGGTTTTCTTCCACCCTTTCAACACCTAACGTTAAATTGGGTGGGGGATAGAGAGGAAAGTAAAGAGATCCCTGAAATAAACTCAGGGGTTGGGAAGGGGACGACATTATCTTTAGACTACTTCCTGCTGATTATGGCCCTTGAGCGCCTTGGGAAAATTTGCTCTTCCCTCTCAAGAGATCTAATTTCTTCTTCTTCTTCTTCTTCTTCTTCTTCTTCTTCTTCTTCTTCTTCTTCTTCTTCTTCTTCTTCTTCTTCTTCTTCTTCTTCTTCTTCTTCTTCTCTTCTTCTTCTTCTTCTTCTTCTTCTTCTTCTTCTTCTTCTTCTTCCTTCTTCTCCTCCTCCTCCTCCTTCTCCTCCTCCTCCTCCTTCTTCTTCTCCTTCTTCTTCTTCTTTTTGTTTTTCGAGACAGGGTCTCTCTGTGTTAGCCTTGGCTGTCCTGGACTCACTATGTAGACCAGGCTGGCCTCCAACTCACAGCGATCCGCCCACCTCTGCCTCCCGAGTGCTGGGATTAAAGGCGTGCGCCACCACGCCCGGCTTTAATTTCTTCTTCTTGTTTCTTCTTTGCACTACTTAACAAACCATAGCCAGCAGCAACCAACAACCCACTGACAAAACCCCTCACGGGTCCCTAACATTTATATACCCTCTGAAATGTCCCCAGAATTCCAAACATTACACAGTCGCAGAAACTGTCTGCAGCTGTCAAAATCATGGCCCGGCCAGAGCATGAGACAGATCATATGGCAAAGCAGCCCCACATCCCCACATCTGGGATTAAAACGAAAACATATTCTTATTATTTTTGTTTGGTTGGTTTTGGTTTTTTGAAACAGGGTCTCTCTGTGTAGCCTTGGCTGTCCTGGACTCACTTTGTAGACCAGGCTGGCCTCGAACTCACAGAGACCCGCCTGCCTCTGCCTCCCGAGTGCTGGGATTAAAGGCGTGCGCCACCACGCCCGGCCCAGCTTCACACTCTCAAGTGGCTAATTTGGAAGGCTGTGCAAAGAAAAGAAGGGGCGAGGGGCCAGCTGCTCTGGGTCATCAAAATCTGGGAATGCAGCAAGCCTTTGCATAAAAAAGTTTTACCAGTTGGGGGAGATTAAAATGTTTGGCTAAAAGTTTTACAAGGTGAGGGAGATTTATGGAATATTGGCCTTTGGCAGGCTAGTCACCTTTGATTTAAAAAAAAAAAAAAAACCCTCACAATTTCAAGAGACGGATGAGATTCTTCCATCATGAATAGTAAAAATGAGTTACAGTGTTGGCCTACCACCACACAGCAGAACATAGCAGGGACTGGAGCTGCTCCTACCTACTGTCTACACTGTGTTACAGACTCATTTAACTTTATGTACATGAGTGCTCTGTTTTTTCTTTTTGTTTTTTCCAGACAGGGTTTCTCTGTGTAACAGAGCCCTTGGCTGTCCTGGACTTGCTTTGTAGACCAGACTGGCCTTGAACTCACAGAGGTCCACTTGCCTTTGCCTCCCCCACGTGCTGGGATGAAAGGCATGTGATATCATGTCTGGCTGGGTGTTCTGGGTTTCACGCACACCAGAAGAGGGAATGAGATTCCATTACAGATGGTTGTGAGCCACCATGTGGTTGTTGGAAATTGAACTCAGAACCTCTAGAAGAGCAGCCAGTGCTCTTAACTGCTGTGCTATCTCTGCAGCCCCAAAGATTTTTAGATTTTATTTGCTGTGTGGTTGTTTAGCCTGCACGCATGACTGTACACCATTTGTTTGCCTGATGCCAGCAGAGGATGCTGGATTCCCTAGGACTGGAGTTACAGACAGCTAGGAGCTGACATGGGGATGACAGGGGTTCCGAGAGAGCAGAGAGAGAGCTCTTAACCACTGAGCCATCTCTCCATACCCTCAAGACTAGTTTTTGTAAGAATGGATGTCTTGCCTGTATGAATGTATGTGTGGCATGACATGCAGGTGCCTGTGGAGGCCAGAAATTGGTGCTGAAAGCCCTGAAACTGGAGTTATAAGCTGCCGTGGAGGTACTTACACCTGAATTCAGGTAATCGGTAAGAACAGTTCTCAGAGTTGCTGACCAAGAGTTCGAGGCCAGCCTGGTCTACAAAGTGAGTCCAGGACAGCCAAGACTACACAGAGAGACCCTGTCTCGAAAAACAAAAAAACAAACAAACAAACAACAACAACAACCAGTCCTTCTGTCCTCATTTTATTGTGATTCTGCCAGTCAGGAATTGAGATAGCTTGTTTACACTGAGATGGCCTTAACTAGACGGCTCAACCAAGGCGGAGGGATCCTCACAGCCATAGTGCCTCTCTGCTCGTCTATAACATGTTGGTCTACACAGTCACCCTCTGCCCATGTGGTCACCCCTTGACTGCATGACACCACTGGCTACCTTTATCCTGTGGCCTCCCATCATGCAGCAGCCCAGGTTAGGTTCTCTCCCACTGACGGAAGCTGCCCACCGCTCCTTGTCTTTTCTTTCTTCCTGTTGTTCTTTTGACTACAGTTGTATTGTAAAGGATACAGATGGACAGTGGAAAGCTAAAAGTGTACAGGGCAAAGGCGAATCCAACAGTCTCAAGGGCAAGATTTGGTTTTTGTTTGTTTGTTTGTTTTTGGCTCACCACCACGCCCAGCTAACCGTGAATTTCTAATCTATCCCTTGCATGCTGGGTCTTAGATCCAGGTTTGTATATTTTCGGCAAACACCAACTATCTTCCACCTTCAGCATATACTAGTTTACAGTGCTAGGAATCAGTAGTGCTCCTCCAAACCCCGAGACCCAGCCCTATGAGGGGACCCCACCCTATGAGGGGACCCGCCCTATGAGGGGACCCCACCCTATGAGGAGACCCCACCCTATGAGGAGACCCCATCCTGAGGGGACCCGCCCTATGAGGGGACCCCACCCTATGAGGGGACCCGCCCTATGAGGGGACCCCACCCTATGAGGGGACCCAGCCCTATGAGGGGACCCCACCCTATGAGGAGACCCAGCCCTATGAGGGGACCCGCCCTATGAGGGGACCCGCCCTATGAGGAGACCCCACTCTATGAGGAGACCCCACCCTATGAGGGGACCCGCCCTATGAGGGGACCCGCCCTATGAGGGGACCCGCCCTATGAGGGGACCCGCCCTACGAGGGGACCCCACCCTACGAGGGGACCCCACCCTATGAGGAGACCCAGCCCTATGAGGGGACCCAGCCCTATGAGGGGACCCCACCCTATGAGGGGACCCCACCCTATGAGGGGACCCAGCCCTATGAGGGGACCCGCCCTATGAGGGGACCCCACCCTATGAGGGGACCCAGCCCTATGAGGGGACCCCACCCTATGAGGGGACCCCGCCCTATGAGGGGACCCCGCCCTATGAGGGGACCCAGCCCTATGAGGAGACCCCGCCCTATGAGGGGACCCAGCCCTATGAGGAGACCCCACCCTATGAGGAGACCCCACCCTATGAGGGGACCCAGCCCTATGAGGGGACCCAGCCCTCCCAGCACTGGGGAGGCAGAGGCATAAGGATTACTTGAGAATGGAAGTCGGCCTGTGTAGTGTGATTTATTTTGTGTGCCTGGGCCTTGAAGGATGCCCAGCTGACTCTGACCAGTGTCGGTTGCCTCTTGGACTTCTGAGCAGGAGAGCAGAGGCTGAGAGAGGAGAGCAGGGTCAGGGAAGACAGTTGGCACAGGAAGAAGACTGATTAGGCCTAGAGAAAGTGAACTGGGGACCGGGGGTGATGGTGGTGGTGCACCCCTTTAATCCCAGCACTTGGGAAGCAGAGGCAGGAGGATCTCTGTGAGTTCCAGGCAGAGAATAGTCTGGTCTACAGAGCAAGTTCTAGGACAGCCAGGGCTACACAGAGAAACCTTGTCTCAAGAAAAAAACAAAACAAAGCGAACTGGGCTAAGATAACTGAGTTAGGAGCTGAGCTGAGCACATGAGCAGACAGGCTAGGACAGTTGTTATAGCTGGAGCTGCTGGCATTGAGGAAACTGAGAGGGACTGTTTGAGCAGACTGCCGGGGAACTGAGAGTCGAACGGTTGGGAGAAACCTTTGAAGAGGCTGGCCTGGAGGTAAGAGAACTGGTTATTGTTTGTAGGAAAAGAAAACATTAAAAGAAACCTTTTGTTTTGTTTTTAAGATACAGTTTCTTGGGCTGGAGAGATGGCTCAGAGGTTAAGAGCACTGGCTGCTCTTACAAAGGTCCTGACTTCAATTCCCAGCAACCACATGGAGCCTCACAACCATCTATACTGAGATCTAGTGCCCTCTTCTGGCCTGCTGGCACAGAATATACAAATCTTTAAAATAAAAATACTTTCAATATTTATCTTTTAAAAAAGAGAGATAGATAAGGTTTCTCTGTGTAGCCCTGGATGTCCTGGAACTTGC
This sequence comes from Acomys percivali, assembly GCA_907169655.1. Lineage (NCBI taxonomy): Eukaryota > Metazoa > Chordata > Mammalia > Rodentia > Muridae > Acomys > Acomys percivali. The sequence continues at coordinate 85,722,021 of OU015754.1, read as the reverse complement.
TCTGTAAACCAGGCTGTTCTCTCTTCAAGAGCTGGGATTTAAGGCGTGTGCCACTACCGCCTAGCTAAAACAAACTTTTTTTTTTTTTTTAAAGAAACATTCCTTAAAAAGAAAGGAAGAGGGCTGATGAGGTGGCTCCGTGGTTAGAGCACTGGCTGCTCTTCCACAGAGACCATTTCAACAAGCAAAACACAATACAAAACAAAAACACAAATAAACAACAACAACAAATCAAACCCTAATGTTCTGTAGGAACCGTGAGGCGAAGCAGCCCAGGGCCTCTTCCTGCCCAGCCTGCACACTGCTGGAAGCCAGCATGGGCGCTGAACCACCTGGGTCTTCTTGCCCTATAGGCCTCTCTTCTAAGTTCTGGAAGCTTAGCTCCAGACAGGAGAAATCAAAACCCCATTTTTTTTTTTTCCTCTGAAAGGAAGTGTGGGGTGAGACACAGGGCAGCTCCCGGGCAGGGCTGGAAGGAAATACCAGGAGCAGCTGTGGACAGCTGAACGTGCCAGCAGAAGGCAGGGGGCTGCCCGGTTAGGCTTGGCCAGAACCGGCTCAGAAAGGGCATGCTCCACTTCACCAAGGCTCCGTCTCTGAGGCCCTGGCCTTAGGACCCCTGTTCCAACCACCACGGGGTTAGGGTTAGGACCCAGACTCAGCTGAGTACCACAGCTGGGGAGCCCTGAAAGAAGCTTTCAGCCAGCTGCTCTGGTCCTCGGCCAGGATCCGTGGGATGCCAAGAGCCTGGCTGCTGCCCCCTCACGGTCACTAGTAAAAGCACAACTACAGTAGAGGTTTTTAGCCTTCCAGTTTCAGCCGAGAACACAAGGCCCTTTTCAGACGGTGCCTTTGGAAACCTGTTCCCTGATATCACGTTCGTTGGCAGAGGGCCCATCAGGATCGCAAGGGACATCTGGTTATCACTATCACCTAGTCTACTTAGCTTTGTTAGCTCAGGTGATGGGTATCAGAGAGCACAGTACACGAGGAGCCACACGGGCCGCCCCCGGCTTACACCTAGCTCCCTCATACCTTGGTGCACAAGGCCAGGGTCCCTCCAGGCCCTCAGCTATTCCGAGCATACATTCCTCTTGATGTGGGGACACTGAGTCATGAGGGTCTCTACCTCAGGCTGAGACTCTTCCTCAGTAATTCCTTAGCACTGACCTTACCAAAACACATCATCCGGGCAACCTTCCTGATCAGTCCTCCCACCCACACTGAGGACTCCAGAACACAGCAGAGGCTGAGGAGCCAAGAGCAACTGTGGCATCTGGGAAAGCTGGCACCCATGCCAATCCCATCCCTGCGGCCAGATGAGACCATCCCAGACCACAGGGCAACCTAAAGCGCTCATTAGCTTTAGGGGACCAGATGCCATCTCTTGGGAAACCCAGGCTTCCCTTCTGTGTCCTCCCAGACCATCTACCTCATAACATAATCAGCACCGCTCTTAACCAGGCCCCGTCAGCTCCAGTGCCACCCTGGCCACTCTACATTGAAGCCCTCCTCCCTAAAGATGTTCACAGCCATCCCAACGCACCCATCTCCAAACGAGGCTGTCATTTCAGAAGGCATATTAGCCAGGGTGGGGGACAAGGACCCTTGGGCCCTGGGTTCCTACGATGGACGTCTGTAATGCCCGAAGAGAGCTCACACCGGGCCAAAGAAGCTCCAGGCCAACCTAGAACAATCGAGTCCTTCCAACGTTTATTATAACGGGTCAGCAGCAGCCAACAGGGCCAGAGGAACGTGGACCCCTGACTTTATTTGTTCTTCAGGTAGATCTTTGGGGTCTGCCAGCTCTCAGGGGCTTCTTTTAGGCCTGCCTTCAGCCAGATGCGCTTCAAGTCTTTCTCAAACTTGATCTGGAAGTGCAGAGCGGACAACCAGTTCATTCTCAGCGAAACCCACGCACTCTCAAACCCACTACCCACGCATCATCTAGGTCCAGAGGAGAGCCCACATTCACCTGCTTCCTTTTCAGACGTCCTTCCCGGACTTTACGCCGTAGAAACCGCGTCCTCTTGATCAGCTTCCGGTACTTGTGGCGGTTCATCTTGCGCCTCCGGATCTTCAGCACATTTTTGCACTGCAGCGGAGTGGCCTCCCAGACGTCCGTGACTCCACGCTTGGCTTCCTCCTCCTCCTCCCCATGGCTAGGCGGGCACTTATAGAACTGGGAGGGAGCCAGAGTCATAGGGGCCTCAACATCCAGTCCGGGCAACAGGTGCCGAGCAGTCAGCCAGCTCTCCAGTGGGCTGATGGCCATCTTCCTGGGGACCAGGAACTGCTCGAGATCTAACTGGGCTCCCTTACCAGGGAGGGAGGCAGCCCGACTTGGGCTTGCAGGTTGCAAACTGTAAAGGGGTCGAAAAGCATGGCTGCCAATCAGCCCGGAGCCGGGCCGGGAGCGACTCAGACCTGGGGAAACAACACGTTCGCTGCAAGTGAGACCACAGCAGGTCAGAACACCACCACCACCGCCACCACCACCCACGCTTGGGCAGCGGGCACCCTGCCCGAGGCGAGCCTCGTCCCCAGCCTAGGCGTGGAGTCCGCGGGCCTCTTACCTGCACAGGGCACAGCTCGGAGAAGCTGTCTGGTCAGCCGCGCCAGGAACATGGTGAGTTGACGGCCAGCCCGCAGCGCTCAAAGCTAGAATGCAGGTACCGGTTGGGGTGTCCCCGCCAGCGACCCGTCCGCCCACCCGGAACCCGCAGACCCCAGAGCCCCGCGGTCTCTCATCGTCCCCACAGCCTCCTCCGTCAAGCTTCCCACCTGCCTCCCCAACGCCGGAAGTTAGGGCTGACCATCTAGCCGCTGCCCACAAGGACTTCCGGCCTGGATGTCCCGCCCCCAACCTGACCCTACCCAGCGTCCTCTGTCGCCGGAAGTGATGCGTGGAGCCCCGCCTGTTAGTGCTGAGATGGTTTAGGAGGAGGAATGGTCCTGTGCAAAATGCTGACTGTGGGGCCCTCGGGGCTTTTTTTTTTTTGTTATTTGCTTGAGACAGGGTTTCTCTGTGTAGCCCAGGCTGGCCTTGAACCACCGCCCGGCTACCCTCAGGGCTGCTTGAGGCCTCAGGAACTCCATGCTGTTCCAGAACATCCTGCTCCCGCGGCCCAATCCCTTTAACCTGACATCCATCCTCTTCCCACCTCCCTGCCCCCCAGCCCGCCAGTCTCAAGAGGACTTAAATTCTATACGGACAGACAAGCCCCGATAGTGTGCCTTGGGGAGAAATAAAAAGTCCTCGCACGTTAATTTTTTTACCCGAAAACCTAAAGCATCCTTCCCACCGCAAGAGCCTAGCAATCCATACTGCACCTCTCTCGCCCAGAAAGGCCTGTTGGCCCCGATGGACAAGGGCTTAAAGCTGCGGGGTCTCCTTCACTTGGGGGATCCTAGCCGGGAGTGGGCGAGTATGTCATCCCCAGGCATGCACCTGGCTAAAAGTTGGCGGTCGGAGCATAAGCTGTTATATAGGAGGTTACGGCAGAAGCTGCAGGCTTTAGTCCCAGCTCTGCAACAGGTCACAAGGCGATGCTGTATCCAGCCTACCTTCCAGAGGGTTCCTGCTGCGAAAGGAGAGGCACAGCACGCACGTGCACATGCCGAGGCACACATGGAGAGGTCAGTTCTCCTCCACCTTCATGTGGATCCGGGGATCTGATTCAGGCTGCAGTTGACCCTCTGAGCCATCATCCACCGGCACCAGCCCGAACAGGAAGGTTTATGTACACCAGAGTATCTTCATCCACAGCGTCTCCCTGATGGGCTTAGCCGCAAAAGGCAAAAATGGTTCCGTCGAGACTCCAGCCTTCACCTTGGTGCTCCCGGTCCTCACCATGGCCAGCTGTTACTGATCTGTTTATCCCCCTGGACTCTTAATCTAGTTAGGTGAAGATGTTAGACCTAAATAAATCCTTCTGAGTGGTGGTTGAGAACAATCCAGATATGGGTCGAGCTCCTAGAATCAGGGACCAATAGGAGAAAGGGCTAGTGGAAACTTCAATTGTCTTGGAAAGAGGTTCAACCAGAGCATCCTCCTTCCCCAATCCGGGAGCCAGCCAGCATCTGGTCTTCAGGAAGGTGAGAAAAGCTGCCTTCTTAGGATCCCTATATTTTACTGAGCTGTGGCACACGCCTGTAATCCCGACATTTGGGGTTTTTTTGTTTGTTTGTTTTTTTGATTTTCGAGACAGGGTCTCTCTGTGTAGCCTTGGCTGTCCTAGACTCACTTTGTAGACCAAGATGTCCTCGAACTCACAGCCATCCGCCTGCCTCTACCTCCCAAGTGCTGGGATTATAGGCGTGCGCCACCACCGCCCGGCTCCCGACATTTGGGAGGCAGAGGCAGGCGATCTCTCTGGGTTTGAAGCCAGCCCAGTCTACAAAGGGAGTCTAGGACAGCCAGGGCTACACAGAGAAACTGTCTCAAAAAAACAAAAAATAAATAGTTCTGCCTACTCTTCCATAGGATTTTTTGTTTCCAACACCCATGGACCACAGTGTACTCACTCAGGAAGCAGAGGAAAGTGGTCTAGACTAACATGGTCTACATAGCAAAACCCTGTCTGAAAGAAGAAAAAACAAAACAAAAACAAAGATCATTGGTAGAAGATCTGAGGGGAAGGTGTGTGTGTGTGTTGTTTTCTTTAGAAGATAAAGAAGCATTTAAGAGTATGAGTGGCCAAAGGAAGGCCAATATTGGGGCCTGCCTTTACTGTAGCCTATGTTGAAGAGCCCTAGTATTGGGTCACAAAAGGCAAATACTGACTGGCTTATGCCTTTCTTAAGCCTGATGGTGGAGTGCTAGAGCCAGCATCTTTTTTTTTTTTTAATTAATTTAATTTATGTACATTGGTGTGAGGGTGTCAGATCTTAGAGATACAGTTGTGAGCTGCCATATGGGTGCTGGGAATTGAACCTGGGTCCTTTGGAAGAGTAGACAGTGCTCTTAACCACTGAGCCATCTCTCCAGCCCCTGCCAGCGCATGTCTTTTTTTTTTTTTTTTTTTTTTTG
>OU015754.1:85689463-85716142 GCA_907169655.1 Acomys percivali | reverse complement strand
CTCTGCCTCCCAAGTGCTGGGATTAAAGGCGTGCGCCACCACGCCCGGCTTCCAGCACATGTCTTATCCTAATACAACTATGAGTTGTGAAGCTTGTTGAGGTCTGTCCATTTTATTTTAAACATTTATTTTAAAATTTAATAAATGTAATCATCATATGTATTTTGCCTGCATGTACGCACATACATCATTTCCATGCTTGGTGAAAAAGGCATTGGATCCCCCGGAACAAGAGTTACAGGTGGCTGTGAGCCTCCCAGTGTGGGTGCTAGGAGCTTAAACTTGGGTCCTCTGGAAGAGACCAAGCCATCTCTCCAGCCCTCATTATTTTACTTTATGGTAAGGTTTTCAAGTAGCCCAGTCTGCCTCAAACTAACTATACAGCTCAGAATGATCTTTTTTTGTTGTTGTTTTGGTTTTTTTCTTTTTTTCTTTTAAAGATTTACTTATTATTATGTATACAGAACACTGCCAGAGGAGGATATCAGATCACATTATAGATGGTTGTGAGCCACCATGTGGTTGCTGGGAATTCAACTCATGACCTCTGGAAGAGCAGTCAGTGCTCTTAACCACTGAGCCATCTCTCCATCCCGTTTTGGTTTTTTTCAAGACAGCATTTCTCTGTGTAACCTTGGCTGTCCTGGACTCACTTTGTAGACCAGGCTGGCCTCGAACTCACAGCGATCTGCCTGCCTCTGCCTCCCGAGTTCTGGGATTAAAGGCGTGCGCCACCACGCCCGACTTTTTTTTTTAATTAATTTATTTTAGTATACAATGTTTTGCCTGCATGTATGCCTATACACCAGAAGAGGGCACCAGATCTCATTATAGATAGCTGTGAGCCACCATATGGTTATTGGGGATTGAACTCAGGACCTCTGAAAGAGCAGTCAGTGCCCTTAACCTCTGAGCCATCTCTCCAGCCCCTATGTAAGAAATTTCAAATTATTTGGTTATTCAGAATTATTCAGAAAGATTGGAAGGAAGTAATGGCTGCTGAAACTTGAAGCTCTCTAGGTGCAAGCTGCCTGTCAGCCTTTTCCACCCAGAGCCCAACATCAGAGGGGCTGAGTTCCATAGCTGCAGCGTGAGCTAGCACAGCTGGCTCAGAACTTAGAATCTTCTCGTTGTTGCTTGGTGTCTGCTTAAATGATTTTGTTTTTTCCCTCAGAGCAGGAATAACGTACTATCGACAATCCCTTTGTGGGAAAACAAGCCCAACTCCTAGTACAAGACCAATCAAATCCAGGCCATAAAGTACTAAGCCAACACTGTAGTGGACGTTTTGATTTCTTTTAAAACTCAGTTATGATGGGGCTGGAGAGATGGCTCAGAGGTTAAAAGCACTGACTACTACTCTTCCAAAGGTCATGAGTTCAATTCCCAGCCAACCACGTGGCGGATCACAACCATCTATAAAGAAATCTGGTGGGCCGGGCGTGGTGGCGCACGCCTTTAATCCCAGCACTCGTGGAGGCAGAGGCAGGCGGATCTCTGTGAGTTCGAGGCCAGCCTGGTCTACAGAGTGAGTCCAGGACAGTCAAGGCTACACAGAGAAACCTTGTCTCAAAAAAAACAAAACAAACAAACAAAAAAAGAAATCTGGTACTTTCTTCTAGCCTGCAGGCAGGATGCTGTATACATAATAAATAAATAAAATATTTTTTAAAAATGAATTTTAAAAAAAACCTCAGTTATGTTATGTAAACATGTTTTTGTTTTAATCCCAAGTGTGGGATTTTAGTTTGTCCACAGCTGGTAACCGCCTTATGCGGGGCGTGGTCTTTGCCAGCTGCAGCTGGTTTAGTTCTGAGAACTCTGAGGGGTAGTGTTGGAGCGTCAGAGGGACTGGGGTGGAGAAGAGACGTAGAGGCAGCACCACAACAGCAAGTTCCCAGCGGCATTAGTCATTCCTTACACGGGAGATGTTCTCTTCGCGCTCGAATGAATGCTGAATTTTCATAGTAAATAAGCTGAAAGCAAAACTCTTTTTTTCTTTCTTTGCAAGGTTTCTCTGTGTAGCCCTGGCTGTCCTGGACTCCCTTTGTAGACCAGGCTGGCCTCGAACTCAGAGATCCACCTTCTGCCTTCCGAGTGCTGGGATTAAAGGCGTGCGCCACCACGCGCAGCAGAAATAATCTTTTTTTTTTTTTTGTGGGGGGGAGGGAGGAATAAAGGGATTTATTTGTGAACACTTCTATATCACAGTCAATAATCAAAGGAAGTCAGGACGGGAACTCATGACAGGAATCTGGAGGCAGTAACCAAAGCAGAGCCAAGGAGAATGAATGTTGCTACTGGCTTGCTCTGTCTTAAAGCACCCAAGGAAAAATCTCCTAATGATAAACATCTACACTGACTCTCTTAATGATAAGTCTACACTGAGCCGGGCGTGGTGGCGCACGCCTTTAATCCCAGCACTCGGGAGGCAGAGGCAGGTGGATTGCTGTGAGTTCAAGGCCTGCCTAGTCTACAAAGTGAGTCTAGGACAGCCAAGGCTACACAGAGAGACCCTGTCTTGAAAAACCAAAAAAAAAAAAAAAAGTCTACACTGATTTTTTACAAAGATTACTTCAAAGTCTAGGTGCACTATCTATCACTTGGAGGTTATGCCAGGTACAATTGCTCTACTAAATTTCCCACTACACGTCTATAATCCCAGCACTTGGGAGGCAGAGACAGGGGGGATCTGTGAGTCTGAGTCTAACCTGGCCTACGAAATGAGTACCAGGACAGGCAGAGCTACACAGAGAAACTTGAAAAAACAAAACAAATGTCCCATTACATTCCTCAACCCTACTTATTTGAGACAAGATCTCACTATATACTGGCCTGGAATTCACTGTAGAGACTAAGTGAACTCAGAGAACCACCTGCTTTTGCCTCCTGAATGCTGGGATTAAAGGCTTGTGCCATCAAAGTTGGCAATCTCTTCTTCTCTTCTTTTTAATTAAATTTAATAGTTAAGGGAAATATTCTAGAACAAAACAAAGGGTTTGTGTGTGTGTGTGTGTTTTGGTTTTTTTTTTTCTATAATCTAAAAGTTCCTGGAGTACTATACACGATGAAGAAAAAGCTGTAGAGTGCTGGAGAGATGGCTCAGAGGTTAAGAGCACTGACTGTTCTTCCAGAGGTCCTGAGTTCAATTCCCAGCACCCACATGGTGGCTCACAACCATCTATAATGAGATCTGATGCCATCAGGTGTAATGTAGGCAGACCACTGTATACATAATAATAAATCTTAAATAAAAAAAAAAAAAAAAAGAAAAAATTGGTATTAATGCCTCCTGCATCAAATGCCTGAACCACAGGTGTGGGAAAGATTAAGCTTTGTCACAGGTGGAAGCAGTCTTGGCGGGCTTTACCTTTGGGGCACCCCATGAATACCTTGTGACAGACTGAGTGGAGCCATCCTGGGCCTGGAATTCAGGAAGCAGACCTGGGAACCCCAACTGGGCTATTGTTTTTCTAATGGACCCTCACCGGGAGAAGGAGACCATGCTTCCCATGTGACTCAGGCAGGTGGGGGAGAGAAAAACAACAGATTCAGCCTGGGGTTTGGGAGCACGTGTTGAGCAGCGAACAGGTTGGACTATCACGCGGGCCAGAAGACACCTAAGGACTCATCCCGTGGAACGGATACCGGAAGGTTCACTCTTTTGTCCCTTTAACCTTTTTTCCTCCTTGTGTAAGCTAGTTGGGTTGTATAATAAAGTTTATTTGTTAACAGAGCCAACACACAGGTTCTTGATGCACAATACATGGGTCAGGCAAAACAAACAGTGGCTTCTGTGCCCTGTGCCACATGGGTCCCCTTAGAGAAGTGGTTCTCAGCCTTCCTACAGTTCATGTTGTGGTGACCCCAATCATACAGTGTTTTTGTTGCTATCTCATAATTGTAATTCTGCTGCTGTTATGAATAATAATTTAAGCATCTATGTTTTCTGATGGTTTTAGGCAACCCTTGTGAAAAGGTCATTCAACCCCAAAGGGGTCATGGAGACCCACAACTTGAGAACCACTGTGGGAGGGAAGGGGTGATCACACCACAGGGGCTACTAAGATAAACCTTTCTCTCAGCAGGGGCCATATATACCTTGCTGACCCTAAGACGAACCTGTATTGGTCTCAGTGATCACCATGACCCGGAAGCCACCACAGGTGCCCTGCTCCGTGGTATAGGGACAGGGAGCCATGACGCTGGCCTGAGCAGTATTTGAATGGCCCCAGCACTGCTGCTCAGACAAGGTACCCTGGGCACACTTGGGAGCTCTGATACAATGACAACGGAGGCTGGAGGGGACTGGGGGGACTCTAGGTGTGGCCTACGGAAGTGACCCCTGGCAGAAGAGCCAGTGCATTTTGATGTCCTACTGTCCTCAGGGATTCAGGTCCCAACTCTGAACTCAGGAGCCTTTCCGGGCCACCCCTGTGCCGGAACACAAACCGTAAGTTACAATAAGCCCATAACCCTCAGCTGTCCATTGGTACCCTGTTGCCGCCCTCCAGAAAACAGCCTCTCATCTCTAAGGGAGATGGTTTCAGCAATGCAGAGAGCTCAGTGCAAAACCTAACACGTTAATGAAACAGGGAGCTAGGACTGGGGAAGGTGCAGCTCATACTTCCCTTAGAACAGCTAAGCTGGCAGTGCACAGCTGCACACAAACACTTGTGCAGGTCTGAGTCTCAGAGCCACGCCCCAGTCATGAAGAAAACAAGCAGAATGCAGCCAGTCTTACATAACAAGGTCCTGAGGATTTTCTTTATTCAACCATGTAAGATTTCTCTAGAGCTGGTGGCCTGCACTCAGCTTGCACAGATAAAAATATATGACTCTCAACACAGACCTAAATACCTTCACATTTAAAATCAGAATTCTCTCTACAAGTGTTCAGCTAACAGAATTCAAGTTCTGAGTTCTCCTACATAGCTTCCACTTGTATTAAGCACGTTTACTTACATCGTAGATAGGTACAAAGGGCTATTAAGGCCATTTTCTCACTGCGAAACACTGCAAATATGTACAAAGTACAACCTAATATAGGCAAAGATTTGAAAACCATCCTCTTGGCTTAACGTAATTGAGTGTCAGTTTAGGAAGGAAGAGACAGCGTGTCAATAGCACCAAGCCACGCCAATGGGGACGTGTGCCTTTGCTGTTCCATCCAGCTACCTGAAGGTCCACAGCTGAGGTGCACCGTCAACTGGGACAGATGTGCGGCGCTCGCTCCCCAGGCCAGCCTGAAGCGCACCTTACCCACTGCCCCATCAGTTAAATTCACCTCAAGGTCCAGTCAAAAACACGTTCAAAACCGTCATGCTCCAAGGCCGCTGAAGCCAGGGTGTGCCCACCAGGAGGGCCCAGGGCAGCACCAGGGAACCCATCTCACCTCCGATGCCTGCTGTGTCCAGGGTGGTCCCTCTCATAGCGATGACCTGAGCGATCATAGGACCTTGAGCGCTCTCCTCTTTCATCTCTATAGTAATGACTTTTCTTCTTGTATTTTCCAGAATTGTCTGTCCGTTCTCGTGACCGGCTTCGAGAACGAGGAGAAGAGCTCCGACTACTAGACTTGTGTGGCTTCTGGGTGAGGTACTTGCAGTCCTTGGGTTTCCGAGAGCCCCTCACTTCTGGGCCTTTGTAGGGAGCACCACGGTGTACCTGCCTGGGAGGAGAGTCACTGCGGCTCCGAGAACGACTCTGTGACTTGGATCCACCTGAGGTAGAGCCACTATCACTTTTCCTGCGGAAAGGAAAACATACTTGTGACCACAAGTGTGGCCACTTGTCCCTAGCCAAGCCCTAACAAGGCAGAGGGGCTGGCCAGGGGCCTCTGTTTATGTTTTTATTTGTTTTATACAGTTTCTCTGTAGTCCTGGTTGTACTGGAACTCTGTCAACCAGGCTGGCCTCAAATTCAAGAGATCGCCTGCCTCTGCTTCCTAAGTGCTGACTAAAGGCGTGCGTCACCACACCTGACTACAAAAGGAATCTTAAATTCACAGGATGAAGAATCCCATCAGGCTAAGAGTTACTGTCTCTCTGGGTGGGATGGTGCACATCTTTAATCCCAGCACTTGGCAGGCAGAGGCAGGTACATCTCGAGTTTGAGCTAGTCTGATGTACAGACGAGTTCCAGGAAAGCCGGGGCTACACAGAAAAGAAACTCTGCTTCAACAACAACAAAACAAGGCTGTAAAGATGGCTCAGTAGAGGGCTGCTTTTCCAGAGGGTTCAATTCCCAACACTCACACAGCAGCGCTCAACTGTCTATAACTCTTGTTCTAGGGGATATGACACCTTCACAGAAATATAAATGCAGACAAAATACCAATGCACATTAAATATAAATAAATTATTGAAAAACAAAACAAAAAAAGAAAAAGGACTCAAGGACAGGCTGGTCTACAAAGTTCTAGTCCCCAGTGCCGCCACCCCCCACCCCCCAAGACAGGGTTTCTCTGTGTAGCCTTGACTGTCCTGGACTCGCTTTGTAGACCAGGCTGGCCTCGAACTCACAGCGATCCGCCTGCCTCTGCCTCCCGAGTGCTGGGATTAAAGGGTGCGCCACCGTGCTTCAAAGTTCTAGTTTTACAATCCAAGCTACAGAAGATCCTGTCTCTTAAACAAACAAACAAAGCCAGGCACAGTGGTGCACACCTGGAATCCCAGCAGGGAGGTAGAGGCAGGCAGATCATTGTGAGTTTGAGGCCAACCTGGTCTACAAATCCGAGTCCAGGACAGGCAAAACCCTGTCTCAAAAAACCAAAACCAACCAACCAACTAAAGACAAATATATAAATAATAAAATAAAGAGGAGCCAATATCCTCACTATCGCGAGAGCAATCTACACCCACCCCTTTACCCTGAGAAGACACCAGGGCATGGTGCTTTGTAAGCCCAGAGCACACCTTCTCTTTGGAGAGGCAGACCGTGATGGAGACCTTGAGTAGCTCTGCTCCCGACTCCTGCTTTGACTTCGACTCTCCTGTCCTTTAAGCAAGCTGCAAACAGGAGCACAGAGTTACAGACCTGGAGCATCTCCATCTTTCCCTGTCTATCTAGGCAGCAATGATATCTTACCCATTTACAGGGCTGTCCGCCTTGGCTTTCTTTGGGCCCTCCACTTTCCGTTTGGCGTTCTTCACAGAGACTGGGGACGACCTGCTTCCTTTACCTTCTTTGGGGGATTCTACTAAGTCAAAGAAGAATATTAGTAAGAAGTGTACTGGCAATGCAGGACAAGACCACTTGCTAACTACCCTGGGACCTAGAATGAAAACACACAGACAACACAGACAGGTCTGTTGTTCAGGGAGTGAGTGTCATAGACTGTGATCTAACAACGCAATTGTAGACTCAGCAAGTTTAAATTTTTAATCAGATGATAAGCCAACTTGGTAGATACGGTGGGAAAAAGCATTTCAGAAATGCTGTCTATATTTTCTAATTTAAAAACAAATCCTTCAGGGCCCACATTATTATTATTATTGTTGTTGTTTGTTTTTTGAGTCAAAGGTCTCTCTCTGTAGCCTTGGCTGCCCTGGACTCTCTTTGTAAACCAGGCTGGCCTTGAATTCACAGAGATCCACCTGCCTCTGTCTCCGGCACTGGAATTAAAGGCCTTGCCTTATTTTAAGGATTACCAATAAACTGCTAAGGAGTCTAGTACCATCACACTGTTGAGGTACATTGCAAACTCAACTCAATGAGAGTTGAATTACATACCCCCAAGCCAGAAGTCAGAAGCCACAAACTGCTATCCCTTGTGGGAAGTAACTCTGGACTCACCCAGCTTGGGGGCAGGAGAGGACCCTGCAGCGCTGTCCAGAACAGGAGCACTCCCGGGCAGCAGGCCCCTCGCTCGCGCCTTTGCTTCTTCGATGGCGTGCTTTCTCTTTTCCACTTCACTTTCCAAGTGTGTCAAATCAACCTGAAAAGCCAGAGTCATCCACTCAGAGTCAGATGCTCTGGACAAACACAAGCACATAACCCACAAACAGAACAACAAAACCACAAAAAAGAACCTTTTTCCGTGTATAAAGCTGCAGGATTTTAAAGCAAATTTCTTGAATTTCTTCTTCAGTTGCTCCAAACAAAAGAAACCAATGTGGACGATTGGGTAAAGGGATCTGTGAACACAAATATTATCATGTTACTTTCCTTAAAAACTTTAACGCCAGGTGTAGTGGTGCACAACTTTAATCCCAGCACTCGGGAAGCAGAAGCAGGTGGATCCCTGAGTTTGAGGACAGCCAGAGCTACATAATAGAGACCTGTCTCAAAAAACCACCACCACCATTACTACCACACCACCACACATCATCACAATCACCATCACACACCACTACACCACTACACCACCACAATCACCACCACAATCACCATCACACACCACACCACCAGCAGCAACAACAAAGCACTTCAAGACCAATACAGTCCTTAGGGCAGCACCTGAAACTGACATTACCAAGAAACTCTTTGGCAAAGGAACCTAGTTTGACAGATATAGGTAACATTTACTAGAGATTAGAGAAACGTCTAGAGTCCAGACTAAAACCCAGACAGCCCTGTACTTACCTCCAGTGTCCGGGCAGCGAGGTAGATACAGGCACAAGCAATGCTTTCGGGCTGGAACCTCACAAAAACATCTGTTCGAAGGCTATCATTCATGTAGTTCCTGAAACCAAGACCAGGAAGACTGTAATGCTGAGTGCAACTATGCTCTCTCCTGTTACCAAAGGTGGTTATTCCTAAGGGCTCTACACTAGGACTGTGCTGTGTACTCAGGGAATCCCCAGAGATAACGGGGACATTCTGAAATCACTGGGGATAAAAGCTGGCTGAATGTCAGATAATACGTGTGGCTATGAACGAGAACCGACTTTAACTTTACTTTTCCTTCTATATTGACCTGCTATCATGCAAAGCACAATGCTTAGAAAGAAAATGCTACTTAGTAGTTAAAATAGAGTTGATTAAAGAAATCTAAATGTTCAAAATCCATAGTGCAGAGAAACATGCAAACTCAAATGGGAAGGCTGAGCATGGAGCCTCGCATCTGTGAGACAAGCTGTCCTCCTGTGTTCCTTTTCTTCAGGCGGCATTTGTGGCCCGGTCCTTCTCCAGATGACTGAGCCCCAGGTCCAGTGAGGGAGTCCACTTGGAAAGAGAAAGGCCCTTGGGTGCAGTTCAGATGCATGGGTGCATCATGCGGAGGAGGTCCACACCCAGGGAACCCTCTTCTCGGGCTTATCAAAGAACGTTTCCAAATCCAAACTGTCCCATTTCAACAAGGAGTCTTAAAATGAATATTCATAAAAATCAGACAAAAGCAACAAAACACTAAAAGTGACATCAAACTAAGTACACTTAAAAATGCTATAATACTTTAGAAGATACGTAGGTACAAAACTTCACATTTTTAGAAAAGTTAAACGTCTTTTAAAATTGGTTACATCTTTAACATTTTATTTCTTTAAAATTTATAGACTAAAACCAAAGGGTATACTTGCTTTACCAACATGAAAAACAATTCATGAGAAAACATGTCAAGGTTTTATATATATATATATATATATACATACTGCCCAACATATCCAACGGCACAGTGTACCCTAATGTCAGGCTGTACCACATATGAGAGCTTTAACTGCCCCCACCCAGTATCTCTGCCCTAAAAACCTTAGAGAAGGTAACAAACCCACTTTGACATTCTAAACAATACACTCTGCAGATGCCTGTAAGAGGCAGCTGGCCCTGGAAACAATAGCTCTACACATGAGAAGGGAAGCCGGAATGGTAGTGGCACTACCCATCTCCCAGGAGCCATTCTGTGGCTAAACAGTTTAAACACTGACAAATATAACCATCAATAACTTTACTACTAGTAAGAAATTCTTAGTATTCAAATATATTAACCCATTAACTTTCAGTTCTAAAAACAAGTGAACCCCTTTAAAGGTGTATTTAAACTTAATGCTACATTTGAAATAAGTTACAATAGTTCAGTTTAAAGATGCACACCTTTGCTGGAAGGAGTCCCACCTAAGCTGCTGAAAAGAGCAACTTTAGGGCTTGGGAGAAATGACAGGATCCAACAGCAGTCTGAATCTCTAGTATGCCAATTTTGGCACTTCAGCTTTTATAGCTTTCTATACATTTTTTTTTTTTTAAAAAAGATAAAGGTATTGCATCTTTATTGCACAGGTACAACAGTTTTAAAAGAACAAAATTCAAGTCAAGACAGTTATCAATTCTAATAGATACAATTACCAAGCACAACAGGGTTAACAAGAAGCACAATCGTCAGAGAACCAACCACAAGCAGCAGCGGGCCATGACTATACTATCGGGTGCGCATACCACCAGTCTAGAGCCAGCCTTCGGTGGAGAGCCTGCACTGGATTGGCTGAAGACGGCCGCTGTCCCTGCACCAAAGCGCTTGGACAGCAGAGGAGAAGTCTTAGTCACTTACCCTCAGAGGCTACCCTTTGATTGAAAGAGTACAGAAAAGAAAAGTCAAAACAGGTTCTCCATAAGCACGTCATAGCACCAGACAATTCAGTCAGCAATATGACCCCTACAGACTTAACTGTGGGGAACATACACCCCAAAACCAAATTGTTACTTAGGCTCACTCTAGCATACCCCAACCCCAGACTGCAGCAAACCTCCGGCTCCCCTTCCCTCAAGGGACACAGGTCCCTGGAGCCCTACCACTGACTCTGTGCCTTCGATTGTCATCTATAGCCTTCATGCGCCCAGCTCACAAACCCCACAGGGGCAGGGGTGGATGGGCCACCTACCGTTAAGCCTGTCCCTGCCATTTTGGGGGAGGCTGCTAGGTGTTTATAGGGCAGATCACTAGGCACTGGGACAATTCCAGCCCATAACCAAGTCATGGGCTGACAACCCACTGCCCAAGTGCCTCAAGTAAAACATTCCTGAACTGCCCTTGCTGGTCTCATGAGACAAGGAAAGCCAACTCACCACGCGGTCTGGACCAGGTGCTGGTTACGCTCACACTCCAACACCTGCAGGTACATAACGATTATCTGCAAGATATGGGTCAGGCAGTCATAACCAAACACTTCGAGAGCAAGAACTCAGATCCTGGTATCCATGCAGCAGAAACAAACGAAACAAAACAAAACCTCAAGCTATATCCCAGGGAGCTCCTGGTGACGTCCGGCAAACAGTTCAACTTTCGTGATGTGCTTGCTACCTACTTTTATAGTTGGGCAGAGTACGTGTGTGAAGACCAGGGTGCACCCAATGGCACCGAAGCCTTGCTTCCCACGTGGTTCATTCTTGTTGGCACCTTTTCCACCAATGACATTAGCCTGCCCTACACATCCCTGCACCCCAGTAGCCAACTTGTATAAACTATGAAAATAACATTAAACCCATTAAGAAAAGCATTTAAAATATTTAGTGGACAATTTACCAAGAATCTAATGCCAGAACTCAAATAAGCAAGATGGCAAGATCGCAGAAGTAAACATCAGCTTTGGTTTGGTTAGTTGAGGCAGGATCTCGCTATGTAGCCCTGGCTGGACTACAGCTCAAAATGCAGACCAGGTCGGCCTCAAAGTCAAATCTGCCTGCTTAGCTAAGCCTGACCTTCTCTTATGGCCCAGTAAAGTATAGGGATCCTAACAAGGGTAGGATTAAAGGTGTTTGCCACCATGGCTGGCTGGAGGGCTGCGTCCCCCATCCCTCCTTTTTACCCTCCCCCGCAAGACAAGAGTTTCTCTGTGTAGCCTTGGCTGTCCTGGACTCACTTTGTAGACCAGGCTGGCCTCGAACTCACAGCGATCCGCCACCACCACAGCTGGCCCAAGACAACGTCTTGTGTAGGGGAGGCTAGCCTCCTTCTTGAAACATAGCTGAAAATGTCTTTGAACTCCTGACCTGCTTGCATCCAAGCCAGGCAAGAAAAATGTATATTAATGAATTTAACTTCTAACTTTAAAAATGTCATTTCAAAACCTCTTATATTACCAAAAGTAACACTAAAGAAGGTTGGTAAAGGACTACTTTTTAAGTTCTACACATAAACAAGAAAACCAAACTAGCGCAGTAGTCAGCATCTCCGAGGCCTTCAGGACAGCACCTGGGGGAAGTCAGCTGAAGTGTAGCTTGGGCGGCCGCAGGCGCCAAGGCAAACAAACCCACCTTGTGAGGGTGCTTCACGTGGACGCAGAAGCCCAGTTCCTTGAGAACCCTTCTTTCTGCCTTTATAATCTGGTTCTTTAAATTAACATACTCTTGATCCAGAACTAGAGGCACAGGTTTCCTGAAAAGGCAAAGCATATGTCCTGTATCAGGACCAATCAAACAAAATCCTTCAGATTCCACAACTATTTCCAGGTGATAAATAACAAAGTACTCGAAAGCTACAAATTTCACTTCCTTTAACAAAATTGCAGAACTTCAATTCTAACCTACACACACTTGTTACTGACGTCCCCCTGTGTCTACGCATGAACAGTATTCTGGTATCAACACACCTCGAGTATGATGGAGGATCTCAGGGTCTCTGCACAAGTGCTACATAACCTATGAATGTTCTAGTTCCTTATACAAAATGGTGTCATTTCCCCACAGCACTTATACACAGCCTCTGCAAACGTCAAATCATATTTAGGTACTTTATAATACCTAGTACAACGTAAGTGCTACACATGTATAGTCATGGTACAGTTAAGGAACAGTGACAAGAAAGCCTATACATGTTCAATATAGAGACTGACTCTACCCTCTACCCCCATCTGAGCCCAAATAATTTCAAGAGTTGGTTGAACTCTTGAATGAGAAAGCTGCAGACATGAATGCTAGACTACTGAAAGTTCCACCAGCTGGTGTTGTAAAGCTTCAGTTAGGCTGGGCATGATGGTGCATTCCTTTAGCTGCGCCACTCTGGGGCAGAGACAGACCATCTGTGTGAGCACACCACTCTGGTCCACAAAAAGCTGCATGCCAGCTAAGGCTACATACGGAGTAGGACTCTATTTCCGAACAAAGCAGAACAAAACAAAACCCAAAGGATTTCTGTGAAAAAGAGCAGAAAGTCTCGCCAGGCAGTGGCGGCATATGCTTTTAATCCCAGCACTCTGTGAGAGGCCAGCCTGGTCTACAGAGCAAGTTCCAGGACAGCACAGGTCTAGAGGCACTGGTCCAGTTAGGGACATTAGTGCTCTGGCCTTCTTGTCTGTGAGGACTGCCGCAGCCAGTGACCTCCTTCTACTCCTACAGTGTGGGACCTGGGTACCAGAACCACGACCTCAGGCTGACAGCAGGCTCCCTACCCACTAAGCCACTCATCAGCCAGTGTATGTGTTCTTTAGGCGTTGTGTTACATTGGTTTATATGTGGGTTGTGCCTATGGAGCTCAGAGAGCAACTTGTGGGAGTCAACTCTCCCTCCTACTATGTTGATGCCAGAACTGAGTTCATGTTGTCAGGCTTCGGGACAAGTCCCTTTACCTTCTAAGCCACCTCAGTATGCTTTTGTACTTTATTTACTTGAGACAAGGTTTTCCTATGTTTTCTGGGGTGTGTGTGTGTGTGTGTGTGTGTGTGTGTGAAGGAGTTTTATGTATCCTAGGCTGACTGCAAAAATTTTTTCCCCCTGAGACAGGATTTCTCTGTGGAACAGCTCTGGCTGTCCTGGAACTTGCTCTGTAGACCAGGCTGGCCTCGAACTCACGAGATCCACTTGCCTCTGCCTGCCAAGTGCTGGGATTAAAGGCGTGGGCCACCCAGCCTGACTTCAAATTCGTTATGTAGCTAGGAAGGACGACCTGATCCTCCTCCTGTTTCCCTCTCAATCACCAGGATTACAATCCCATGTCTCACTTTTAGCGTGCTTCAAGTGTGGATTATTTTTATTTAGTTTGTTGTTTTGCTAGACAGGGCTGCTCTGTATAGGCCAGGCTGCCTTGCAGCTCTGTAGACCAAGATGACCTCAAACTGATGAGATCCTCCTCAGTTTGCCTCCTCAGTATTAAAAGCTTGTGCCATCCTGCCCAGCTCCCCATGGGTGTTTTAAAAAGCAGTGTTGGTGGTGCACACCTTTAATCCTAGCACTTGCGTGACAGAGGCAGGTGGATCTCTGTGAGTTCGAGATCAGCCCGACCTACAAAGCAAGTCCAGGACAGCCAGGACTACACAGAGAAACCCTGTCTTGAAAAACCAAAATAAAGGGGCTGGAGAGATGGCTCAGCAGTTAAGAACACTGTCTGCTCTTCCAGAGGTCATGAGTTCAATTCCCAGCAACCACATGGTGGCTCACAACCATCTAAAATGTGATCTGATGTCCTCCTCTGCCTGCAGATGTACATGCAGGCAGAGCACTGTATACATAATAATAAATAAATAAATCTTTAAAAAAAAAAAAAGAAAAAGAAAAAGAAAAACCAAAATAAAACTAAGTTAAATTTTGAAAATGAAATAAAAATTTAAAAAAGCAAATTTTGGGGCTGGTGAGATGGCTCAGCAGGTAAGAGCACTTTCTGTTCTTCCAGGGCTCCTAAATTCAATTCCTGGCACATCTGGTGGTTCACAATCATCTATACTGGGATCTAATGCCCACTTATGGCATGCAGGTGTACATGCAGATAGAGCAGTCATATACAACAAATAAGTCTTTAAAAAAAAAAAAAAAAGCAGTGTTTGGAGACAAGCATGGCGGCTCACACATGTAATCTACATATCCAGCCTCACCCACATTTCAGGCCAGTTACAACTACACGGCAAGACAAGACATCAAGAGACAATCGGCTAAGGGTACTTCTGTTACAAATGTCTTCTGGAGCTGTGCGTGGTGGCGCACGGACGGCTGGACAACATTACAAGTCTAGGACAATTCCCTTAAGGAAGAGTGACACAGACACTGACACGCTGAGGGTGAGAACCAGGGGCCCCCGGCTTGGAAGCTCTGAGTAGAACCATAGAATAAACAGGACACAGGTGAAGAGCTGATGTGGTCACACAGAGCAAGGGCAGCCAGCTACCAGTGCCCCGGGACAGCATCCACAGGCATTTATGACAACTCTGGAAAGAACTCACTTTTTCTCTCTCAGATGCCGAAGGCGATGGAATACATTGATCACATCCCTGATCCGTCTCGGAGCCTCTTCTATTTTGGAAGCCAGGTGAACACAAGCCATGGACACATGCTGAAATGTACATTAGGACACAGATGTTTTTCCTCAACCTTAAGAAACTTCCAAGGCAATAATAAAAAAAAACTATTAGGGGCAACCAGAAGGCACAGAGAGACAGGCCTCCACGGAAAGAGCTGCGTAGACTTTGCAGGTCAAGCTGACTTAAAACAGTGGGCATAACAAGCCAGGCTTCCTCCCAGTTCGTTCCTCTGATAAAAACAGAAAGCAGCCTACCTCCATGGAATGTTTCACGAACGACTTAGTGTAAAAGAACCGCTGGAACAACACCTGCCCTGTCGCCATGGCCACCTAGGGACGGAGAAGGTTCCATCACTTTTGAACACAGGGCTCAAGCCTGTAACCGACTGAAATGTCTTTTGTGCGTCTCCCCGGGGACAAACACCCGCGACAGCCGCCTCGCGAGGGAGGGAGGGGAGACCGGGGCGCGGGGCCCGCTCCAAGCGTCTGGGTCGCGGCTGCCTCCGGCCGTGGGCCGAGCCGACAACAAAGGCCCGCACTCGGCCGCCCTCCCTCCCGCCCTCCCTCCCGGCGCCGGCGGACGGTTGCCTGCGGGGCTCGCGGCCGCGCCCTTACCTGCGGCAGGCGGAGCAGGATGCCGGCCGCCTGGATGAGCTCGCAGCCCACCACGCGGAGGCCGGTCTCGGTGTCCACGTCGAGACCGCTCGACATGGACGGCGTGAAGCGGAGCTTGTCGTCGGGCAGCAGGCAGTTCTCCAAGGTGATGAGCACGCCCGAGTACAGCCTGTCGCCGATCAGCACCCCCTGGGACCCTGCGGCTGCTCCCCCCGAGCCGGAAGGGCAGGCCGCCGACGCAGGAGCCGCCAAGCCCGGGGCGGCCCGCGGCCGCCTCCCCGTTCGCCCCCCCCCCCCTTTTTTTTTTTTCTTTCTCTTCTTTCTTTTTTTTGTTTTTTTTTTTTTTGGGCCTTCCCGGCAGGGCGGCTCCTCGCGACGCTCAAGGCCGCCCCGCCCCGCCCCCCTTCGATTGGCTGTACGTCATCGCCGCCTCGACGCGATTGGCCGTACGACCTGTCCCTCTGTATCACGTCAGGCGCCGACGCCGGAAATGGCCTCGGGTGGGGCTGCTCGTTACCCACTCGGCTCCGCGGTCTGGCCGGAATCGGAAGTGGCCGGTCCGGAAGGTCATGAGTGTGTAGTGCTCCTGCCTCGGAAACGAAGCCTCTAGAAGGGCTCGGGCCGGACGACAGCTTCCGCGCAGCCCAGCACGCACCGCATTTACACCCGAGTTAGAGCCGGGTCTGTGAGCTCTCGGCTCTCTCTGCTGTCCGCTGCATCTGCCAGCGTGGAAAGAGCAGAACGGAGCGGTGCGGTGGTGGCGCACGCCTTTTATCCCAGCGCCCAGAAGGCAGAGGCAGTGTGTCTCTGAGTTTGAAGCCAGCCTGGTCTGAAGAGCCTAGGGCAGCCAAGGCTACACAGAGAAGCCCTGTCTTGATAGCTTAAAAAAAAAAAAAAAAAAAAAGGTGCAGGTGGAACTAGAGAGGTGGTTCAGCGGTTAAGAGTACTGGCTGCTCTGCCAGAGGTCAATTCCCAGCAACCACAGGGTGGCTCACAACCATCAATAATGGAATCCGATGCCCTTTTCTGTCTTGCACACATGAAGTAGAGCACTCATATACGAAAACCCCCCCTTCCTTTTTAAGTGCAGATTAAAAGGAGAACTGGAAGCCAGGCATGGTGGCTGCGGACCTGTAATCCCAGCACTTAGGGAGGCAGAGGCAGGAGGATCTTTGAATTCGAAGCCAGCCCAGGACAACCAAGGTTACACAGAGAAACCCTTTCTCGTGGAAAAAAGAGAGGGAGGGAGGGAGGGAGACAGAGAAGGACTGGAAGGGGCAGACTTGAGGACCCTGCTATTCTGCGCCGGGAACGTCTGGGACCTTGAAAGGCTTGGAGATGACCCTACAGACAGTATTAATGTCCCTGGCTCCATTCCTGACCTGCCTAGTTTCCCCCATAACAATGCTGCTGCTGTGCAGATGTGGTTATGACCTGTCACTGCTGAATTATCTCAAGCTTTCACCAGGATCGCAGCCGGATTCGGTGGCAGGGAAGTTGCGAGGACACCACACATCCAGGCATTTTGACTTGCAAACAAGGCTGCCAGCCGTCTGCATTAGTCCAGCTGTAGTAGGTTGATTTGACTCCATTGCCTAAGCAGATTCAACAAAAGACCACATCTCATACCTGTGTTAGCCGCACTGTTCCTGCCCAAGCATCTGTTTCACCTCTAGGCTGCAGCTCCAAGGTGGACACAGCTGTCCCTGCCTGATCTGTTTGCCCCTTCTCTAAACTGAAACTAGCCAAAGAACTAGAAGATAATGTTGGCTCTGGTCACTCCAGACAGACTCTGGTACTGGAGATGACTATTACATCCAACAGAAGAGACACCTAGGCTGGATTATGCTGATGGGTACAACTGTGCTTTGCAGTGTATCTCTTGTCTTTATTGGGTGAAGTACAAAACAGAACTCAGTGATAGGGCCAGAAGCAGCCGTATCCTCTACTTGATCTGTTCAATAGCCATGGCTAATGAGTAGTATGTATTGGACACCCAGGCAATGGTGCAGTATTGTGAACAAGACACAAATACTCAGTGTATTGACTTTTAGACTGATGAAAAAAAAATCAAAAAGGCCTTGTTAGGGGTCTTCAGTAATGGAAGCCAAAATTAAGGTGCCCTACGGCAATGACAGGGTGGGTCCAGGTGATCTTTAGGCACTGGGAATATAACTGAGTTGAAAAGAGTGCTTGCATAGCATCCAAGAAGCTGTGAGTTCAATATCCTGTATCCTAGAAACTAACATGGTAGTACAGGCCTATAATACCAGCACTTGGAAGGTAGAGGCAGGAGATCGGTAATTCGGTCACCCTTCCTACTTAGTGAGTTCAAGGCTAGCCTGAGCTACATGAATTGTAAAAACACAATAAAAATTGTATGAGGCAAGCCAGGCATGGTGGCAAGATGCCTTTAATCCCGGCAGTCCCAAGGCAAAGGCAGGAGGATCTCTGTGAGTTCGAGGCCATCCTAGTCTAGAATGTGAGTCCAGCACAGCCGGGGCTGTTACACAGAGAAACCCTGTCTTGAAAAACAAACCAACATTGTAGGAGGCTAATTGGGGCTTGATTAGTTATATATGGTAGTAGAAGTGGGCACTGAGTCCAAGAGAAGAGCTCAGAATGGCTTTTCCTGTAGCAAGGGGCTCAACAAAGTACACCTGGGCCTTTCCTACATAAATGGCTATTGTATAAAAATTTCCCCAAGATAAATCATTTCATCATGAGGATTTTTGTTGTTTTTTTCTTCCAAGACAGGGTTTCGCTGAGTAATGTCCCTGGATGTGTTGGAACTCACTCTGTAGACCAGGTTGGCTTTGAACTTGAGATCCACTTGACTCTGCCTCGTGAGTGCTGGGATTAAAGGCCTACATGTGCCTGGCCACAGGATGTTCTTTTGTTGTTGTTTGTTTTTTGAGACAGGGTTTCTGTTACGATTAATAAAAATAAAATGATGATAGATACAAAGTACAGATATTATGTTGTATGGAGTTTGGGGTTTTTGTTTGTTTTCCTTCCTTTTCTTTTTTGGTTTTTCCAGACAGGGTTTCTCTATGTTATCTTGGCTGTCTTGGACTTGTTTTGTGGACCAGGCTGGCCTCGAACTCACAGCGATCCTCCTGCCTCTGCCTCCCAAGTGCTGGGATTAAAGGAGTGGGCCACCATGCCCGGCTTGGAGTTTATTTTTTAGTTTTTACTTTTAAAAAAGATGTATTTACTTATGTACACCAGAAGAGGGCACGAGATCTCATTATAGATGGTTGTGAGCCACCATGTGGTTGCTGGGAATTGAACTCGGGACCTTTGGAAAAGCAGTCAGTGCTCTTAAACTCTGAGCCATCTCTCCTGCCCCAATATGGAGTTTATTAAATGAACATGGGGAGAGAAGGAAAGGGGGAAGGGCTACCCCAGAGAGAGACAGAGGGAGAGAGGAAGAGACAGAGAGAGGGAGAGGAAGGGGAGAGAAAGGGAATAGAGGGGGGGAGAGAGAGAGGGCTACATGGAAGGTTTGTCCTTTTATATGGCCCTGGGCAGGGCCACACCCGCATGGCAGGTAAGCAATGACATCACAAGTAGGAAGACGGAAGCAGAATCCTAACAGTTTGTCTTGTAGTCCTGGCTGTCCTCAAACTCACAGCAATTCGCCTGCCTCTGTCTCCCGAGTGCTGGGATTAAAGGTGTTTGCCACCATGCCCACTAAGGATGTTCTTAAAGGAAGTAAAACATTCCATCCTGCAGGGAAACTCTAAGATACAAGAAGCTGGGCATGGTGGCTTAGCACTCAGGAGGTGGAATCAGGTGCATCTCTGAGTTCGAGGACAGCTTGTGAGTTCTAGGACAGCCAGGGCTATTTAGAAAGACACTGTCTTTTAGATTAAAAAAGAAGTTAATAAAATGACATCAGGATGTCCGTGACTTACCAGATTCATTAGGTCCCTCCTCAAGCATATCATTTCATCAGCTGTAAGGACTATTGACTCTCAGACAAGCGAAGGTGCTTGGAAGAGAAACTCTCCAACCTGTTGAGCTCCCTGTAAGATGTGCAGTGTACTCTGGTTTTCATGAGCTATCACTGATGCTGTGGTGTGCTTTTGAGTTATTTCTGCTCCCATAAGTAACCCTGATAAACTACTGGTTCACCAACTAGACTTTAATAGTTATCTTTTTTTTTTTTAATTTACTATTTTATGTGCATTGGTGTGAGAGTGTCATATCCTTTAGAACTGTTTATAGACAGTTGTGAACTACCGTGTGGGTGCTGGGAATTGAACCTAGGTCCTTTGGAAGAGCAGACAGTGTTTTTAACCGCTGAGCCACCTCTGCAGGCCCCACGTTAGTAGCATCTTTACTGTTGCCAGCCAATGGTTCACTATGTGGATGAGCATCCTTTTCTCCACACCTCAGCAAGTGTCTTACAGTACTGTCACCACAGGTGGACTGGGAAAATGGCCTGATAGATTTTGCTCAAAGAGAGAATGGAGTGAGTCAAGGAGAGGGGTCGGTAAAACTTTTATTTTCTTGGCTCAACTGTTGTCTGGGAGGCTTACTGCCTCCTTCTGCTGACCTAGGCCTAGTTCTGGAAGCTTCTAGCCTCTGTATGCTCTAACCTAGCCCTTGAATGGTTTCAGCCTCTGAGACTCACTGCTTAATGAGCTCACCCTTGCTTGTTCTTTGAGCTCTGGTTCAACTCAGCTGTTCTGGCTCAAACTCTTCTCCCAGCTGATTTATTTAATCTAGATTCTCTCTGGGCCCAGAATTGCTCTGCTTGGCCACAAACTAACTCACCAACCTGCTCTAATCTTCTGGCTTCTCATCTTCTAGCCTGTTCCATCTTAACCCCGAGTTCTCTCTCTGCAACCCATCTCTCTCTATATATTATTTATTTATTTTATTTTATTTTTTGGTTTTTCGAGACAGGGTTTCTCTGTGTAGCCTTGGCTGTCCTGGACTCGCTTGTAGACCAGGCTGGCTTTGAACTCACAGTAATCCACCTGTCTCTGCCTCCCAAGTACTGGGATTAAAGTCGTACACTACCACACCCGGCTCCATTTCTTTATTACTGTGCTGGTAGAACTGCCTTCCCTCTCAAAAGCTGCCTATCAATTCTGTCAACTCTTCTAAGTCTTCAACTTTTTCTTTCCTCCCCGCGCCCCCCACCCCCCAAGACAGGGTTACTGTCACCCTGGCTGTCCTGAACTCACTGACCAGGCTGGCCTCGAACTCCCAACAATCTACCTGCCTCTGCCTCCCGAGTACTGGCATTAAAGGCATGTATCACTAATCCTAGATCTAAGCTTTTCTTTACTTGATACTTGCTCTAAACCAGGCTAGCCTTGAACTCATATCTGTTTGCTTCTGTCTCCTAGATTAAGGCATGTTTGTATTCCAGCCAGATCCCACAGACCTAGAAGATCATGTTTTGAATTAACATCCTTCTACGGGGGTCACTGTCAGGGTTTGCTGGGCTTTGTTTTCAGGAAGTAGCTCTGGTGAGAGTTCTTAGGGTGAGATCAAATTTATACCCAATTATGTGAGGCAAGCATAGATACCAGAATGAAAGTAGCGAAGCGCAAACTACAGAACATGAGGGAGGAAGGCAGAGGAGGTGTTTAAGAGAGATGGCAGCCTATGAGCCAGGACCCAACAGGACCAGGGATCAGCTCAACCTGAATACACTATGCACTGCAGAGGGAAAGAGTCTACATCATGCAGCACGAACAGAGCTGCTGAGGTGCCACTGCTGGAGAGACTGTCCACAGTATATTCTTTTTTTTTTTTTTTTAAGGAGTTACTTATTATTTATACAGTATTCTGCCCACATGTGTGCCTGCCCACCACAAGAAGGCACCAGATCTCATTACAGGTGGTTGTGAGCCACCGTGTGGTTGCTGGGAATTGAACTCGGGACCTTCGGAAGAGCAGACGGTGCTCTTAACCTCTGAGCCATCTCTCCAGCCCCCCACAGTATATTCTTGAACCTGACAGAGCGACCCTGTGTGAGCGCCAGCCCCTCTGAAGCGGATGCAGCCTTTCAGGCTGAGACCAAAAGCAGGTCATCCTGATGTGGCTCAACAGCTGAGCTACTGGGCCCAGGCAGCACACAAGGAAGAGGCCAAAAGAGGTTAATATCAACTTTGTTTACAGTAAGCCTACAGTTTGGGGGAACTTAAGGCAGGCCAGAAAACTGGGGGGCGGGGTCAGTTCAGAAGCCTGGTGTAGAACACCTACCTTTATAGGGGAAAGCAGAAGGCAAAAGAGGAACCCTGCCACTCCCACTTAGCAGCCTGTCCCATAACAAGCAGCCAATGGTAAGCCTATGGGTAGGTAGTCTGATGCCAGCAAATAACTCCAAAACTGAACACTGCAAAAACTTTATTTGCACAATCTTTACAGGACAGTTTTGGGACTGTGTCATTGAGTGAAAACCTATTCTCTCAAGCCTATTACTAAATTGTACATAAATACAAATCAGACTTACGACAATTCTTGTTTCTAACAGTTTCCACAGCACTGCAGCCTTCAGTGGTACTGCACCACTCTGGAAAAGATGCCTTCAGGCTCCTTCCCATCCCCCAAAGCTGCAGCAAATCCTTCTTGCTGCCTCCTCTTAGCCAAAGCAGCCAAAGATTTGAAAGTCTTTGGTTCATAGATGGCCAGGTCCACAAGCACTTTCCTGTTGAGCTCCACCTGGCACTGGAAAGACAAAGAACAGCAGCTGCAGTGAGCATCAGGAGCAACGTGAGAGCTGGGTGTGGCGGCACATGCCTTAATCCAACACCGTGGAGACAGGCAGGCAGTTCCTGGCCAGCTAAAGAATGCACAATGAGACCCTATCAAACAAACAGAAGAAACTACTACAGTAGAATACAGGAGACGCCATGTTGGAACAGCCAGGAGGGTGTAACCACAAGACGTCGAGTGAGTCTAGAGTAGGCAACACCACCCTGCTAGTGTGGGACACTTGGGAACTGTGGAATGGGCATAGCTGGACATTGTAGGACAAATGTGGGCAGGGACAAGGAAGGAAAACTATAAAGGCTGGGACATGGAAGAGCCAGCTGAGGCCCAGGTCCCATGGGTAGGGTCAGTGGTCACCTTGGCACCAAGACGTCTGGCATGGGCTAGCCCTTGACTGTAATTTAAAGATGTATAAGCTTAAGCTGTGATTACTACCGAACAGGAATACAGGGCTGGCAGAAGCAGGTGATTTCAAAGTGAAGCCTCTGGCTCAGAAGAGATGCTAGAGAACTGGGAATGTAGCTGAGTGGTACAGTGCTTATGCACAAGGCTCTGGGTTTTATCCCTAGAAATGACTATAAAAGGAACAGGTGATAGGGCTGGAGAGGTGGCTCAGAGGTTAAGGGCACTGACTGCTCTTCCAGAGGTCCCTAGTTCAATTCCCAGCAACCACATGGTGGCTCATAACCATCTAAAATGAGATCTGATGCCCTCTTCTGGCCTGCAGGTGAACATACAGGCAGAGCACTGTATTCATAATAAATAAATCTTTAAAACAAACAAACAAAAACAAAAAAGAAACGTCCAAGCTGGCAACTGTATAACATGCAAGTGTGTAAGAGCACTACACTATGAGCAGGGCTAG
Source organism: Acomys percivali (assembly GCA_907169655.1). Lineage (NCBI taxonomy): Eukaryota > Metazoa > Chordata > Mammalia > Rodentia > Muridae > Acomys > Acomys percivali. The sequence goes on along the minus strand of OU015754.1, from coordinate 85,692,767 downwards.
TGAACAGCAGGCGGGCTGCCAGGACTCCCTGCAGACAACAAGCCGCAGTTTACAATGCAGCCCTAGCAGTGCTGGCTAACATCTGACGGCATGATTCCCTTAGATACTCAGCATCTCCATATAGCCCTCAACTTACCTTAACTAAATTGGTAATGAAAGCTGGGTACTGTAAGCCATGTTCCTGGGAGGCAGCTGTAACTCGATTAATCCAGAGCTGGAATTAAAACATTGAGATGTTTGATATAGATTTACTCTTTTTTTCTTTCCAGAGAAAGAGTTATAATCCCAATCCTGAGATTACAGGTGTGCACCACCTCCCCTGGCTAGCACTCCTATGGTTGAGCCAGAACGTCCTGGGCCAGCTAGCTTAGGGTACAGGGTGTATCAGAAACAGCAAAGTAGAGTCGGCCTCAACAAAGTAGAAAGCAAGAACTGATTCCTCAAGGTTACTGTCTTATCTCCACATCCATGCATGTGCAGGAGTGCAGGCCCGCGTGGAGAATCTGTGCCTAGCGTGCCCAACGCCCTGGGGTCAGTCAGCCCTCAGCACTGCCTTCCTCCCCACCAAAAAAGACAATCAAGGAAGTAAACTCTGTGTATGTACTGATGGAACAGACTGAGACTCTGTGGCAGATACACGGACGCAGCCAACTCTATGAAGGGAGGGAGGGTCCCTGGAGGAGATGGATGATTGGATTAGAGTCTGTGCCAGGCACTGTCAAGCACCTTAACATCTATCTGGAAAGACAAGAAAGATTCAGAAGAATCTAGAATTAAAAATCGAAGTGACAGGGTTGGAGAGATGGCTCAGGGGTTAAGAGCACTGACTGCTCCTCTGGAGGTCCTGAGTTCAATTCCCAGCAACCACACGGTGGCTCACAACCATGAGTGATCTGATGCCCTCTTCTGGCCTACAGGTGTAATGCAAGCAGAGCACTGTATACATACTAAATAAATCTTTAAAAAATAAAATAAAAAAACCGAAGTGACCCTGGCCAGAAGATGAGCAGCTGTGGGTGTCTTCAGTACAACTGGTGTGTGCCACTGTTCTCACACATTAGATATCATGCCAGGCATGGTGGCGCACACCTTTAATCCCAGCACTCGGGAGGCAGAGGCAGGCAGATCTCTGTGAGTTCAAGGCCAGCTTGGTTGACAAAGTGAGTCCAGGACACTTTGTCCTGGCTACACAGAGTGTAAGTCCAGGGCTACACAGAGAGACCCTGTCTCAAAAAACAAACAAACAAACAAACCACATTAGCTATCAGTGGGTTTTGTTTTTGTTTTGTGCTGTCGGGGGTGGGAGGCTCTTTTCAGCATTCTCTACAAAGGCACAGTGGTTCCTCAAGTTTGAACCTCCTTCAGAATCCCTGGAAGTTTGTTAACTCAGATTGTTGGGCCCTCCTTCCAGAGCCCGCTTCAGAGAGGTTCAGAGTCTTTTAAAGTCTATGTCTAACGGATGCCAGGGAGGCCAGGCCTGTTCCAGGCCCCTAGGCCCTCCACCGTGGCAGCAAATACTTCTTAAACTGTAACTGGGCATTCCTAAGTGTTCACAGGCACTTTGCACCTGAACAAATCACCAGTTCCTGGGGCAGCATCACGCTACCCCAAAGGCCTGCGCAGCTGAGAGCAGACTGGGGACGCAAACCAACACGCACACTCAGGTTAGGGAGTCCTGTAATTTTTTTTTTTTTTTTTTAATTCTAATATATTTGGGTGTGCCTTGTGAAAATGAATGCGGGTTGCGGGTGGGTGAGGAGACCAGAAGGAACCAGACCCCCTGGAGCTAGAGGTGTGAGCAGCTGAGAGTTGTCAGACGGACAGACAAGTCCTCTTGACCGCCGAACCACCTCTCCAGCTTTAAGGGAACGCTGCCCGACTCTCAAGGTCAGAAACGGCCTCTCATATGGCCCTGCTGCCTTAGCCCATGGGCACTAATAAGAACTACGACCCTGGGCTGCAGCGATAGCTCAGAGGTCAAGAGCACCGTCTGCTCTTCCACAGGTCCCGAGTTCAATTCCCAGCAACCACATGGCGGCTCACACCCATCTATAATGTGATCTGGTGCCCTCTTCTGGCCCGCAGGTAGAGAACTGTATACATATTAATAAATAAATATTAAAAAAAAAAAAAAAAAAAAAACTACGACCCTGGCCCACAAATCACAGCTTTCAAACGGCAGGCAAACACTTCACACAGCTTCTGTCCAAGTAAGAGAAGCCGAGTCCCAGGAGGTGGGTACACACACCACACACAGGAGAAACAAGCTGCGGGGGGGTGGAGGGGGGCTGAGCTCTCAGACCCGGATGTGAAAGGGAAGCGCCCCAGGGAGCCGAGGACAAGCTGGGGTGCTGGGGGGGGGGTCCGGGGGGGGGGGCCGGGGGGTGGCGGGGGGGGGGGGCGGGGGGGGGTTCCCAGGGGCGGCGCTTACGGTCCTCAGGTTCCGCTTCTTCAGTCTCCGGGCGTGCGTACTCTTAACGAAGGCTCTGGTCACGGCCCTGACTGCCAGCCGGTAGCAGCGATTCTTCCTTCCCCTAAAATGCTAGACGAAGGAAGGGAAGGAGGGTGTCGGGATGGCAGAGCGCCGCCCTCGCCCGTGCCCACCTGGGATCCCGGCACGCGCACTCACCTGGGCGTGTTTGAGCACCTCCTGAATCCGCCAATAGCGGTCCGTGAGGCGGTTCCGCAGGCAGAGCCGCGCGGTAAGGAACACCATGGCGCGCGCCCTCCTGCCAAGGCGCTGCCACAAGCGCTTCCGGGTCAAATGTCAGAAAGCCCGGTCCGGCCGGCCCGGTGTGTGCGCGTATTGTCCTCCGGGTCGCCTCTGGGCTCGCTCCCTGAGTTCCGTGGTGCCGGACCGTCCGCACTCAGGTGAAGAGCACGAAACAGACCAGATACATAGAGCTGATATCATGGGCTGGAGGGACCGAGGCGGCGGGGCTGGTGATGAAGTAGATAAAGAGGGCAGTTGCAGATGGAAATCAGAGTTACAGAAAGACCAAAGAACCCTCCGTGGTCTGCGCGTGCGTGGGCGTCAGTTGACCCTAAATGAAAGTGATAGAAATTAAATCAAGCTTAGTCACAGGCTCCAATGAACAAAGGGATCTACTGTCCTAAAGAGGATGTGCCCAGGGCATGGAGGGCTCAGCTCCTGGGTGTGGTGGAACGCCGAGCTCTAGGGACATGAAGGCCAAGATGAGGGTGTCAAATCTAAGAAGAGCAGAATTTAGCCTATGCTGCTGCTGCTGCTGCTGCTGCTTCTTCTTCTTCTTCTTCTTCTTCTTCTTCTTCTTCTTCTTCTTCT
>OU015754.1:85636059-85681632 GCA_907169655.1 Acomys percivali | reverse complement strand
CCACCTGACCAGATTCTCGATGTGGGCATCAGGGGCTTGCCAGCTGACCCCTATGGCTAGCTCCTGTAGTTCTCTGCAGGAGACTGTCCAACAATGAGCAACACGGCATGGAGCTGTGCACCTTAGCGCCAGCTATCCAAAGAATGAAGTGTCTGAAGAGACAAACTCCTACTCTCTCCATCCTGTGATCAGCAGCAGCCCCCCCCCCAAATGGTACAAGGAAGTCTCCAAACACATGTGTGAAGGGCTCCCGCCTATCTCGGAGCCTTTCACTGGGCTATTTAGATGCCACTTCCCCGGGGGATTATGGCTTAACTGCTAAGCTGAAGTCTGAGGACATCTTGAAGGAGTCCGTTTTCTCCTACCAGGTGGGTCCTGAGATTGACCTCGGATTATAAAGTTTGTTTGCAAACACCCCTGCCTGTTGAACCATCTCACTGGACAAAGTCTGGTTTTGGTTTGTTTTTCCAAGACAGGGTCTCTCTGTGTAGCCTTGGCTGTCCTGGACTCGCTTTGTAGACCAGGCTGGCCTCGAACTCACAGCGATCCACCTACCTCTGCCTCTCGAGTGCTGGGATTAAAGGCAAAGTCTGTTTATTTTAGACACTTTTGCTGTTCTTTCTTTCTTTCTTTCTTTCTTTCTTTCTTTCTTTCTTTCTTTTTTTTTAAGTTTTTCGAGACAGGGTTTCTCTGTGTAGCCTTGGCTGTCCTGGAACTTGCTTTGTAGACCAAGTTGGTCTCAAACTCAGAAATTCACCTGCCTCTGCCTCCTGAGTGCTGGAATCAAAGGTGTGAGCCACCAGGCTAAACTATGATGCACACTTTTAATCTCACCACTCAGGAGGCAAAGATAGGTGGATCTCTGTGAGTTCAGTGCTATCCTGGTCCACATATTGAGTTTTAGGTTAGTCAGTGAGGGCTATATAGTAAGACCAAGAGTAAAATAAATCAACAATAATATATAAATAAATAAAGCAAAAATTTTAAAAATTACAAGAGTGTGAGCTCATTAAGGAGATGATTTACAACACTGGATGTTTTTGGATGTATTTATTTTACATTATGGTTATGAACATTACATGTATACCTGGTGCCTTTGGAGACCAGAAGAGGGCTGGAGTTTTCAGTGGGCTATATGCTCCCATCATCTGAAAAGCCTGTTGCACTCTTCCATGATGGATTGGGTTTAGTACTGAGTAAATTGCAACTGCTGTTTATTAGGTATGTACTACCCAGGTTCCACAGTCAGCATCACCTGGACAACCCTGTGCCCTCCTGTGGACCACTCCACGACAGTCAGCATCACCTGGACAACCCTGTGCCCTCCTGTGGACCACTCCACGACAGTCAGCATCACCTGGACAACCCTGTGCCCTCCTGTGGACCACTCTACAACATGGCAGTCACCTGCTGCCTTCTCGTAGCACTGACGCCAAGGAGGGGCTGGTTGTCAGATGGCAAGGAAACGCAGGGGCTGGGGCTGGGGAATGAGTTGACAGTTTGCCCCTAAATGGCACTTATTGACAGGACATCTGTCACAGCCAAGATCTGTGAAATGAAGCTATTGTTTGGGAGAACTGGAAGCTGGGGAAAGGGCGGGCTAGCAGTGTTCAGATGGGGACAGCTGGGTAGGACCCGACCGATCACATAGGAGCTGCCTGCATTTGCCTGGCAAGGAGGACCAACAAGGTGGTGGGGACCCTGTGGCTGGGGTGTGGCCTGGAGACAGATATTCAGTGCTAGACTAAACTGGACAAGAGTCCACTATCTGTTGACTAGGATCTGGATGTGGACTGAGTCTGGGGAGGGTTAAAAAGAAAAAAAAAATCTCGAGTCTGGTCTTGGGGTGGTGGGGGGCTTGTCCTGGTGCCTACCGCTGTGATCTTGAGAAAAACATCCTTCAAGGCCCGCTCCTAGGACATGAGTGAGCTGGAAAGGGAGACAGAAGAGGATGAAGGGGGTGCCTCAGACACGGCACCCATGCTACCCCGAAGAAGGCCGGCCGATTACCAGATTTCAGGAGTGACATGCCCAGGGTGGCCTATCCTGGCCGCCCTCTTGCTGTCTGCCCGGGCCCTTGCTAGGTTCCTGTTTCACCTGGTGCTACCTGGAACAGTCTTCGTGCTGGTGTTGCTGCCAGCAGCTGCTGTTGCCTACCTGGGATTCCTGTGCCACTCAAGGGTGAGTGGTGTACATCGGTTAGTCCCCGGGGAGTGGGAATCCCGTGGAGGTTCAGGTCCCTGGGGCTGAAGGTGAATCTGCCCCCTTCTGGCCCCGCCCTTTTGTAACCATAGACATCTGCATCCTCCTCTTCTGCCAACACCCGCTACCAGCTGCTGCAGCCAAAGAGAGGGTTTTGATTGTTCCTCAGGGAACAGCTGTCTTGCCTCTTAGCTTTGTACCAGGAGGCACCAGGGCATGGTCAATGAGGTCGTCAAACTGCACTTGTCCTCAGTGCCTCTCCGCTCCTTACACCCACACACGTACAGCCCTTCCCCGAAACCCTCTTGACCTGGGCTGCGCTTCCCTAGCTATGGGCTGGTCTATAGGTAGATGACACCTATGTCCCTTTCTGTGGCTTATGGTGTAGAAGCGAGACGATGCTAGCTGGCGGCAGTACATCTGGAGCTCAATATCAGCTGTCGACACAGGTGAGGGTCATGGAAGGGACAGGAAAACAGGGCTGGGAGAGCCAGGAAGTTCTCTGAACCTCTCCTTAAGGAGCCACCTAACACACACGCAGGCGCGCGCGCACACACACCCCGGGCCAACTCCCTTGGCTCCGTTCTCACAATTTCTTCCAGGCCCTGCCTCAAGGCCTTCCAGCCCATCCCTTTTCTCTCTGGACTCTGCCCTGATCTTTAAGCCCTGCTGGGTTCTCCATGCCCGGGCCCTCCTTCAGCACTCCTCCACTCCGGTGCTTCCCCGCCCGACCACGCGCCTCTCCCCGCGCACAGGTTCATCCAGCCCCGGGTCCACGCTGCCGAGCGCTGCTCTCGGACCGAGGCTCCGCGGCGCTCATAGTGTTCGGATTCCTCTCCCTGCCGCCGCTTCTGGTGCTGGCCTCGGCCGCCCGCTCCCTCCTGGTCCGGCGACTGCGCCCTGTACTGCCTGCCCCAGCGAGCACCCCCGACCCACGCCAACCGCCCGGGAGCAGTGAAGAGGGTCTGGCGAGCGGCCGCCTGGACGGGGACAAACAGCTCTGCGCTTGGGTCTGACGCCCCCCCCAGTGCAGTGCTCGACGTCTCCAGGGCACAGCAACCAGAGGATGGAAAGACGGTGTCCACTCCCACCCGTGGTCAGCAGCCAGTTTTGTGGACATCTATGTCTCTCAAAGCCATGCATGGTTCTAGAAGCTCCAGTGTAGCCAGTAACAACCAGATTTCATGGCTCATCTTGTCACTCAGGGGTCAACTTGTGTCCTCCAAGGTCAGCCCAGGATCAGCTGGGGCCCATAGTCAAACTATTCTTGCCACATCGGGTTTGAGAAAGGATCTGGGATCAGTGACTCCGTGTAAGTCCAGGGTCAGTTGCTCGTTTTTAATATGTAATTTTGCCGGGTGTGGTGGCGCACGCCTTTAGTCCCAGCACTCAGGAGGCAGAGGCGGGCGGATCACTGTGAGTTCGAGGCCAGCCTGGTCTACAAAGTGAGTCCAGGACAGCCAAGGCTACACAAGAAACCCTGTTTCAAAACAGCGAAGCAAATATATATATATATATATTGTTTGTTTGTTTCCTGCGCGTTGGTGTTTTGCCTGCCTGTATGTCTGTGTAAGGGTGTCACAAGCCCTGGAACTGGAATTACACACAAGTGTGAGCTGCAATGTTGTGGGGAATTGAACCCGGTTCCTCTGGAAGAGCAGCCAGTGGTCTTCCATCTCTCCAGCCTGCAGCACTCAGCTTGCGTTCAGGGTCAGGTATCAGTGTGTATCCAGAAGTGCAGCCTGACCAGGGTTCCTCCTTTAGAGACAGGCAGCAGAGTAAGAACTCCATTTACAGGGCTGGAGAGTTGGCTCAGTGGTTAAGAGCACTGTCTGCTCTTCCAAAGGTCCCGGGTTCAATTCCCAGCACCCACATGGCAGCTCACAATTGTCTGTAACTCCAAGATCTGACACCCTCACACCAATGCACATAAATTAAATAAAAATATTAAAAAATAAAAAAATAAAATTAAAAAAAAAAAAAAAGAACTCCATTTACAGCGTGGGTAATTTTAAGGTTTATCTTGTGTTTGGCATGCTACACTTTTACTAACACGTTCCTATGTATGGATAAATTATCGTGATCCTCCTATCTCCTCCTCTCCCTCCTCCTTCCAGGCCTCATACATACAAGAACTAGAATCTTAATTTTTTTTTTTTTTTCCTGAGACATGGTTTCTCTGTTTTTAGCCTTGGCTGTCCTGGACTCACTTTGTAGACCAGGCTGGCCTCGAACTCACATCGATCCACTTGCCTCTGCCTCCCGAGTGCTGGGATTAAAGGTGTGCACCTGGACTGCCTGGCTTGTTTTTTGTTTGTTTGTTTGTTTGTTTTGTTTTTAAGATTTATTTATTTATTATGAAAACAGGGCTCTACCTGCAGGCCAGAAGAGGGCATCAGATCACATTATAGATGGTTGGGAACCACCATGTGGTTGCTGGGAATTGAACTCAGGGATTAAAGGTGTGCGCCACCACTGCCCGGCTGCATATGTTTTTTACTTTAAATTATTTTTTAAAGATTTATTTATTATTTATACAATATTTTGCCCACATATGTGCCTGCATGCCAGAAGAGGGCACCAGATTTCATTATGGATGGTTGTGAACCACCATGTCGTTGCTGGGAATTGAACTTAGGACCTTTGGAAGACCAGACAGTACTCTTGGGTTTTCTGTTTTTTTGTTTTTTGTTTTGATTTATTTTTTTGAGACAGGTTTGTCTGTGTAACAGCTCTGGCTGTCCTGGAACTTGCTGTGTAGACCAGGCTGGTCTTGAACTTACAGAAATCCACCTGCCTCTGCCTCCCAAGTGCTGGGATTAAAGACATGTGCCACCACCACCCAGCTCAGACAGTACTCTTAACCTCTGAGCCATCTCTCCAGCCCCACTTCTTTTTTTTTTTTTTTTCTTTTTCTTTTTGAGTATTTTATTTAATTTTAATGTATGTGCATTGATGTGAAGGTGTCAGATCTTGGAGTTACATTACAGACAGTCGTGAGCTGCCATGTTGGTGTTGGGAATTGAACCCAGGTCCTTTGGAAGAGCAGACAGTGCTCTCAACCACTGAGCCATCTCTCCAGCCCCCTCTTTGTTTTTTCAAGACAAATTTTCTCTGTGTAGCCTTGGCTGCCCTAGACTCACTCTGGAGATCAGGCTGACCTTTAACTCAGAGATCCGCCTGCCTCTGCCTCCTAAGTGCTGGAATTAAAGGCGTGTGCCACCACCTTCCAGCTTGTTACTACATTTCAGTGTATCTATACATGTATGGGTTTGCATATGCCACAGTGTGTATGTGTGTGTGTGTGTGTGTGATAGAGAGAGAGGACAACTGTTAGGCATTGGAGACCCCAGGGATAGAACTCAGGTGGTCAGTGTTGGTAGCATGTGCCTTAACCCCATGAGCCATCTCTTTGGTCCTTGGTGTGGGTTTTTGTAATGTTTAATGGTTGGGGGAGGGGGCTTAAATATATATGTTTTTGTAAACCCAGCAATATATTAAAAATATGCTTATTTAATTCACCTGGATTCTAATTCTAACAGATTTTTTAAATTTAAATTTTCATGAATCTATATAATTCGTGCTGGACTAGAACTCATGATCCTCCTGCCTCAGCTTTCTATGTACTGGAATTACAGGTGTGTGCCACCATGCCCAGACCTGTAGGTCTCTCAACCTCTCTTCCAATCTCCCAACCCTACGTAGGAGAGAGGTTAGTGAAGAGAGGGGTCCCCTTTACTTCTCCTGGCTATTTAGGGCCTAAGGGTCTTTGAGGCTATACCAATCTCCCTCAACGGCAGACTCAGCCAGCAGTCGCCTCCAGCCACTGCATCCAAAGCATTTCTCTCTGTCTGCTCCAAACAGCCACACCGTCCATCTCTGGTCTCTTCAAACAGCTACACCATGCCCACCATGCCACACACTCCTTCTGGCCTCTCATCTGTATCCTCGGAGGCCCAGCCTCTCTCTGTGCTTGCCTTACCAGCTGGCAGAAGCCATGTCCTGCACGAGACAGTTGACGGCTGTGGACAAACAAAACCCGAAGCTGAAACCCCACACTTAGGATTAAAACAAAAACATATTTACACAACACAACTGAGTTTACAAAGAAATCAAAACTTCCATTACACAGACCTAAATTTTTTTTTTTTTAAAGGATCCGCAGCACACTGTTTTGCCAGCGTGGCCCCAACCCCGGTCAAGAGTTCAGCCTCTGACCAGGATTGAGTTAAATTTGTGGCCTCAAGCACAGCGCGATGTGCGGCCCGGGTCAGGTCTCTTGGGTCTCTTTTGTGTCTTGGGGTTTTCCAACCTTCATCTGTGTCCAGCTTTGATTCTTTTCCTGATCAGACAGAGTGATGGAGCCAGCTGGTCGCCAAACTGCCCAGGAGTGCTTCCTCCGGAATGAGACCGCCTTCCCGCTCTTTCTGCCAGGAGCTGGTCTGGCCACCCCCATAGGTTAAAGATGAAGACTCTCCTGGGAAGCCCTTGGCTGGGGATTGGATCTGCCTGGCCCCACAGTCATCAAAACAACAGCTGGGCCTGGTGGGGGTGGGGAGGTGACCATAAAGATCAACTCCTAAGCTTAAGTGGCTGCTGGCTGGGTGAGAAACTCTGTCTTAGCAGCTGCCTTAAGCGCGCAGTTTCCGAAAGGTGTTTCCCGGCTTCCTAAACTCATCTCGAAGCCTTGGGTGTCCTCCAGGTGGCCCTGGGAATGTCGGGGGGTGGGGGGGCAGCAGGATGACTTATGACTCCTCTCTCTCTCTCTCTCTCTCTCTCTCTCTCTCTCTCTCTCTCTCTCTCCCTCCCTCCTTTTTTAACTTGGTTTTTTGGAGACAGAGTTTCTCTGTGTTGCCTTGGCTGTCCTGAACTCACTTTGTAGACCAGGCTGGCCTCGAATTCACAGTGATCCACCTGCCTCTGCCTCCCAAGTGCTGGGATTAAAGGAATGCGCCACCATGCCCGGCCTAGACATGTTTTCAAAGGATCACTGTATGCACAGCATGGGGCATGGTGGTTTATAACTGTAATCTCAACACTGGGGAGGCTGAGGCAGGAAAATTACTGAGGTCGAGGGCAGCCTAGTCTATGAAATAAGACCATCACAAAACAAAAGATCACTGTGCTGTGAATGTAGCTGGCATATCCTGGTGTTTCTGTGAGGCAGAGATGACCTTGGTTCCACTCATAGCATTGCAAACACATAAGAATACCGTGGATGCTGGTGGAGGTCTGTGGAGGCGTTGTGAAGAGCAGAGCTGTGCCAGCTGATAGAGCAGAGCCTGGGTGCTGAGGCGTGACCTCGCTCACCATATAACCAGATACGGATCTCGGTTGTTGTCCCCTTTTGGCCCTCTTCAGAGGGCCGTTTCCACCACCATCTTTTTTTTTTTTTTTAAAAGATTTATTTATTTATTTATTTATTTATTTATTTATTTATTTATTTATTATATATCCAGTGCTCTGGCTGCATGTACACCTTCAGGCCAGAAGAGGGCATCATATCACATTATAGATGGTTGTGAGCTACCATGTGGTTGTTAGGAATTGAACTCAGGTCCTCTGGAGGAGCAGTCAGTCAGTGCCCTTAACCTCTGAGTTATCTCTCCAGCCCTCCAACACCATCTTGACAGGTCCAGAAAAAGGGATTTTGCACTGAAGGAAGGAGTGAGGGCTGGCATGTCAGTCACAGTGCTCCCCTACTTGGGCCTGAGGCAGGCCTTTGCCTAGCCTACAGTCTCCTGCCTTGGCAGTACTCTGTCTGGACGTAAGTGTCTGTCTCCTAACGCTTGCCTATCATGAGCTCATGACAGAGCCCTCTGCTTTAGAACCTGGGATCCTCACGTCTAGCCTGAAAGTCCAGAGCTGTCGAATTCTTCTAAAGGCCTTAGCCTCCTACCTCCCCTCCAACTCCTCAGGGCTACAGATTTAAGCTTCAAGGTTGGCCAGCCAAGAACTCCACTAAGGCACAGGCAGGCTCCTTTCCCAGTAACTGAGGGCCTGCCTCATACAAGGGAGTCTGGCTGGTGTGTGCATACATAGATGGCAGTGCCCTGTCATGGTGAAGACACTGGGCTCAGTGAGATCCCCCCTCCCCTACCACCCCCTTACTTAAAACACGTATTCATTCACAAAGTATTTGCAGGCACACCCTCAGACCAGGAGGGGCCCTGGGTTTAGCCAGCTTTGTCCATGATGCTTCAGGACTACACTTAAGCCCTATAGCCTTGCTCCTCTCTCGGGCATGTGGGTTGAGCTCTGGTGGAGGCAGGAACTGAGCCAGAGGTGGGGCTGCTGAGTAGGAACAAACAGAACCTTCCTAGCCCTGAGAGCACAGGCCACTCCTCGGTCCCCACTACTGGAAAACTTCCCTTCAAGACTACCTGGACCCTCCTTGGGGATGGGACAGGGAACTTGGATCACCTCTTACAGAAGCACTCCAGCCAAGACCCAAAGCCGGGGGTCCCATGTCAGGATGGAGCATTCCTGTTCAGCTAGGGGCACATTTTGGGGCTTGAAGTCTATCTCTGGTGGCTGTTTTCCTGGAACCGTGGAGTCAGCCGTCTGCAGCCAGCAGTTGCTACTTTGTGGGCTCTTCTTTCTTCCACCCTTTCGACCCTCCAACATTAGATATGAGAGAAAAGAGGAGAGAGAGAAAAGAAAAGAAATCCTTGAATAAAGTCAGGGGTCGGGAAGGGGGCGACGTCAGGGTTGTCAAGCTCCTTGGGGCAAGTTTCATCTTTGCCGTCAGGATATCTAATTTGCTCTTTTCACACACAATTACTTAAGAAAGCTCAGTGGTTAAGAGCACTGCCTGCTCTTCCAAAGGACCCGGGTTCAATTCCCAGCACCCACATGGCAGCTCACAACTGTCTGTAACTCCAAGATCTGACACTTTCACACTAATGCACATAGATTAAAATTAAATAAAATATTAAAAAAGAAAGAAAGAAAGAAAGAAACCGCAACCAGCAGGGTCCCATAGCAACCCCAAGCTGCCTCATAGGGCCTTAGTTAGCATTAACATACCCTCTGAAAAGTTCCCAGAATTCTAAACTGTCTACAGTTGGCAGAAATCACACCTCTGCTAGAGCAGGAGGCACATCACAGTTGCTGCAAAGCAGCCCCACATCCCCACACCTGGGATTAAAACGAAAACATGGTTTTTTTCAAATTAGGATTTAAAATTTTTATGTCATGTACATTGGTGTTTTGCCTGTATGTATGTCTGTGTGAGGGTGTTGGATCCTCTGGAACTGGAGTTACAGACAGTTATGAGCTACCATGTGGGTGCTGGGAATTGAACCTGGGTCCTCTAGAAGAGGAGCCAGTGCTCTTACCTGCTGAGCCATCTCTCTAGTCCCATGAAAAACTATTCTTATATTTCTGTGTATTTAAAGAAACCAAGCCAGAGCTGGACGTGGTGGCGCACGCCTTTAACCCAAGCACTTGGGAGGCAGAGGCAGAGGCAGGTGGATCGCTGTGAGTTTGAGGCTAGCCTGATCTACAAAGCGAGTCCAGGACAGTCTAAGGCTACACAGAGAAACCCTGTCTCAAAAAACCAAGAAAAGAAAAAGAAAGAAAGAAAGAAAGAAAGAAAGAAAGAAAGAAAAGAAGTGAAACCAAGCTGGGCATGGTGGCATACACCTTTAATCCCAGCACTCGGGAGGCAGAGGCAGGCGGATTGCTGTGAGTTCGAGGCCAGCCTGGTCTACAAAGTGAGTCCAGGACAGCCAAGGATACACAGAGAAACCCTGTCTCGAAAAACCAAAAAAAAAAAAAAAAAAAAGAAAAGAAAAAACAAACAAACAAAAACAAAAGAAATCAAAATTTCAAATTTCTCACTACAACCATCCTCGCCTCACCCCAAGCCCTTCCCAGCCTCTCCTAGCATTCAGAATCCCATCAGCCTCCCTATGGTCTGAAAGCTACAAACATTGCCTGCCTTGCTTCCTCTGTCTCAGGCCAAGCATCCTGCATGTATATGCACTACTACCCACAGCCCTCCAGGTCTTGACACTTGCTGTTGCCTCTCTGCCTCTAACTTTTCCTTCCCACAGCTCCTACCACAGGGCCCCCACTGATTCCTTACTCACACAGTTAAATCTTCTTTAGTGAAATTAGTAGCCCTGAGTATTAGCTACTTCTGTATAGCTGTGACCACAATAGGAGAACTGACAGAAACAATGTGGTGGCACACACCTTTAACCCAGCACTTGAGAGGCAGAGGCAGGCAGATCTCTGGGTTCAAGGTCAGCCTGGTCTACAGAGTGAGTTCCAGGACAGCCAGGGCTAAACAGAGAATCTCTGTCTCAAAACTCCCCACCCCTGAAAGATTTGCTTTATATCTCAGGGCTCAAAAGTCTTTCCCTCATTCCATTGTGGTGGGGAAGGCACGGTACAGCTCAGACCACAGCAATAAGACGTTCTTTGTCGTACAGCAGCCCAGGAAGCAGTGAGCAGCAATGTGAGCCAGCGGCTGGTCTTTTTTTTTTGTTTTTGTTTTTGTTTTTTGAGACAGGGTTTCTCTGTGTAGCCTTGGCTGTCCTGGACTCCCTTTGTAGACCAAGCTGGCTTCGAACTCACAGCGATCCGCCTGCCTCTGCCTCCCGAGTGCTGGGATTAAAGGCGTGTGCCACCACCGCCCGGCTTCGGTGGCTGGTCTTTAACCCTCAAAGACTGGATCAGTTAGGCATAACTTACTAACAGGTCACAAACTCCTAAAGTTTCATGGACTCCCCCAAAGAGCCAGTAGGTGGGGAGTAAGTGTTGAAAGCATGAGTCTGGGGGACCATTTCAGGTTCACATCATGACACCCCGACATCTTTGCTAGCATGGAGCTTTCTTGCTCAGTCCTTGTCTGGCAGCACTGGGAGGGCAGGGCTTGGCCCAGGACCTTGTGTCCTCTGTTCAGAGATTGAGGTGATGGCCTTGGGTAAGTAAAAGGAAGGGTTGCCTTAATCCCGTGCTCAGGCTACTCACCAAGCCATTTTTGTCTTCCCTGACACTCTAGCTGCGAAGAAACTGGATTCAGGCCAGTTCTGGACCCTGAAGATGAAACAGGACCCTACGTGTCCAGACCCAGTCCTCAGGCCCCGACACCTGCCGCACCAAAACTGGTCTAGAAGAAAGTATACTGGACAGCAAGGTGGAGCGGAGAGGCCTGCTGCCCCTCGACAGCTCTGAGATGGGGTCATAGGGTTCAGGCATCACCCCATTCCACTGTCCCAGGCCTCCTAAAACTGCTGCCAATATATTCTGCTTTTCTTATGTGTGTTTTTTGTTGTTTTCTTTTGTTTCGAGACACGGTTTCTCTGTGTAGCCTTGGCTGTCCAGGACTCCCTTTGTAGATCAGGCTGGCCTCGAACTCACAGAGATCCACCTGCCTCTGCCTTCCGAGCTCTGGGATTAAAGGGGTGCACCACCACCACCTGGCTAATATGCTATGCACGTGGGTTTTCATGTGAGATATAAAAAACAAGATAAGCCGGGCGCGGTGGCGCACGCCTTTAGTCCCAGCTCTTGGGAGGCAGAGGCAGGCGGATCGCTGTGAGTTCGAACCCAGCCTGGTCTACAAAGCGAGTCCAGGATAGCCAGTTACATAGAGAAATGAACACACAAGAAAGGGAAAAAGAAAAATGACCCTTGGGAACATTTCAGCCTGGTGGAGCGGGAGAAGTTCCTTCTTGGCACTAGTCCTAGTTAGCACAGAGTCATCTGAAAAGGAGGTCTCGGTTGAGGGATCCCCAGATCAGGCTGGTCTCTGAGCATGTCTGTGAGGTATTGTTTTGTGTGTTAACTGATGTAGGAGGACCCAACCCACTATGAACTGTACCCTAACCGCAGCGAGTGGTCCGGGGCTGTGTAAGAAAGCTAGCTATGCATGAGTCAGTGAGCAAGAAAAAGAAACAAAAATAACAACGTGACAAGCAGCAACTCATAGTTAGGGTGGAGGGGTTAGGGAAGGACAGGCAGCTCTGTCCTCGCCTGGGATCAAGGGTCAGGTCAGAGGCCCCAGGAACTGCCCTTTTCCTTGGGGTTGAACATGACCACAGCCATCTGTGAACAAAAGGCCCTTCTTCTCCGCAAAAGCCTGACTGTGGGAGGAAGGAGCACTCCCTCTGGTCCTTGGTTGGAGGCAAGGGCACTCCGCTAAGAGCAGTGTGTCTGGCTTTCAGGAAAGCCCTCCACCTGCCTGCAGACAGACAGGGCGGGCCAGCTCCTCAAGGAAGTGAGACACAGGACTCCCTGGCCCGAGCTAACGCTTATGGGGGCAGGATAGATTTAGCAAGAAGGGCTCTCCTTCCTCTTGCATTCCTAGACTGACAGGAACAAGCAGGGGCTGTCCGTGGAGGCTGAGGACCGAGAGGTTAAGGTCACCTCGGCTTGGCCCATCTTTGCCTGTGACCACATTTCTGCCCTTTCCCCTCCCATGAGCCTGTCTCCCTTTAGAGGAAAAAGGAAGAAAAAAAAAAAGGCTTCTAGACTATTCTGTTTGTGCTTCCTTTGGTGTCTGCCTCAAACCCAGACCTGACTCTTACTGTTACACTCCTGGCTGCTCCCATATCCTGTAGAATGTCTGTGTGTCTTCTGGAGGTAGAGAGCACTGTAAAACAAAAGGAGACTTTTTTTTTCCCCTTGTGGCCGAGCAGGGGGTAAGGATGATGGGAAAGGTCTCCCAAGGGATTTGGCAGCAGAAGCAACTTGGCCTGAGCTCAAGTCACTCAGGTAGCCCAGCTTGGACAGGGCTGGGTGGAGACTGAGTCTCCTGTGCCGTCTCCATCTGACGGGGAGGCCAGAGCAAGGAGGGGAGCTAATCCCTGAAGGGCCCGAGTCACAGAAGACGTGCTCACTTTTTCCAGAAGGGATGGAAACAGGGCAGGAGTGACTGTAGCCCTGAGGGCTGCGAGCCTCTGCTCCCTGGCAGAGCAAGGCTGAAGTAAAATGGTTCTGATGGATCCCCACAGCATCATCGCCACAGCAACCTTTCGTATTAAAAACCCCCACCCACCCCCCCTGCCTGGAGCGGCATACTCTTGGAGGGACTCACACACACACAGCTCCCATCCTCAAGACTCAGGCAGAAGCATCAAGCACTTTCTGGTCCGTTCAGACAGAGCCTTGAGGTCTGTGGAGTGACGCCAACACCCAGTGCCAAGATTCCCGGCAAGGGGGTGGGGGACGGCAGCAGGACATAGCTCTTACTTGCTCCTGCAGCAAGCTTCCTTTTTTAGGCAAAGCCAAGCTCAGGCACAGTCCTCAAGGCCCCGCCGTGTCTCACCTGCCAGAAATGGAGGAAGGAAAACCATTGAGTCCCATCCGTCCTCCCCGCTGAGCGTCCTCTTGCTGAGGGTGGGAAGGGAGGCGACATCCTGCCAGACACCTCACCCCCACCCCCAGTGTGTGCCTCCACCCCAACACTGTAATTCCTCTACAGAAAAAAAAAAAAATCTCAGGAGGGCACCCCCCTGTGCAGCCCTCCTGAGGGGCTCAGTATCTGTGGACAACACTTGTAGCCAGCCTCCTTTGGTTTGGTCTTGGCACTGACTGAAGGACCCAGCTCTGAATCACCAGTGGGTCTCTGGTCCTGCTGGGGTCTGACCTGAGCATAGCCCTGGGTAGGGTGTAGGACGGCAATAGGCCATGATGGTCACACGGGATAGGTTCTGATCGCCTGACTTCTCCTTTTATCTTTTCTTCTAAGAATTCCGGTGAGAAGCCGGGCAGTGGTGGCACACGCCTTTAATCCCAGCACTCAGGAGGCAGAGGCAGAGGCAGGCGGATCGCTGTGAGTTCGAAGCCAGCCTGGTCTACAAAGGGAGTCCAGGACAGCCAAGGCTACACAGAGAAACCCTGTCTCAAAAAAAAAAAAGAATTCCGGTGAGAGTTCTGGCAAGGTGGGGGTTTTTCATTCGGTAAAAAGCTCAGATGCTAGGGCTGGAGAGATGGCTCAGAGGTCAAGAGCACTGGCTCTTCTTCCACCAAAGGTCCTGAGTTCAATTCCCAGCAACCACATGGCGGCTCACAACCATCTATAATGAGATCTGGTGTCCCCTTCTGGCTCTGGCCTGCAGGCAGAAGCCTGTATACATAATAAATAAATACATGTTTTTGTTTTTTGTTTTTTAAAGCTCATAGGCTCCCGTCTCCTCTCAAGACAGTGTTCTCAGCCCGGTGCGGTGGCACAGGCCTGAAATCCCAGCACTCAGGGAGGCAGAGGCAGGCAGATGTCTGTGAGTTCGAGGCCAGGCTGGTCTACAAAGCAAGTCCAGGGCAGCCAAGGCTACACAGAGAAACCCTGTCTAGAAAGGCCAAAACAAACAAAAAAGACAGTGTCCTTGCCGGTCAGTCTAAGAGAAAATCGGTTGCTCCTCCTCCAGCTTGCAGCCAAGCTGAGACCTTGTTGAGAGGAGGCTGTTTCTTTGTACAGCCCCACTTTCAAAGCTCTCTTGGCCCTGCCTTCGGGAGCTTTGCAGATTAGGAACTTTGGGGAGCTCTAAGGAGTAGGGGGAGAGGAGAGAGGTGGAGAATATGGACGACACATTATCGCAGCCAGTTCGTGCCCACACCTATGTGCCTTTGTAAGTCGCTGCGTGTCACCGCAAGTCTGGGACGGCTGTGGCACGTATCTCTGTTGCAGTCCGCGCAGATTGGCCTTTGCGCGCGCGCCTCCCAGGCAAGGGCGTGGCCGCGCGAGTGGGTGTGGCTTCTCAGAGGTGGGTGGGCCTGCCCTGCGGTAGGAGAGCAAGTTAGCTGCCAGCTGTGGTCAGGAGCCCACCACTCCCGGCGCGATGCTGTTCTGGACCGCGCTCAGCTTGGCTTTGAGTCTGCGACTGGCACCGGCGCTGAGCCTCGTAGAGCGCGGTAAGTGTGGCGGAACCCGGATTCCAAGCCCTGACAGCCCATCGGCTGCTGCCCACGCGAGTCATGAACTGTCCAGGTGCAGCAGTGGGACGAATGGGCGGGAAAGGCCGGGGTTGGGGGTGGGGGAACGGGTGGGACTCACGCCAGCACCTCAGCCACCTGCGGTGGGCCCTCCTGCGCATTCTTGGTGACTCTACTGAGCAAGCGCTGGACAAGGAGCAGCGGCGGCAGTGGCGGAGGCCCGGTCTGCCCCGCCCCGCCCTGCCCCGCCCCTCAGGATAGTGGAGAAAGATGTTTGAGAGGCCTCCCTGACTCAGTTCCTTACCTCTGAAAGGTCCCTCGGTAGAAAGGAGGTAAGAAGATTGGAATGGCCCCACCGTAAGCGGGAAGCTCCAACGCCAGGACTAGATCGAGGCACCCTGAGAGCCACTGCCTACTTGAGACTTAGTAATGGAAGGTCGCATCAGTGCCTCAGCCAGCTAGGCTGAAAGAAAAGAGAATAAAAGTGGAGGCTCTCTAGACATTGGTTGGGTCCTCAGGCTGTTGGGGGTATATCCTGCTTTCTTGGTACAGATGAAGGGGGCAGTGGGGGGAAGAGGAGTGATGTCATCTGTAACTGGGGTCAGGGACTCCAGCCTGGCCATCTCATGGGCAAGAAGGGCTGTTCAGGGTTTTGTCTTCCCTGTCCCTTCACTTTTGGTTTCTCATCCTCTCCCGTGGTCCCCATTGCTGTGCATGCTTAGAGCCCATTGCTTCACCTGGAAGCTGAGTTACCTAGCTTAACTCTATCCTGGAGATGGCCCTCCTGAAAATAAAGCCTAAGGGCGGCCATACCTGTGGCTCAGGCCCCTCCTGGAGGCCTAGGCCTGGACTCTGGGCTCCACCTGCTTGCAGCAGTGTCTCTTTCTCTATATAAGGAACACAAGGGCAGCCCAGGATGCCGTAAGTGTATGGCCATTGTACAATTGGGAACCAGCGGAGTATGAGACTTTCGTTGGCTTATAACCTCTTAGTGGGGATTCTACTACCAGTATCTTTGGGCAGAGGCAAGCACGCGCTCCAAGTGGTTCAGGCCTTTGGGGGTGGTTCTGCTCTGGGCATGGGGCTGTCTTGGGGCCTACCTGGACTGAACCCCTTGTCTTTTCCTCTCGGTCCCACAGCATCGGCCCTGCAAGGGGACCTGTTGTTCCTGCTGGACAGCTCAGCCAGTGTGTCACACTATGAGTTTTCAAGAGTTCGGGAGTTTGTGGGGCAGCTGGTGTCTGGAATGCCTTTTGGACCCGAGGCTCTGCGTGCTAGCCTGGTGCATGTGGGCAGCAGGCCACACACAGAGTTTACTTTCGACCAGTACGGGTCAAGCCAGGCTATCCAGGGTGCCATACGTGCTGCATCTCAACGTATGGGTGACACCAATACAGGCCTAGCACTGGCTTATGCCAAAGAACAATTGTTTGCTGAGGTAGCAGGTGCCCGGCTAGGGGTTCCCAAGGTACTGGTGTGGGTGACAGATGGGGCCTCCAGTGACCCTGTGGGCCCCCCTATGGAGGAGCTCAAGGACATGGGTGTCACCGTCTTCATCGTCAGCACTGGCCGGGGCAACCTGTTGGAGCTGCGGGCAGCCGCCTCCCCTCCTGCTGAGAAGCACCTACATTTTGTGGATGTGGATGACCTTCACATAATTGCCCCGGAGCTCCGGGCCTCCATTACTGGTAGGTGGGAAGAGGCAGGGCCTGGGACCCCCTAGCTGCAGGGGGAGGATCTCGGTTGAGACTGGGGGGCAGGGGGTGGGGGGTTGGAGAGGGTAGGGGGTAGCTCGTGAGCCCCATGCCCTTGAGGATGCAGCAGTGGGGGACGGGGGTGACTCCCATGTCCTCGGCATACTGTCCAGGAACATACTCCTGGGTGCCTTCATGTACCCTGACACCTGGGCTGTAGAGGCGCAGTGGTGAGTCTGAGTGACGGCTTCAAGATGGGACTTCCAGGCACGTGTAGGACAGTTAACTGAGTGCTAATGTGGGTGAAGGGCATGTGGAGGGGCTAAGGACAGAGGATAAAGGAGGTCCAAGACTCCCCCCTCCCCAGCCTGGGGGGGGGGTCTCTGCCTCTGGCATCATGTGCCTTTGTGTGTATCGAGGGCCAAATGGCTTGGCAGACCCACCATTCCTGGTGGGAAAGGAGAGCCGAATAGGCCAGGGTTTGTCTCCTACAGAGCTCAGGGCCTACCTATTCCATGGTAGGAGCCACAGTCAGGGAGGGGTTTGAGCTGGTTTCGCCCTTGTTCATTGTCAGATCTGCTGGGGAAGCCAGAACAGGGAAGACCCGCCATAGGGCCTAAGCACCAGCTTTCTACTGGACTCCTATAACCAGTCAGCCGAGGAGAAAGGGCTGGAGACTAAGGGCCTATGGTTGGGTCTGGGAAATGCTATTGCTCCAGGGTAGCATTCTCTCTCTCTCTCTCTCTTTCTCTCTTTCTCTCTCTCTCTTTTTTCTAGACAGGGTCTCTCTGTGTAGCCTTGACTGTCCTGGACTCATTTTGTAGACCAGGCTGGCCTCGAACTCACAGCGAACCGCCTGCCTCTGCCTCCCAAGTGCTGGGACTAAAGATGTGTGCTACCACGCCCGGCTCCAGGGTAGCATTCTTACCAAATCTCTTGCTGTGGGTTTGTCGCCTACACTAAAGAAGAAGGGGTTGGTCTGTGGGTTGGGAAGGAGTAAAAAGGAACCCCCCCCCCCCCCGTAGCCGCTAGGCCCGGATGAACCTGGAAGGAGGGGGCAGAAGAAGAGGCTGTCATCAGAGACACACGTTTGTATCTAAGGTCAGAATCTGAGTGGGAGGCTGGACAGGAAAGTGAGTGCCCTGGTGACCAGACTTAGCAACTAGCTAGTAAGAAAGTCAAGATCAAGCCGGGCGGTGGCGGCGAACGCCTTTAATCCCAGCACTCGGGAGGCAGAGGCGGGCGGATCGCTGTGAGTTAGAGGCCAGCCTGGTCTACAGAGCGAGTCCAGGACAGCCAAGGCTACACAGAGAGACTCTGTCTCGAAAAACCAAAAAAAAAAAAAAAAAAAGAAAAAAAAAGAAAAGAAAAGAAAAAAGGAAAAGAAAGTCAAGATCTGCATGGCCTGCCCAGCCTTCCCTGCGTATTGATCAGATGGCTGGCCGTGTTTTTGTCATAAGGCCAGGAGTGCATTCTGGAGTTCCCTCCCCACACACACACAGTCTCTTGTTTAGGAAGGTCCCACACTTTCCTCAATCTTAGGTCCTGGGGTTGACACATTTTCATTGACCCAGGGGCCACTACATGTAGTCTCCCAACTCCTGGCTGAAGCTTCTGGTATGTTTCCCTCCTCCACAACTGTTCAGAATACGGCTCACAACAGATTTTGTTCTGGCCACAGTCTTGGGGGCCTGTCTTCTGTTCTTAGATAATACTGTAGACATTGCCACCTTTTAAGGGACCTTCATCCAGCCTGTTTTCTGGATAAACAGTAGCCACTGTATCTTACAGATCTGGGTTTGTGGGTAAACTGGGCAGGAAATTTTATGATGGGGCCCAGAGTTGGGGACTGTATTCTTCTGTCCTTCCACCAGCCCAGTCAGAGTTTTATAGTCATTAGCATCACCCACATGGCTCCTGCCCTCTCCTTGGCAGAAGGCCTCACCTGTTTCACTGGGGCTCCAATCCTCGGGGTCCTCTCCGGATCAGTGGAGAGCCCCACTCGGTGACGCGGACAAGGCCGCTTCTGTTCCCTGACCCCAGCACTACATCATCCTTAGATGCGATGCAGCCACAGCAGCTTCATGCCTCAGAGATTTTGTCCAGTAGCTTCCGCCTCTCCTGGCCGCCCCTGTTGACAGCAGACTCTGGTTACTACGTGCTGGAGCTGGTGCCCAGCGGCAAGCTGGAAAGCGCAAGACGCCAACAGCTGCCTGGGAATGTCACCAGCTGGACCTGGACAGACCTCGACCCGGACACAGATTATGAAGTGTCCCTGCTGCCCGAGTCCAACGTGCGCCTCCTGAAGCCCCAGCGCGTGCGAGTACGCACGCTGCAAGGTGAGGCATAGGTGGGTACCTCCTGAGAGGTCAGGGTGGCACGGGCGGGGCACCCCCTCCACTCAGCCACCCTCTTCCTCCGCAGAGGAGGCAGGGCCGGAGCGCATCGTCATCTCGCACGTGAGGCAGCGCAGCCTCCGCATAAGCTGGGCCCCCGCGCTTGGCCCCGACTCAACTCTTGGCTACCACGTACAGCTCGGGCCTCTGCGGGGCGGCTCCCTGCAGCGCGTGGAGGTGCCGGCGGGCCACAACAGCACCACCATCCAGGGCCTGACGCCCGGCACTGCGTACCTGGTGACAGTGACTGCCTCCTTCCGCTCGGGCCGCGACAGGGCGATGTCCGCCAAGGCGTGCACGGCCTCTGGCGAGCGGACCCGCGCCCCGCAGCCCGTGCGCCCCGAGGCCGGACCGCGGGAGCCGTGACCCGCCTGCCTCGCCTGCCCGAGGGTCCCTCTTCCCCGGCCCCGAGAGAGAGGGGCGCCGCCGCTGCGGAGATGGAGGTTTTCCTCGTGGGTGGGGAGGGGGTAGGATGCCGGTCCTGCCTTTGACCCGCGTGATTCCTCCCGTCGTTTCCCTTCTGGTCATCCTGGACACCGTCCTCCTCGCCTGACTCCCAGGAAACTTGCGGCAGCTCTGGTAGCCGAACGCACTGTGACAATCCTCTCCGGTCGCCAGTGGAGTTGAGCATTTGGCGGGGAGATGGACGGCGTCTGAGTTCAGGTTGAAGAGACGAGACTCAGGCCAAGCATTCAAGAGAGGAGGCCGCAGGGTGGCCAGTCTGCCCCAAAGGCCGCGCCCTCTGGCGGCAAGGACTCCACGTGGCTTGGAGGAGGGAGTGCCCAGGACCATTCAGGTCGTGCCTGTGCATAGAAAAGTGGGTGGGAAAAAGGAGATTGGTGTAGGCAGGATTCCCAAAGACTTCCTGAGGGAAAGAAAACCTAGGAAAGGTTACTGGAGGGCGGGGAGGGGGAGCGGCGTGCGCTGATGATGTTGCCAAGCAGTTTCCATCAAGATCTTCTGCCATCCTGGAGACCCGCATCCGTCAGGGACACCGGCCCCGCCTTCCTGGCCAGGATATGCACTGGGCTATCAGTGTCTGAGATGCCCGTCTTTTCGCAGGAACAGGATGAGAGAGACTTTGGCATTTAGGACCTTGGGGATAGGAAACCGGCTGCTATGACAGGCTCTCAGGGAGCCTCCTGTTTTAGTATGGGGACAGGAACAAACAAGAGTCTCCAAGTCTGCAACATGTAGCCCCAAGGTGTCATGCTGGTGGGCTACTTCCTGTCATCACCTACCACGCCGGGGGGCTTCTGACAGCTAAGGGCGTCCCTATGAAGGCAGAGCCTGTCCTCCCAAGAACCACTTGCCCTACCCCACGCTCGCTCACTTCATCTCTCTTCCCCACTAATGACCCAGACTCTAACAATACAGTAAGTCAGATATAAACTGTGCCTTCAGTCTCATTAAAAATGCTTTATTTTTCATCAAAACTCTTTCCCAACTGTGTACATGCGTGGGCAGCATGGCAGGTTGGGCATCCAGGGTTTGTTGTGTCTGGGGAGGAGGGGAGGCAGGTCTGTAGCAGCATCAGCATCTGCACGCTGGTGGTTTAGTCTTCTGCCCCTCCCTGTTCCTCTGTGCACCAGAGCCTCCCCTCCACCCAGGAGCCACTGTTGGAGTAGGTCAACTTGCTGCTGCTGCTACAACTCAGAGGACCGGAGGCCCGGCTTTACAGGCTCTCCTTACACTACTTGGGCTAGGGCTGTGTATGAGCCCAGCAGGGGTGGCTTTCCTGGGGACTTGCCTATCACTATTTGCCAAGAACCTGGGTGGGCACTGCAGGGCTCACCCTAGACACCCAAAGGAGCAGCGTCCATCCACCGAATGTGTTCTGCACCCATGGGAGATGGCTAGAGATACAGGCCCTAGCCCGATGGTGGAGCAGAAGCCGCTGGCGGCGAAAGGGGGGGTGAGCCCCCTCTCCCTGCACCCTTGTCAGTCCAGGAAGCCTGTGTGTGCACCTATAGGCCTCATGTCCACACCCTTATCTGTCGATAATAGTTGCCTATGGAGCTCAGAGATTTCCTCTGACCTCCGTTACAAGTCCAGAGTATGAGGCTATCTGTACCCAGGATGATAAAAGATTCAGGTTTGGCACGTGGGCTCCGCATCCCCCTAAAATACGGAAGTTCCTCCACATAATTCGTGTTTCCACCCTGTTCTCTCAGATGATTGTAGGTCAAAGTCTGTTGGCCAATGGAAAGAGCTACACTGAGTTAGGCCTGACTTATTGAATGCTCAGCAGGTGGCAGAAGAGAAGCAGAGGGTCATTTATTAGTGTTTGTTTTTGTTTTGTTTTGGTTTTTTGAGACATGGTTTCTCTGTGCAGCCTTGGCTGTCCTGGACTCACTTTGTAGACCAGGCTGGCCTTAAACTCACAGAGATCCGCCTGCCTCTGCCTCCCGAGTGCTGGGATTAAACATATGTGGCCCGGCTGAAATTGGTTCTTCCTCCTCCTCCTCCTCCTCTTCTTGATTTATGTATTTATTATGTGTACAGTGCTCTGCCTGCACGTCCACCTGCACACCAGAAGAGGGCACTAGATCTCATTATAGATGGTTGTGAGCCACCATGTGGTTGCTGGGAATTGAACTCAGGACCGCTGGAAGAGAAGCCAGTGCTCTTAACCTCTGAGCCATCTCACCAGCCCATAGAGTTGGTTCTTTCATTCCACTTTTACATGTATTCAAGGGTTTAAACTCCACTTACCAAGCTTGTGTGACAAGCGCCTTTATCTGCCAAGCCATCCTGCCAGCTCCAGGAAACAATTTAGTGGGATAGGATTTTCCTATGAGCTGTTTGCCACACACAGTAGCTCCTGCCCACCTGTGCTCCCTTTGGCCCCAAGTCTGCAGTATCTGGGATGATGGGCAGTAGCAGATGCCATCCAAAGCTTCACATGCCAAGAACGGCCACATAAAACACCAGAAAAGGCTGTTATGTGGTTTTCCTGGTTGAGAACCATGCAAAATGAAGCATCTAGGAAGCTAGTGGGGCAGGACTGAGAATATTCTGGATGCTCTGAGGGACCTCAGGGGAGGCTGCTGCAAGTGCTGGCACCTGTGTGCTCATGGCTGTTTGCACACGGCAGAGGGTAGTGAGGCTAAAACCTGCCCCCCTGTTCTTGATGAAGGTCTCTTCTCTCCAGCTTTTGAAGCTCTTGGGATGAAGCTGTTTGTGAGAACAGTGGGGCAGTCTGGAGTCTAGCTCCCTAGGAAGTGGCATGTTCAAGAATGCCTCTGCCGGCCGGGCGGTGATGGCGCACGCCTTTAATCCCAGCACTCGGGAGGCAGAGGCAGGAGGATCGCTGTGAGTTCGAGGCCAGCCTGGTCTACAGAGTGAGTCCAGGACAGCCAAGGCTTCACAGAGAAACCCTGTCTCGAAAAAACAAAAAAAGAAATAAAAGAATGCTTCTGCAGTCAAGGAGTACCCAGAATAGCTACCGCCACCTTGGAGCTGTGTGGATTCTACAATGACAGTAGTAAAGTCTGCTAAACCCCTAGAAATGCAGCCCCAAAGATGGCCTCTTGCTAGGGAAGACAGGACAGGAGAGGAACCCTGAAGTTCAGATGCAATAGCTGTGTCTCTCCTGCCTTTTTTTTTTCTTTTTTCCCTGAAATGAAGTGTTCTTTCACAGGGGTAAAGAAAGTTCTGACCGGGCGTGGTGGTGCACACCTGTAATCTCAGCACTCTGGGAGGCAGAGGCAGGCAGATCTCTGTGAGCTCCAAGCCCGCCTGGTCTACAAAGCAAGTTCAGGGCAGCCAAGGCTACACAGAGAAACCCTATCTTGAAAAAAAATAAATACAATTATTTTATTTTTAAAGTTTATGTATTTTTGAGACAGGATCTTTCTATGTAGTCCTGTCTGTCTGGAGCTTGAAATGCAGACCAATCTGAACCAGAACTCACAGACATCCAATGGTTTCTACCTTCCAACACTGGGATTAAAGGTGTGTGCCACCAGCCTGGGTAAAAGTCAACCAATGTCATGTTTTCCCGTAGAGAGGAGTGTGGTAAACTAGGGGTACCAGACAGACTCCAAGCTAGAGGGCTGTCCCAGCCTTCAGTGAGAGAGCAGGAGCCAGCTGAGACAGGTGTGGTGAGAGGTGTGACGGTCCTGGGCAGGGATAATCGCCAGCTGCCTCCTATCACAAATCCCAGTTAGCTCATTGCAATTAAATATGGCCTTGCAACCAGAGAGCTTTTTAAAGAAGTAAGGCTCAGGGCTGAGAGATGGCTCAGCGGGTAAGAGCTGCTCTTCCAGAGGTCCCTGGTTCAATTCATAGCACCCACATGGCAGCTCACACCTGTGTGTAACTCCTGTTCCAGGAGATCTGACACCCTCACACAGACATATATGCAGGTGAAACACCAGTGTACATAAAATTAAAAAATAAATAAGTTAGGAGCTGGAGAGATGGCTCAGAGGTTAAGAGCACTGACTCGTCTTCCAAAGGTTCTGAGTTCAAGTCCCAGCAACCACATGGAGGCTCACAACCCTCTATAATGAGATCTGGTGCCCTTGTACATGGAGGCAGAGCACTGTATACATAAATTAATCTTTTAATTAATTAATTGATTAATTAAAAAAAAAAAAAAAAGAAGTAGCCGGGCGTGGTGGCGCACGCCTTTAATCCCAGCACTTGGGAGGCAGAGGCAGGCGGATCGCTGTGAGTTCGAGGCCAGCCTGGTCTACAAAGTGAGTCCAGGACAGCCAAGGCTACACAGAGAAACCCTGTCTCAATAAATAAATAAATAAATAAATAAAAAGAAAAGGTCACTTCACTGTCTGATAACCATAAAAATGCACTTGCCGCGGACATAGATGAAATTGTCTACACATCAACAGGTGACATCTCCATTTACTATGATGAGAAAGAAAGTTTGTGCCAGCATCTCCAGGGAACCTTTAAGCAGAGCCAGGGTGTTCCAGGCTACGCTGTGAGATCAGAACATGGAAACCAAACAATTAGTACAAGCAGTGAACTTCAGAGGGAGTTTACACAAGGAGCCAGACCTGCCTATTGCACGGACTGAACACTCAGAGCTACTAGAATAAAAGCTGTGGAAAAACCAAGGAACAAAAGTTTCTGGACAATTTGATTTTTAATGAATTAAGTCTGTGGATTACCTTTATATTATTTGGAAATACTCCTTGTAGTATATTGACATGGTACAATAAAGCACTTTCCACATGCACACAAAAAGGATTCTTTTTGTGATTTTTAGTTATGTATAGGTCTCTGTGTGTGCATGCATGTGGGTGTGTGCTTGTGAGTACAGGTACCCACTGATGCTAGAGGTGTTGTATCCCCCAGGCTAGAGTTAGAAACCGTTGTAAGCTCCCTTAACATTAGTGAGTAGGACAGTCTACAGCAGACTGTCAGGTATAGAGTCAACTGCTCAGAGGGAGAGGCTAGGGCCCTGCTCTTTCAGTGTTAACAGGCAAGCTCCCGCTCTCTGGGACAGGGTCTTGCTATATTGCTCAGGCTAACCTGACTCCTGTGTTCCAGTGATCCTCCCATCTGTTTCAGCCTAATACTTCAAAAAGGTATTTAATTTTTAAAAAAGGTTTATTTATTTATTATGTATACAGTGCTCTGCCTGCAGGTATGCCTGCAGGACTGAAGAGGGCACCAGATCACATTATAGATGGTTGTGAGCCACCATGTGGTCGCTGGGAATTGAACTCAGGACCTCTGGAAGAACAGACAGTGCTCTTAACCTCTGAGCCATCTCTCCAGCCCCCAACATATTTAATTTTAATAGCGTGTGTGTCCATGTCCTGTTGGGTACCAGAACCTGTGAGTTGAGGAGCGTCAGGTCCTCTCGAGCTTGAATTACAGGCAGCTGGAGACACTCGGTGCTGCTGCTGGGAATCAACTCAAGTTCCCTAGAATAGTAGCCATTTCTCCAGCCCCACACTTTTCAGAAAGTTGAAAAGTAGTCAAGATTTAGAATTTTATGAAGATCCAGGCATGGTTGCTCTCGGGAGGCAGAGGCAGGAGGATCTTTGTGAGTTCGAGACCAGCCTGGTCAACAAAGCGAGTCCAAGACAGCCAGTGTGGTTACACAGAGAAACCTTGTCTCACAAAACCAAACAAACAAACAAACAAAAAAAATCTATATCCTTTTTATAAAGGATATGAGTTTACCAAATGCAGCGAAAGACTAAAGGTGTGTGGCCTCTCAAACTCTGACCCATCTTCCTCATCTACCCAAGCTCAAAGGGGACTGCCATGAGAGGTGTGGCTTGTCCAGGAGAACTTCATGGTTGCCGAGTGACATCTGGCTTTTATTAGGCAACTCATTTGACTTTGTTGGGGAACAGAGATCACAGGTAGAATTATCTTAGAATTTTAAAATTAGGAGTGGCGGTGGTGGCTTACACCTTCAATCCCAGCACTTGGGAGACAGGCAGATTTCTGAGTTTAAAGTCAGCCTGGGGCTGGAGAGATGGCTCAGAGGTTAAGAGCACTGCTTGCTCTTCCAAAGGTCATGAGCTCAATTATCAGCAACTACATGGTGGCTCACAACCATCTATAATGTGATCTGGTGCCTTCTTCTGGCTTGCAGGCCAGAATACTGCATAAATAATAAATCTTAAAAAAAAAAAAAAAAAAAAAAAAAAAGCCAGCCTGGTCTGCAGTTTGAGTTCCAGGACAGCCAGAGCTACACAAAGAAACCCTCTTCTCGAAAAACCAAAAGTAAGTAAAATAAATAAATAAATAAATAAAATAAAAAAAGCACAAGAACAAAACAAAAACCAAAAACCCAAAGAAACAATCAGTCACTTAAAATTATCTTCTGCCCAGTGGGGAAAAAATCAGTCTATATAATTCTGTGAACTCAAACAGTTTTATCAAAAAGCCGTGGGACCAACACTCTGACTTTGGAGACGGTGGGGCTGCCTAGCGACAACCACCTCTGTCCCTGCTAGTAGCTTCCTCTTGCCCAAAGTTTAGGTCACACAGCGCCTGGGTCCAGAGCAGGCACATGGCTAAGCAGGTCCTCAAGGACCACTCACTGGCTAAAGACCAAAAGCCTGGAACGCCAGCCCCCTGCTCCAAGGTGTCCTGTACCCTCTCTGCGGGCTCTGGGCGTCTGCTTGGCTTTCAGGCGGCTTGTAGCGCAGGACAGCAAGCTCGGCGGCCGCAGGAGCGTGGTGCAGGACTGCAGCCGCGGGGTCACCGCAGGGGCCGGCGGGCGGTCTAGGGGCGCCGGGGCCACCTCTTCTCTCATGCCGGGGGTTGCCTTAACGGGGGGGGGGGCATCGTGCTGAGTCCGGCAGAGGTCGGCTCCCCGGAGCCCCGCCATCCCCGCCAGGCGTTCCCTTCTTCTGCTGCTGTCTGGTTCGGGACCCACAGAGAAGAAGAGTTCCGACCCTGCGTGGTGTCTCTGATGTTCCGAGGCTACTACGGCTGGGGCGTCTCCATAAGTGGCCTATAGCAGCAACAGATGTATATCTGAACGACCCCAGGCCCACAACAACAGCACCACTGCTAAAAGAAGAGGGAGTTTTTCTAGGACGAAGGCAACCCTCCCACCCGTCGTAGCCGCCGCCCCCCACCGCCCTCCCCCCAAATAAAACCCCAACTTTGTTCCTATTTGCCTGGTCCAGGAGCTCCGTACAGTTACGCCTCCTTAGACAGCTTCGGCAAATCGCGCCCGCGGGCGCGCGCCTTGGCCCTCCTAGGCTTCCGTGCTTTAGGAGGAAGAGGCGCGTGTCGCGCCTGCGCAGTTAGTCGCGCCCGCGGCGCGTGCAGGAGACTGGTGTAGCCCGCGAGTCGCGCCTGGGTCCCGGGCCGCCGAGGGCGCGCGGCGTGGCGCGCCGAGGACCATGTCCTGGCTTTTCGGCATCAAGGGCCCCAAGGGCGAAGGCACAGGGCCTCCGCTGCCCCTGCCGCCCGCTCAGCCTGGGGCGGAGGGCGGCGGCGACCGTGGAGCGGGCGACCGGCAGTCGCCCAAGGACAAATGGAGCAACTTCGACCCGACCGGCCTGGAGCGTGCGGCCAAGGCGGCGCGCGAGTTGGAGCACTCGCGTGAGTGCGCGGGCCGGGCTTGGAGGGCCGAGGACCCCCGGGAGGGAGGACCCCGGGAGGGAGGATCCTCGGGGAGGGAGGACCCCCCGGGGAGGGAGGAACCCCCGGGAGGGAGGATCCTCGGGGAGGGAGGACCCCCGGGGAGGGAGGACCCCCGGGGAGGGAGGACCCCCGCCTGCGTTGGCGAGTGTTGGTTCTCCTGGTGTTCTCGCTTGTCTATGTCTGCGTCCCCACCTTTCAGGCGTCCGGGAGACCCCAGGCCCTGCTCCTCTCTGGCTCTCTGCTGCTGTCAACGCGCAGGAGAGGCTTTTAGAGGCGCGGGTAGCGTGCGGCATTGCCGGCCTTAGTCACTCACTTCCTGGGCTCTTGCTGCCTCCACGTGGTGCAGGCCAAAAAAGGCCTTGCGCAGATCAGGAGGTCCAATGTTGTGGTGGTTTTATAGTAAATCTCCCGCTTAAATAAGGGGAGCATTTTTGAAAAGCGTTTGGTTGTTAGCAAGAAGGCAGTAAGTTGATTTTTTTTTTCTTCCTGTTTATTATCCGATAATAGCATTCCACTGTAGACCGTGAGGAGGGGAGGGTGGGAAGGTTGATCCTCCGTAGGCCAGATGTGAGCACTGACTGGACTTGACAGTTTGTGCCAAAATCTAATACAAGATTTGGTTTTTGGAGACAGGGCTTCCCTGTGTAGCCCTGGCTGTCCTAAGCTCTCTTTGTAGGCCAAGGCTGGCCTCGAACTCACAGAGATCTGCCTGCCTCTGCCTCCAGAGTGCTGGGATTACAGCTGTGCACCACCACACCCAGGTTGTTGTTTTAAGGACTGTATTTCCCTGGCCGGCACTGATGTAGACCAGACTGGCAGAGAAATCACAGAGGTCCACCTGCCATTGCCCCCTGAGTGCTGGGATCGAAAGCATGCGTACTAGGATGTATGCGGTGGGGCTGGATGACAAAATAGAAATAATGCCACGCAGCAGATCCACGTGAGAGGTTTTATTAGGGAAGGGAATACAGAGACAGTCTCTGGGGACACACCAAGGGAGAAGAAGAGCCAGAAGAGGAGGTGATGGTGAGGAGAGGCAGGATGGGTGAAGCTTTGCTCATCACGCTACTTCCTGCCAATCAGGGGCATTGTCTCTTACAGGGTGCAGCCGATCCTCACCATCAGCGCATGTCATGTCTGGTTGTTAGGACCTGGCTCTGTGGTCATGGGCTAATAACCCTGTAAAAGCAACTGATTAAAGGTTTGATTAGAGATCTTTTGAGTCTGGTGTTGGAGTAGTGTGGGGAAGTTAATAAAGTTAAGAACAGCAAGATCAGAAAGATGAGCAGACAGGGCGGCGGGGTATGTGGGGGCGTCCAGACGGGTAAAGTCCATTTTCATACGGCACTTAGAAGGTCCAGGGGTTAGAAGCCGTGGGCTGCTCCCTTCGCTTTTGGAGATCTGCCTGAAGTCGCTGAGTCTTATCTTTTTCTTGACCCTACTGGTTGACATAGAAGCATCATTCCTCTTGGAGATCTACAGAGACCACCTTTGTCAGCCGTAAGGAGGTCTAGTCCTCGTCAATTCTGGAGTACCACAGCAGCCAAAGAGTCAATTTGTCCCTGAAGAGTTAATATTGTGTGAGCCACTTGCTGAAGGTCCTGGACAAACTGAGAAGGAAGCTGATAATATAGGGTTAGCGAAGTGGCCAGTCCCGCTGTCCCAGTTCCCATACCCGCAGTGGTTCCTGCAGCAGCCAGGAGGGGCGCAGTCTGAACTGCTCCCTTATCATGTGGCTAGTGAGTCCACAGCCGGGATTGGTCAGGGCTCCTCTGCATGTGTTACCCCCCCCCGACTTGGGGGAGAGAAGCTCCAGTGTGCAAACTCCCGCGACCAGCCAGCAGGTAACCTGAGCACCACAAAGAATCAAGGTGTCATGAGCAGTAGGGCACTGGGGCTGAGGTGAAGTATCAAGGATTATGGTTTTGTTGCAGTCTAGGGAGTTTAACGTTCCTACAGAACATGTCCCAGGTGCCTTGAAGCAGTTTGCCGTGCCGAAGAGGACGATACGAGTTAGGGCAGTTGATGAATGGCGAGGTTAGATTATCCGAATAAGAGACTGAAATGACAGGCGGGGGCATGTCAGGCAGTGACCTTGGAGGAGTGATTAATCACCTTCATGTCATAAGTCTGGGTGATTGGGACATATTTTCTCTGGATATGAATTGTGCTTTATTGTGAGTTCAAGTGTGTAGCCGCGGTAGAGTTTACCAGTGATGCCAGTGTCCCACCTAGGATGCCATGGGTCCTGAACGTAGAGGAAGAGGGTCTTCCCATAAAGGTGAAGGAGCGTCTTCTGTGCTGGTGTGTGGATCCAGCGCGACCCATAGAGGCAGCCCCCATAAGTGTCCGGTCCTTCCCTGCAACGGCTTTCTGTTTGGCCAAAGAAGAAGCGAACGAAAATTCTGTCAAATAAGAGCGAGGGTTAGATGTGGGTGTGATTGCGATTTCAACCGCTTCTGTCAGTCTTCCACAGAGCAATTCCCGACCCTATTTGGAGAGACTGTTACCAATGAGGGTTTCTTGAACATTGACTCTCCAAATATAAGGGCTGCCCTGGACAGAAATAGACAAGACGGGGAGGAGGGAAAACACACGTCCAATCCAGTGGAGTCGGAAACGGCTGCTAGAGTGAAACTTCGTTCTTCCAGAGTAGGCCGCAGGGCGCTTGCTCTTGACGTCCTCTGGAGCGTTAGGGAGCAGGGTCCTGTTGGCGTTGATATGTAAGAAGGGGCACTGCTTGAAGAGGCTTGACGCAAGAAAGGTGAATCCAGTGTGGGGCGCCTTCCAGTTTAGCAGCTGTGGGAGTCACAAGAATTAGGGGACAGAGTCGAGGGGCGTTGATCCAGAGGAGAGAGAAGGGTCTGATCTCCAGTGTTGACAGGGGAGGGACAGGTCAGCGTGTGGGCGGGGAAATGGTGGTCAGACACACCTCTTGGCTAGTGCCACTACTACAGGCTGTTGCAGATTATGGGGAGCTGTTCTAGCCCTTTGGTGCATCCTGACCACTCTTGCTTGTAATGGCTCTCCAGGCCCCCTGCACTGGCAGCCCTGGAGCGCTTGCACAGAACATGCAGTGCCTTGGCCTTTACGATGTCTTAGCAGAGCTCTCTTTCTGGGCCAGCAGCCCAGAACTCTATGAGTTCTACATGCCCAACTGTACCCATCTCTTGTAGGGGAGTCTCAGGTGGGCACTAAGCCTGTTGTGTCTTTCAGAGACGTTAGCTCAGCTTACCAAAGCCACATGAAGGTTAAACAGTGGAGCTGGGATTTGGCACAGCTTTGTTGGACTGTGACGCCTCGGTTCCTCTCCTGTGCTGAGATGAGGCTCCAAAGGGTGTTGCTCTCCCCAGCCCTTTCCTGTCAGACACAGTGTCAAGAGGGTCCCCACAGTCTGCTCAACACTTGGGCTCAAAGCTTTACTGTTTGAATTGGTGTAGGGCTGTGCCTTCCTGTTCTCTCTCCTAAGGTCATTGAAGACCAGGGAGTCTAGGAGGGGATTGGCTTGGAAAGACTTTCCCTGAGCTCTGACATTGTTGTCCATTGGTGGAGTTCATGCAAAACTGCAAGTTCTGCTGAGCCATGTGCCATGCTCATCTAAGCCTGTGAAATGTTCTTCCTGCGTTGCCTCCTGCCTGAGGCCACGCCCCCTCCAGGTGCTCGGGCCACTAACAGATACCAGGTTTGGGTTAATGATATGCTTGTTACATTCGACAGTAACATGAGGAAGTTGCCGCTGACCTTGAAGACTTCAGAGACATAAGAAAAGCCATGGGATCGGAATGTAGGGGTTAAAACAGCAAGCCAGGGACCTTGTCATATTAAGTGAGGGCTTTTTGGTGATCCTCCTTCCCACGGTTTTCTGTGGTAAGGAATTTTTACAATAAGGTATCAGTAATGGAAAACTATCATGGAAAATCTGGAGGCCTGATGCTGAGGCCTTTTTGGAGTATACTAAAAGTAAAGGTTTTCCCACCATAAGTATTGAAAACATGAGTGCCATCTGACACACAAAACACAGAAGATATTTATACCCAGGGTGCATCGTCTGGTGTCTGATTCTCACTCATCCTTTTGTGCCTGTATGTTTTATATCATTCATGGTTATAGATGTGGACACCAGACAGCGCTCTGCCTCTCCTTCCTCCCTTCCTCCCTTCCTTTCTTCCTTTTCCTTGTTTTTCGAGACAGGGTTTCTCTGTGTATCCCTGGCTGTCCTGGACTCGCTTTGTAGACCAGGCTGGCCTCGAACTCACAGCGATCCGCCTGCCTCTGCCTCCTGAGTGCTGGGACTAAAGGCGTGCGCCTCCACGCCCGGCTCAAGCTCTGCTTTTCCACTGGGAAGGTGCTGACATGTTATTGTTCCACAACCCCGTACTGATGAGCGTGTGGCTGTCTTGCTGGTGGAGATCTTGGCACTGTGATGTCCGCTGGACCCTGAGCTCTTACGCTCTCACACGCTCTCCCCTCCCCCTTGCCAACATCTCATGTATACCAGGCTAGCCCCAAACTCACTGTGCAGCTGAGTATGCTTTGAGCTCCTGATCTCTGGCTTCCACCTTCAGAATCCTAGGGTTATGGGCGCGCACACTAGGCCTGATTGTGTGTGGGGCTGTTCACATGCTGGGTAAGCTCTATAGCAACTAGGCTGTCTGCTGGAGATGGAGCAGCAGCTCTGAGAGGGGCGATTCTTGTTCTGGGATGGGTAGGGGAGTGAGGCAGGCTGAGAAGGCAACACACACGCTTCAAGATTGAGTGTTGTGGTTTCTCAGAAAGCCCCTTGGCATGAGTGAGAGTTTCCATCTTAAGTCAAGCAGATAGTCCATTGGCAACATGCTAACACCCTCTCTCCTACTTTCCTCTTCTCCACAGGCCATGCCAAGGACGCACTGAATCTTGCACAGATGCAGGAGCAGACATTGCAGCTGGAACAACAGTCTAAGCTTAAGGTGAATTGTGGGCTGGTGCCATGATGTGCGAGAGAACCGGTACACAGGGCAGACTATGGATGTGGTCTCCATTCTGTGAACAGGGGCAGGATGCTGAGCACATGGCTGTGACCCTGAGTAGAGGGACGTGAGAGGAGAGTGTAGGTGAGGAGTCTCTGGACCTCTTCACGGCCGGGGATCTTTCTTGAAATTCTTTGTTTTATGTTTATTTGTTGTTGTTGGTTTGACATAGGGCTTTTCTTTTGCTTCTGTTTTTGGCTTCAGGGTTTCTCTGTGTTGCCCTGGCTGTCCTGGAACTCTCCCTGTAGACCAGTGTGGCCTGGAACTCCTAAAGATCCACCTGCCTCTGCCTCCCAAGTGCTGGGACTAAAGGCATGTGCCACCATTGCCTGGCTCTGCCTCAGCCTCTGAAGTGCTAGGATTACAGGTACATGCCACCTTGGCTAATTTTTGCTTTATTTCTCTGCACTCAGAAGAACTTGAATACAAGTTGGGCGTGGAGCTGGGCTTGTTCATACAAGCCTTTAATCCCTGCCCTCGGGAGGAGGAGCAGGTGGATCTCCACATTCCCAGACAGCCTGGCTGCAGAGGAAGGTTCAGGGCTACACAGAAGAAACCTTGCCTTAAAAAGTAAATAAGAACAGCCGGGCGTGGTGGCGCACGCCTTTAGTCCCAGCACTCGGGAGGCAGAGGTGAGCAGATGGATGTGAGTTTGAGGCCAGCCTGGTCTACAAAGTTATTTCAGGACAGCCAAGCCTACACAAATAAACCCTGTTTTGAAAAACCAAAAAACCAAAAACAAACAATGAAATAAACAAGAAGAACCCTTCATGCCAGAGTTTTCAGTGAGCGTAGCTCAGCCCGTCCTTAGTCCTTGTCTGTTGTGCAGCACAGTTGCAGCGTGAGCTCGGGGGTGAGGGAGTAACATCCTGATCTGTCTGGGCCTGGTCTTGTCCATCTGCCTAGGCCTGTGAGCCCACTTGGGGGTTTATGGGTTCTGTGCAGGCTGTTTTTCAGAAGTGCCTTATGCCTTCCCCTAGTCTGCTGCATATAGCAGCTGGCATGGCCTTTGATGCTGCCGTTTCGGCCGGGCGTGGTGGCGCACGCCTTTAATCCCAGCACTCGGGAGGCAGAGGCGGGCGGAACGCTGTGAGTTCGAGGCCAGTCTGGTCTATAAAGTGAGTCCAGGATGGCCAAGGCTACACAGAGAGACCCTGTCTCGAAAAACCAAAAAAAAAAAAGATGCTGCCGTTTTGTAGTCTGCGGCACCATGGAATGGTGTGTGAGTGTGAGTCTTACACAAGTGTGTTCTGCAGGAGTACGAAGCTGCTGTGGAGCAGCTGAAGAGCGAGCAGATCCGAGTCCAAGCCGAGGAGAGGAGGAAAACCCTGAGTGAAGAGACTCGGCAGCACCAGGCCGTAAGTGCACAGGAGACCTGGGGCAACAGCAGTAGGGGCAGGGCATTGAGATGCCACTGGGGTCTGCTGGTTACTGACTGGCTGAGGTTTGCTAGGTGGTGGTTGTACTGAGACCTGCATCACTGTTGTAAAAATAACCCCAAGACCCACAGACTGCTTGGTACAGAGCCATTTGCACCTGCATGTTTGTGGGCGCTCCTCCGCAGCTTACCTCAGCAGCCATTCCTGGGTGGTAGCTCCAGATCATGTTCTCTTTACCTTCTAGTGGCTTCTGCAGCCAGAGTGTGTCTTTACCTTTGTCTTCTTCCCCAGAGGGCCCAGTACCAGGATAAGCTAGCTCGGCAACGCTATGAGGACCAGCTGAAACAACAGGTAAGCAAGGCATCCTCTGAGAGACTTACACTGCTCTTGGCGTAACATAGGAGACTATGTAGCTGAGTTCCTGGGCAAGAGTACAAGCCTTGCTGATCCTGGACTAATTTTTTCAGACATTGGTAGGCCCTGGCACGTTCATACTCATGGGCCTGTGTACACATTGGATGTGCCAAGACACACACCTAAATGCAGTGACATGCTGGACATCAGTGTGTGTAGACATGTCCAAGCACATACCAGCCCATGCACATAACCTCTTACGCTTCCACAGCAGAGGTGGGTTTTTTAGTTACCGTTGAGAGTTCTTGCTAGATAGGCACCTGTCTAACCAGCAAGGTCAGTGAATGGTGGAGGACAGCCCAGTCCTTAGGTGAGTCCTTATATGTCCCTGGGCAATCCAAAGCCTGGATAGGCCTCCTTCGATCCATGCTGGCTCCCTGCTATGGGAGCTCATCAGCCTCAGGCGTATGTTCACTAGGGCATCATAGCTTTGATCTCAGTGGGCAACGATCAGAACTCTGTAAGAACCATGGCGAACCCTGGTGAAGCAGCTGTA
Organism: Acomys percivali; assembly: GCA_907169655.1. Lineage (NCBI taxonomy): Eukaryota > Metazoa > Chordata > Mammalia > Rodentia > Muridae > Acomys > Acomys percivali. The sequence continues at coordinate 85,647,066 of OU015754.1, read as the reverse complement.
AAGGCTGCTTCTGAAGCCAGACCCCTAATGTCTGAATGTCCTGGCTCTATATCTGCCTTGGAGTGTACCAGCTAGAGCCTCAAGAAAATTGGGGTTCCTCAGGTAGGCAGAAACATCCCTGACTCAGAGCAGCTGCAACTTGTTGCTTGGTTTAGGTTGTCTTTCTGCTTTTTAAAAAGCCTTTTACCTTTCCTGTGACTTCTCAGCAACTTCTGAATGAAGAGAATTTAAGGAAACAAGAGGAGTCTGTGCAGAAGCAGGAGGCCATGCGGCGAGGTAGGGGTCGCCAAAGGAGGGTGGCTTTGGTGGGCATCCTAACCTTAAGAAATGCGTCCACAAGCCAAGTGCGGTGGCGCACTCCTATAACCCCAGTACTTGGGAGACAGAGGCAGGTGAGGCAGTGTGAGTTTGAGGCCAGCCTGGTCTACAAAGCGAGTCCAGGACAGCCTGGGCTACAAGAGAAACCCTGTCTTGAAAAACAAAAAAATAATGACTACAACAAAGAGAAGAAAAAGAAGAGGCAGAGAAGCCACCACAGAGGCTCCCTGAGATCTCAGCCGAGGACTGCACCCACTGCTGCAGCGTGTGCTGTCACCCCAGACCCCGCTGGATAGCTCAGTTCCAACGAGCTCATTCTCAGCAGCTTGGCCCCCGAATAGCAAGTTCTGGGACTAGTTGGTCTGGATAGGAGAGTGGTCTGTGTTTAGCTGCTGTGGTAGAACTTCATTCATCATTGGACCAACCGGTCAGTTTACACATGTGTGTCCCAGTTCAAGGAACATTTTGTTTTCAGGAGTCTGTCAGGAAGGGTTTGAGGCAATTTGTTGGTGTCATTGTGCAGTGACAGTTCATTACTTGGTGTTTAGTTATTTTTTTGTTTTATTTTTCGAGACAGGGTTTCTTTCTTTCTTTTCCCAGAGCTCAGGACTAAACCCAGGGCCTTGCGTTTGCTAGGCAAGCGCTCTACCACTGAGCTAAATCCCCAGCCCCTCGAGACAGGGTTTCTCTGTGTAGCCTTGGCTGTCCTGGACTCGCTTTGTAGACCAGGCTGGCCTTGAACTCAGAGATCTGCCTGCCTCTGCCTCCCATGTGCTGGGATTAAAAGTGTGCACCACCACTGCCCAGGGGTGTTTAGTTCTTACTGCTGACAAAAAGGCACATGTTACTGCATCTTATGCCTTTTCTGGTATTTTCAGTATAGGTAGGCTTCTGATTTGCTTACCCAGATTTTTTTTTGTTTTTAAAATATGTCCTCCTAAAGGTGGTCCAGGCTATTTAAGGGCCCTTGATCTGCTAGGTGGGCTTGCTCTGCAGTCAGGGTTGTTTACTATGACCCTGTCCTGGCCCTGACCCATGCAGCATTAAAGTGTGTGTGCACATGTCAGCAGTGTGGGCAAGGGCAGGCACAGCATGGGCTCAAGGCCACTGTGCTCGCCTTCTCCTGGGGCAGCAACTGTGGAGCGAGAGATGGAGCTGCGACATAAGAACGAGATGCTGCGTGTGGAAGCCGAGGCCCGAGCGCGGGCCAAAGCTGACCGAGAGAATGCTGACATCATCCGGGAACAGATTCGCCTCAGGGCTGCTGAGCACCGCCAGACCGTCCTGGAGTCTATCAGGTAAGGACACAGCCAAAGCCTAGTGCCTGCTGTCCAGCCAAGCTAGTGAGTCACTGGTCACTACAGGGGAAGCCTTCTGCATCCTGAGTCAGCTCTTTAGCACCCCCACCTCAGCAGACTTGTCTTTTAAGACTGGCCAAAGCCTTAAAGGGCCTCATTAGTTCCTTTCTTTCTTTAATTTCTTTTTTTTCCTCTTTTTTTTTTTTTTTTTTCTGAGACAGGGTTTCCCTGTGTAGCCTTGGCTGTCCTGGATTCACTTTGTAGACCAGGCTGGCCTCGAACTCACAGAGATCCTCCTGCCTCTGCCTCCATAGTGCTAGGATTAAAAGCGTGTGCCACCATGCCCGGCATTCTTTCTTTAATTTCTTGCTTTTCTGTTTTTTTTTTTTAAGATTTATTTATTATTGTGAATACAGTGCTGTCTGCATATCTGCATGTACACCTGCAGGCCAGAAGAGGTCACATTATAGATGGTTATGAGCCTCCATGTGGTTGCTGGGAATTGAACTCAGGCCCTCTGGAAGAGGAGTCAGTGCTCTTAACCTCTGAGTCATCTCCCCAGCTCCTTGATTAGTTTCTTTTCTTTGACCTTCTCCAGCCATGTGTCTCACCTAGAAAGTCATGTGGCTTTTCCCCATGCAGGACAGCTGGCACCTTGTTTGGTGAAGGATTCCGTGCCTTTGTTACAGACTGGGACAAAGTGACAGCTACGGTATGTACTACCCTGTGTCCCTAGGGGTGAGCCTAGTGGGCAACTCTGGGGCACAGTCTCCAGGGTCTTCCCTGTAAGGTTTAGTCCTGTTACCCGCTGGCTTTGGGGATACCTGGTACTCAGCACTGGTGGGCCAGCACAGATCAGGCACAGGAGCTGCAACAACTGTCTTTAAGAACCATAGTAAGGGGCCGCGCGTGGGGCCGCGCGTGATGGCGCACGCCTTTAATCCCAGCACTCGGGAGGCAGCGGCAGGCGGATCACTGTGAGTTCGAGGCCAACCTGGTCTACAAAGTGAGTCCAGGACAGCCAAGGCTACACAGAGAAACCCTGTCTCGAAAAACCAAAGCAAAACAAAACCATAGTGAGAAATAAATAAATAAATGAATGAATGAACCATAGTGAGACATGATAGAGTATTTGAGCTAGGAGGTTTTCAGACAGTTCAGTCTTGTCTAATCCATTTATGTTGCTCTAACAAGGTACCCAAAGCTGATTAACTTAGAAAGCCAGAAGGAGACGTAATATGAATAAATTTATATATATATATCTCAAGAAGGTTTATCTGGTGTTGGAAGTCATAGTGTTGCCATGACTTGGAGGCCCACTTTTGAAGGTTGTACAAACCCTGCAGCGTCTCATGAGACCACGTGCTCAACACGCACATCTTTGAGTGACAAATCCCACATAGGTGTGGCAGTGGCAGCGCACCTTGAGGTTCAACCTTCTAACTCTTGCCCAGATGGAGGAAGGGGCCAGAGCTCACTTTCCAGTGTCCTTGGGAGAATGTAGGGATAACTTTCTTTTTTTTTTTTCGAGACAGGATCTCTCTGTATTAGCCTTGGCTGTCCTGGAGTCGCTCTGTAGACCAGGCTGGCCTTGAACTCACAGCGATCCGCCTGCCTCTGCCTTCGAGTGCTGGGATGAAAGGTGTGAGCCACCACTGCCTGGCTAGGGATAACTTTTTATCTGGCTTTTTCTTTTTTTTTTTTTTTTTTTTCCGAGACTGGCTCTCTCTATTATGTAGCTCTGACTTATGTAGCCCTGGCTGTCCTAGAAATTACAGTGTAGACCAGACTGTCCTCAGACTCAGCGAAATCCATCTGCCTTTACCTCTTCCATGCTGGGATTAAAAGTGTTTGCCAGTATGCCTGGCTATCTGGCATTTTTGGTAGTGGATGTCCAGCCCACTCCTCCATGAGGCAGGAGGTGGCCTGCAGAGTAGGAGACGGGCGCTGACATCTACAGTTTTTCAGGGTGTCACGGGCACTTCATGCTGCGTGCAGATGTGATGCGCTGAGGGGGAGCGCTGAAGGCACAGTACTTTTTATAGTTGAGGGTGCTGAGGATGGCTTTTAAAGGTGTTCATGGTTTGTGGTTAGCATTGTTTTCCAAGACTGAAGCTTAACTTTTCAGTGGTAGGAAAACAGTGGTGATGTGAAAGTGCTAATGCTGTGCCTTTGCTGTCACCTGAAGTATGCAAGTGAGATTGCGGCTCCAGCCAGGGTCCGGCACGGGCCGCCCTGAGACCTTAGCTGTTCCCGGGGCACAGGATGACCTGTGGGGCAGAGGTGCATTGTAGACTGCTGTTTTTCTGTCCCAGGTGGCTGGATTGACACTACTGGCTGTTGGACTCTATTCTGCCAAGAATGCTACTGCAGTTGCTGGTCGGTATGTTGAGGCCCGCTTGGGAAAGCCATCCCTGGTGAGGGAGACCTCCCGCATCTCAGTGCTGGAGGCATTGAGGCATCCCATCCAGGTATGGCCGCAGTAAGACTCATCCATTCCACACCCTTGCCAGGTTTCTTCCTCTATCACAAGCGAGTCGTGTGCATTTTCTCTGTCCTCTCCCTTTTACACAAATAATGGTTGCCTTCTCTTCGGTGCCGGCATGGTTTTTCTCATGACTGTTGTCTCATTGCATGACTGCCCTTGGGTATGCTTTAGCACTTCATGATCCGAGCTCAGGGTCTGTCCTGATGTAGCTTAGGCTGAGCTGCTCTCTGCTCTCTCGGACAGGCCTGTTCTCTGTGATGGCTGCAGCTGGGTCTTCAGATAATCAGTGCTTGGGAAGATAAGAATACATAGTACAGAGCTGATAAGCCACCCAGTCCCACGACAGACACTGTTTCTCCAGCTTTGACACTGGGGTCTTGAACTCTGTGCTTCCCTGTACCTCTGTGGCCTACCAATTGTGATGTGCCCCCCACAGGTCAGCAGGCGACTGCTCAGCAGACCGCAGGATGCTCTGGAGGGCGTCATCCTTAGCGTGAGTTGCTGTGGCCGCTGTGGTTTTTTGGGAAGCCCTGTGGGCCCCGGGGAAGGGAGTTGAGCTGCTGTGCTTGTGTGGCCTTTGTGCTTGTGGCTTTGGGGTCCTTCCTCTCCAGAGGCCAGGCTCCCAAAGCTCGTCTTGCTCTGCAGCCTGGCCTGGAGGCACGGGTACGCGACATTGCCATCGCAACAAGAAACACCAAGAGGAACAAAAGCCTGTACAGGAATGTTCTGATGTACGGGCCACCAGGGACTGGCAAGACACTGTTCGCCAAGGTAAAAATACCTGACTATGAAGGTAGGACTGGGCTCTGCTAGGCAGTTGTTATAACGTCTGCTCTGTTTCCCCACCACTCCCAACCAGAAACTCGCACTGCATTCGGGCATGGACTACGCCATCATGACCGGCGGGGACGTGGCCCCCATGGGGCGGGAGGGCGTGACTGCCATGCACAAGGTCTTCGACTGGGCGAGCACCAGCCGACGAGGGTGAGCCTGCAGCCCCCCACATACGTAGGTTGTAGCCCACCAGGTACCTAGCGAGGGCCCTGTTGTCTCCCTATTGCCCCGTCGTTCAAGTTGCGTGGGAGTCCATGGATGGGCTCTTCTGGAGACAGCTAGGGACGGGTGCTTATGCTGAAGTTCCGCTGGAGAAAATGTCTTCCTGAGGGTAGACACGCGGCTTCGAGTTCAGGGGTGCTGCCAGTCAGGTGTAATTACTGCCAGGAGCGAATGCCTAGCTCAAATAGGGAGAGGGGTGGAGTAGGCCACCTTGACTCTGTTGAGCCCTCTGGATGCTGGTGAGAATGTCCCAGCAGCCCCTGCAGTATGGCATGGTCAGCTGTGTTGTCCCGTACATCGCTGTTTTGCCTTGCTTTGTCCTCTCCTTTGAGGGCCACTTCTTCCTGAGGCTGAACGGGTGCTTCTCCGGCCTCAGTCTGACCTGGACTGGAAGCTTGAGTGGCCTGTGGGTAGGGGGAGCATTCGGCCCAGCATTTGCCATCAGAGCTGCAGTTAGGGTTCTTGGAGCTGTGAGCTCTGTTTTAACTGGGTCAGCGTGTTAACAATCCCTGACAGCAAGGCCTGTGCTCTGTGAGGCAGCTTCTAGGGGTATGCACTGTACTTCCTGTTGCTTCTGGGAGCTTCTGGATGCTGGTTTGTGGTATTCAAGCATCTCCTTGCCTGGTCACCCTCTGATTCACAGCCTCCTGCTCTTTGTGGATGAAGCAGATGCCTTCCTGAGGAAGCGAGCGACTGTGAGTGCTCTAGAACCCTATCTGTGGGAGTTGGTCAGAGCTGCTGCTATAAGCAGTCTAGCAGAGAACCAGCCTAGAGGTTGCTGTGCCCTAGAGCACAGAGGGCTAAGGAGGCCTTAGTGTTGTGCAAGCCGAGGCTGCTGCTCAGTCTCTTTTCCATCTAAGCTTGGAAGTGGGGTTGAAGCAGGGTTTGGAGAAGCTAAGCATTCATGCTCACTAACCACACTGCCTGCCGTGATCCCAGTCAGCAGGACTCCAGGTCCTGGCTGCATTTCAGGCTTGTGACCCTGCCTCTCCCTCCCGCCATGTACAAAACTGATCCTTGGCCTGGAGACTGATGCTGAGTCTTTCTTTCTGTAGGAAAAGATAAGTGAAGACCTCAGGGCTACTCTGAATGCATTCCTCCACAGGACAGGACAGCATAGTAGTAAGTAAGTGAGTCCTGCCCCAGCCCTGTGCAGAGTACTTCCTGGCATTGTTACTCCTGGCCCTCATGAGAGAATTAACTGGCATACCATCTGCTGAGGGGCAAGGGAAACTGCCTTTGTGTTCCTACCTGGGGAGCGCTCTTGAAAGCCCATTTCAGAAACGCAGTATGAGACACGATAAAGTGCTGGGTCAGACCCTGGACATATGGCCACCCCCAGTTTGAGCTTTATCTCCTGCCTCTGACACCCAGCTGTCCTTGTGGAGCTGAGCTGAGACTTTCCTGTGACCTGAAGATGCCCAGCACTGCTTTTGGGTCACCAGCACCGGGGCCTGAGCCCAGAGTGTCTGCTCTTACTGGAAGCACGTCCCATACGTGTCAGGTGTAGAAAGAATAGAGTCTTGGTCTTTATCTAGGACACTGGGACTGGGGTAGCATCTAGGCCTAACCCCAGTTTGAGCTATCTCCCAGGATTTTATCCAAAAGCCACCGACAGGGTCAGTGCTTGTGGTTAGACAGGTTTTCTTCTGCCACATCCCTCACCTGTTCTTAGCTTGCTCATCACCAGGGCAGAACCCAGCCCGCTAGTAAGTACCTGGCCGCCTATCACTAGGGCAGAACCCAGCCCGCTAGTAAGTCCCTGACCGTCTTATTCATCACAAATATCTCCTTACATGCTGTGCCATGGCCCCTGTAGGACCATTGGAAAAAGGTGCTTTGAGGCCAGTAATAGAACCTTAGGGTTCTAGGCAACCTTGATCGTGGTTGTACAAATGGGCCTGGTGGGCCTGGGTCTTCCGAGGGTGTCCTGAGTTAAAAAGCTGCCAAGGGCTAGAGGTACATCAGTGATTGAACACTTGCCTAGCGTGCTTGAATCTCTGGATTCAAACTCCATCTCTAAGAAAAAAAAAGTCCAGGAAGGAGTGCTGCCAAGTTACATCCAGCTATACAGTTTACCTGAGGAGGCTTAAAGACCCTCTGCCCCTGATGACCTGTGATTGGACAAGCGCTCAGCATGCACTTTGTGACTGCAGGTTCATGCTGGTACTGGCCAGTAACCAGCCTGAGCAGTTTGACTGGGCCATCAATGATCGCATTGACGAGATGGTCTGCTTTGCCCTGCCACAGCGGGAGGAGCGAGAGCGCCTGGTGAGAATGTATTTTGACAAGCATGTCCTTAAGCCGGCCACGGAAGGAAAGCAGTAAGTGTCCAGCCGCACAGGGTTCATCTACCTGGGGTTTAGGCCACCTGTGTGGGGTCACATTCTGTACATGTGTCCTGACGGGTGGTTCTGTCATGGGGACCTCCAGCCATTCCTGTCACTGCTTGACAGCCGCACGTCTGTCCCAACAGCCCATTCTCACAAACTGATTTTAAGTGCTGGGGTCACTGGGCCCTGGGTATCAAGAGAATGTGGCACCCTCTTAAGTTTACTCTGAGCCTCTTGTACCAGGCTTGGAAGCTGCTAACTACCACCCACAGCTGTTGATTGAGGGACATGGCTTTCTCCTGGCTAGTTGCACGCCCTAGTTCCACCCCTGGAAGCAGCTCCGCAGCCCTGTCCCGGACAGGATAGGGAGAAGCCACTGGATGCTTCTCTGTTGAGGAGGCCTCGGTACTAGCACGGCCCCTCACTGCTTGTCTGGTATACTTCCTGGGCCTCCCACCAGCAGAGGCTGCTCTGCTTTCAGTGGTCTCCTGGGGCCCAGGCTCCGTGGCATCCAGACTCAACGTCCTGACCTGAATCCCTCCTGCCTGTTGCCTTTCACTGTTGGTCTGCTGCTTCCTATGCGCCCAGCCCCCACCCCAGCCTCAGTTAGGGCCTGCAGCCTATATTCATGTTTCTTGTATTCTGTGGCTTTTGTTGGATGTTAGTGTGGGGCTCTTCACTTAACTTTTCTTTTCCTCACCCGGAAATCTACCTGGCCTGTTAGCATTTCATCACTGGCTGAGTACTTAACTGTTCCTGCTATTCAGGTGCTGATATGTAGGTATAGGCTCGGCCCAGTGAGGAGAGCGGAGGCAGGCTGGGAGAATACAGCTCCAGCTGCCAACCCTGTCTGCATCCAACCTGAGCCCGAGGGGAGGCTGGGGTATCTGGCATAGTTCACCTCATCCAACTAGGCCTGTGCAAAAAAGCCCACCACTGGTGCCCAGGTGGGGGCATGTGACAGTGTGGTGTTGGGCAGCCTGGCTCCCCCATCTCCCCAGCCCCTTTGTATAGAGCCATGGCAGCCCAGACCCACTTGGGAACTCTTCCTCCAGACGCTTGAAGGTGGCCCAGTTTGACTACGGAAAGAAATGCTCAGAGGTGGCCCAGCTGACGGAGGGAATGTCAGGCCGGGAGATTGCTCAGCTCGCTGTGGCATGGCAGGTGAGCTAAGATCTGAATTCATCAGTCTCCTCCCTCACAGGGAGTTTTATGTCAAAGGATGTTCTAAGCATGGATAGGCATGTGGCCCTTGGTTCTGCTAAGACCCCCTCATGGGAGGATGGGGTGATACCGTCACTGGCTCAGCATGTTCTGGAGCACTGTTGGTCTTAGGGGTAATGTCAGGGCACTAGGGCATATGTGTGAGGGTCTCTGGGCAAGTCCAGATCAGCAGGTGTGTGCTTCATGCCTGGATGTGCTTAGATATCTGACTTTTTAGGACAGGTTCATGATCAAGTTGAGCAAGGGGCAGGAATGGCCCTTCTGAGACTAGGCAAGGGTGTTGCCTACTTTTTAAACTCTTTTATTTGGGGTTCCTTAATGCCTCTACCTTCCTTCTAGTATGCCCCCCTCCCCCAGTTAGGAGAGAAAGAGGATTGGAAGGGAGGGGGGACACAGACCTTTTTAGACTGAGTTCCGGCAGCTCGGGGTCACCCGGTTCTTTGGGAAAATACCACAGGGTATCCAACAGCCCAGCAACAGAGAACAGCAAGTGCGGCAGGGCCAGCACTCAGCCTTCTGCCTCCTTTGTCCTTTTCATCAAAGCCCCATCCTCTCCCTGGGCTCTTGCATTTATACTCCCCCAGGGTCCTCAGAGTTCTACTGACTCCAGCTGGCGAAGGTCATGCCCCTCTCTGAGCTGCACAAGACTGTTACCAGCTGGCATAGACCACGCCCCACGTGAGGCAGTTATCAGCTGTGGGCAAACTAAAGCAGCCCAGTATCCTACACTTGGGATTAGAACAAAAACATGTTTACATAACATAAACCAAAGCTTCCACTAGGAGGCACTGAGGGCACATAGTGGCTCTTTGTTTTGTTTTGTTTCGTTTTTGTGTAACAGCCATGGCTTTATAGGCCAGGCTGTCCTCAAACTCACAGAGATCTGCCTGCCTCCGCCTCCTGAGTTCCTAACCCTAAAGACACGCACCACCACAGCCCGGCAGCAGGGAACTCCCACAACAGGGCCAGGGCAGTTTAGGAGTGTTAGTCCCTGATGTTGTAAAGAGAAGCCATATTGATGGGATGGAGGGTGCTATGGCCACCTCAGCTTTGTGCCAGCTGTCTGTAACCAGATGACTGCTTTGGCAGTGCTTTTCTGGGTGTGCATGGGATGGTCCTGTTTGGGTTTGGTCTTTGTGGCCTAGGTACACTAAGGATGTTATTGGTCTAGCCTAGCTAGCCTAGCTGCTAAACAGCTCACATTGAGGATATCGCCCTCCTCTGGCCAGCCAAGGACTCTGGTTGTCCTTGCTTGGGGTCTGTTTCCATGACAATGGTGGAGTACGGGCAGGTCAGCGCAGTGCAGGTGGGTTGTCTTCCTACAGTTCTGGAGGCTGGAGTACAAAGGTCAGGGCCAGCACAGTCAGCTCCTGAAGGGGACTTTCCTGGTAATAGAGGCCGGGGTCTTGCTGGGTCTTGCTGGGTCTGGTGCATGAGTTCCTAGAGCCAGGGACCCTTTTCTGTACTGCTGTGAAGGGTGAGCTCTAAATCTACTCCCTATGAGGATGTCAGGCGTTTGGCCTGTTAAACGTTATGGGTGATACACCGAGCTCATCCCAGCAGGCACCTGGCTCACAAAGCCTCCACCAAGACAGCTCATCTCTCTGCTTAGTGCATTGTCAGAGTAGTGAGGGAGAGCTGGGGTGCTCCCTGAGGATCCTGCAGGCAAGTTGGTCAGAGTGACTAAGGCAGGGTCACCTAGGCTGTTCACAGGCGAGACAGAGCTACCCAGGTGCTGCCAGTCGAGCAGCTCCACAGACCTGGATGGGCGTCTGCACATCACACAGGCCCTCCTTGCTCTGCAGCCTCTGTCTTCCATGCATCTCAGGCTAACACAGGTTCCTGCTTTGCAGTCCTCCCTTCGAGGAATTTGCTGTGTTCAGACACACAGACCAACACGTTAAACATAGAGTGTACTGTCTTAACCATCTCTGTGGAGCTTCCTTTATACTAGAACAGGCTGGCCTTGAGCTCCCAGAGATCCACCTGCTTCTGCTTCCCCAGTACTGGGATTAAAGGCGTGCGCCACCACACCTGTTACCTTTTTTATTTTTCTTAAGGTTTTATTTATTTTATGTATATGAGTGCTCTATTTGCATGTACACCTGCAGGCCAGAAGAAGGCACCAGATCCCAGTATAGATGGTGGTGAGCCACCATGTGGTTGCTGGGAAGTGAACTAAGGACCTTTGGAAGAGCTACCAGTGCTCTTAACAGCTGAGCCATCTCTCCAGCCCCACCTGTTGTGTGTGTGTGTGTGTGTGTGTGTGTGTGTGTGTGTGTGTGTGTGT